>JAJEJO010002415.1:108166-198526 GCA_020662805.1 Glaucomys volans
TGTGTTCAATAAAAAAAAATAAATAAAAAAAATAAATGGATTAAAATGTGAAATAAATAAATAAATAAATAAATAAATAAATAAAAAGACTGATAATACTTCTCTAGTGTTTTGACCTTAGCACACCCATACACTTTCCTGATACCCTCTTTATCAATTTGCTCCTGGTGTTTCTGAGGGATCACTTATTCATTCAAGACCTAGTCCCAGGACACCATGCTGGTGACTCCCAGATTGGCTTGCCTTCAACTAATCTGCCCTGACCCATAATAGGGCTTTAAGAGGCACGCATGAGAATTAGAACAAGAAATGTTTATGAAGGACCCACACATTTCCTGGCATAAACTAAATGTGAACATACTAAATTCTTTTATTCCCTAGCAGTGAGGATCATGGCCACATGCTCCTGAACATAGGAGCACAGTGTCAGACAGGGCCGATGGGAGTAGTAAGAAGTTAATGGGAAAGGAGGATAATGATGTGGCTCACTGCTGCGCAGCTGCCTCTAACTCTCTAGCTCTGAGATACCTTTCCCCCAAGTGATAAAAAGATGTTACATACCCAGTGCCCATCAGCTCTGCGCTGGGGATGGGAATATACTTCCGTGGGCACACCGCCTTTGTTATTCCACAGTCCCTTTCATCTGAATTGTCTCCACAGTCATTTTCTCCATTGCATTCTAACTTGCCGGCAATGCAGCGCCCTGGTTAAGGAAAGCACACAACAGTGTTGCAACACATTTGCATTTAAGAAAGTGTTTGTTAAATTGAAACACAAATGTTTTACGTTTCAAGGGAAGCGTGAGAGCAGTTTTCATTACTTTTCAGAAAGGTTTGGTATGTATGGAAAGGGAGTGATAAACTGATTTTTTCCCTTTGTTTTTAAGACCAGGAGAGTCACCATAGAATGGTTAAGTTGCCATCAGGGCTCATTGTTTTTAAAAAGTAATTCTGCAATACCATCATGGTGGATTTGCTGGTCATATCATATTCCATAGAAAAATAATTTATGGTAGGTTCAGAATTTTTTTTTTCATTCAGATGGCAAGGTCTGGGTCCCTGGGTTTTTTGTTTGTTTTGATAGCCAGGGGCACTTTACCTCTGAGTCACATCCTCAGTCTTTTTTTTTATTTATTCTCAGACAGGGTCTCACCAAGTTACCAAGCTGCTTAGGGCCTTGCTAATTTGCTGAGGCTGGCCTCTAACTTGCCAACCTCCTGCCTCAGTCTCCCAAGTCACTGAGATTACAGGTGTGCACCACCACACCCAACTTGGGCCACTCTTTATTGAAAAGAATTATTTTACACACACACACACACACACACACAAACACACACACACACACACACACACACACACACATTCACTCACTGTACAGGTACCAATAATAACATGGCTGGATCTCTGAAGATTTATGTTGAGTAAAAGAAGGTAGACAGGTATGAGTCAAGCTGTATAATTTCTTTATGATTTTCAAGAACAAGAATAAGGCAGGGCATTGACTAGAAAGAAGAGGGAAACTTTTTGAGTATAGGGAAATTTTCAAAATCTTCATTGGGGCTTGTTTACATATAACTTATCATCTCAAATTATTTTTTTGGACAATTTAAGGGCCATAGTAACAAACTTAAGTGTTGAGGCAGCAAGTTAACTGAGTGAATTTGGCCAATAATACAAACTCGGCGAGCTCAGATAATTCTTTTCCCTTTTTGTCTTGTTGAATTTCATAAGAATCCTTGAAATCAGTGAGTAACTGCCTATTGCAGAAATTCGAATGCCTTGGCTGCAATGACAGATACACCCCCCTCCTGTCCTTCAGCCTCTTGCTTTGTATTCAGGGATGCTGGCATCTGCACCATTATTACTGGTCTCACGGGCAAAAATTAAATGCCTTACTCATGATTGTCTGGTTGACTAGTTGAAATTGTGATTGGAATCTCGCTATAGTTATGCACTACTCTTTTGACTAAAATGCTGACGGAAATAGGGTATTCTGTTGAATCAAATATTTGAAAGTTTTTCCTTTATTTTACTAATATGGTATATTGCAGTAATTGTTTTTGATATTTTATTGAGGCATAAATTATTTATATGTTGTTAGATCTAGTTTTCTAGTATTACGTTTTCTAGTATTTCTTTATCCACATTCAAGAGGGGTGTTGTTCTGTTAATTTTCTTGTTACGCTTCTGCTTGGCAGAGTGGTATGAATTGGGGCATGTTCTTGTCTCTTTAAAAAAATTTTTAGTAGTGAATTATTGTTATACATAATAGTGGTGTTCATTTTGATGTGATCATATATGCATGGGATGTAATTTGTTTCATTTCAGTTCCCAGTGCCTTCTCTTTCCCTCCCCTCTTCCTGCTTCCTATTCCCCATCCTCTACTCCACTGGTCTCCTATTTATTTATTTATTTATTTATTTATTTATTTATTTATTTATTTTTAATTTGCTTTATAGACATACATAAAGGTGGGATTAACTGTTATATGCATATATGTACAGAGCATAATTTGGTCAATTTCATTCTGCAGTTCCTCCCTTTTCCCGTTGTTCCTACCTCCTCCTTAATCCCCTTCCTTTACTCCTCTGATCTCCCTTCTATTTTAGTGGGATTTCTACCCCTTTTTCCCCCTTTATATTTTGGTCTAGCTTCCACATATGAGAGAAAATAGTTGGACCCTTGACTTTTGGAGTCTGGATTATTTTACTTAGCATGATATTCTCCAGTGCCATCAATTTACAAGTAAATGCCATAGTTTCATTCTTTATGGCTGAATAAAACTGCATTTTGAGTATATACCACATTTTCTTTATCCATTTATCTGTTGATGGGTACCTGGGCTGGTTCCATAACTTATCAATTGTGAACTGAGCTTCTATAAACATTGACACGCCTATATCACTATTGTATTCTGGTTTTTAGTTTTTTTGAATAAATACCAAGGAGTGGGATAGCTGGGGTTCCCCAAAAAGCACTTAGTTGCAAGTCTTTTGGTTGAAGTCTTTTGTGAAGACTTCAACACAGAAAGTACAGCATCATGAAAATAATCATCTTCCTTTGATTATCCAAGATCTTGCATTGTGTCCAGACCATTATTATAATTACACCTGTGGGAACCATGATCATACAAAAATGAAAATGTAGATGGAGTTGAATTTCTGTCAATCTCAAAATATAACCTGGAAGAGGGCTTCTTTAAAAGAAAGGCAATGTATCTTTAATTTGCTTTAAAGGAAAGAACAGAATGGATGATTTAATTTGAAATAGAGAGGGTTCCATTTGAAAAATGTACCTACATTACATGCAAACATTTTTTGAACATGGCACTTACAAATTTAAGAAGAATCTAATTTTTGGTGTAGTTTCATTTTTTAAAAACATCATATATTAAGAAGAAGTGAGGATACTCATGCAGGTTATGGTTTTTATTAGCCTAACTTTGTGTGTAGAGCATGGGGTATATGAGAATACAAGCAAATCTATTCATTTGATTCTCCTGAGACTTTGAAAGGGGCCAATTAACAAATGTAGGGATGAAAGAAAGAGGATACCTCTTGAGTGGCGTTTAGGAATATGTGACAGTAGTAATATAGTCTAATGAGACATAACAGAATGATTACAGGCCACAGAAACTCAGGTGACTACAAAACAGAAAGGAAGCAATATTCTAAGTCACAAATATATCCTATCAGGCTCGAGAAGACGAAGGGAAGTTTGAATATTGCAGGATTAATAGAGTCAGTATGCTTTAGCTAGCACATGCACACTCATGTATACACCTTCTTAATCTGTGAGGATTAGGTTTCAAGACCCCCCAGTTAGTGCCTGAGAATTTCTGAAAGTGCCAAACCCTATATTTTAACTAAAGTGCCTTTTACATCTTAACTAAGCACCTATCACACACTGTGACCACAACCCTGGCAATTTGAGGTCTGATGGCAAAATTAGCACAAATCTCTTTTTCCTGCTTCATAATTTTATGAATAGAAGATTCATTCTTATTCTAGATCTCAGCAACCTCAGTATACTATTTTAAAAATTTCTTTAAGTCAAGAACTTTTACCTTTTCACTTAAGGGAAGCACTTATGGCTTCTCTTTGGCATATCTGAATTTCTACCTCCACTGCTCTAGAGCTTTGGGGCACATTATCAAGGGTTTAATAAACACAAGTGGCACAGGTTGGTCGTTGATCTGATGACTGAGACTAATGGATGGGGAGTGTATAGAGTGTGGATACACTAGACAGAGGGGAGATTCATGTCCTGGGCAGGACAAAATGTAATGGCACAAGATTTCATTACTTTGTTCAGAATGACATATAATTATACAATTTAAAACTTATAAATTGTTTACTTCTTTAATTTTTCATTTAATATTTTTGAACTGTGGTTGACTGAAACCAGGAATGAGGGGAGATTACTGTATATACTGACCCTTGGAACAATGCAATCATTTAGATGTCTTCCAGGTTTTTCCTGTCTACTTGAACTGATTTGTGTTACTGCAATCACGGGATTGTTTTATTTTGTTCTGTTTTACCAATAGCTATGGACATATTGCTAGTGAATTGAAAACAGCTATACTTGCACTGATTCTTTTTTATCAGTTGCAAATTCACTAGTCTTTCATGTGTAAAATTAGGGCTTTGAGAGAGAAGTGGTCACAGTGCATGGGAATTGGCCTTACGGAGAATTCTCAAAAATCCATGTATACATTAAAATAATACATTAGTCTTTGGGACTCTTATGATACTTTGAATGAAAATCATGAGGGAGGAAATAAAACAGGGTGAGTCTGTTTAAGATAGATTTAGATAGTTTTAACTAATTCTTTTTAAGTGAGGGCCAAATATCATCCTAAGTCAGGCAAACAATTGTCCATCCAAATTCTCATTCTCATTCTCAGGGGGATTAGTGGGGTTTTTAAAAGGACTGTATAACAGCATATCACTTTGATAGAATAGTTTAAAAACAAAAGGCAAGAATCCCCCAGTAAGGAAGGATGTCAACCATACCTGTGCTGAGAGCTTACCAGTCAGTGACTGGACTATGGGGACATTTAAAAGCTCTGGGTAAACAGGTCTGGACAGCAGGGAGCTCTGGGTAGTACCTGTTTACCAAACACCACAGATATGCAATAATACAGGGTTTGGGTTGTTTTTTTTCCCCCATCAATGGCTATGGACATATTGCTGGTAAATTGGAAACTAGCTGTACTTACATTGCCAACTTTTCTCAAATCTCTCATTATGTACTGGTAATCCATGGATAAATCAAAAGCCTTCTCAAGCTTGTGAATATTTCTGACTTGTTCAAAGCTCTTTTCTAATGAATTTCATAACATATACTGAATAAAGGAGACTTTTCTGGTTATTTGTTACAAAAACCATCTTTCAAGCTTCAGATAGTTGCACTTCAGTTCTAAATCTTGATTTTAGCCCATTTTGTTCCATGGGTCCCAAATGTGGGATGGTCTGGGAACATCAATATGGCACATAATGTATTGTAATCATTGTATAATCATAGTATAACTATAATTTAATAATCATATATAAACAGATTATGATTTATACCCTATTTTAATGCAACTGTGCCAATTTCACTGAAATAGTTACAAAATTGAAAACCTTGTTAAAATTCTGGATGTAATGCTCTAGTCTGAATTACTCTCAGCCATTACCATTAAGATTTTGTTTGATGTTCCTTTTTAAGTCAATTTGTGACATGACCTTATTCATGTGGATATGATATATATTTCCCTACCCAAACTTACTCTCATTTCCCAGGATTGGAGTAACATAGAGGGAAAACATGACACCAGAATTTCTGACATCCAAAGATGTTGGTAAAGCTGAAAGGAGCATTAAGAGGGGGGAAATTGAGTTCCCAGGTCTTGGGTCAATTTTCTAAGGAATTTGAAATTTGCTATCTTGTGATAAATACTTCAGTTTTCAGTAGATCCCACAGTACACAGAAATGATGTAGAGTTTATTCCTCTGAAATATAATTTTGTTGGAATTTCACGTTGACTATTTAGATAAGAGGTCAGTGAACAAGGGTTCATGTTCTAAAACTGACCTGTTTCTGTATAAAATTGAAATGGAACACAGCCATGTTCATTTGTTTATATAGTGTCAAGGACAGCTTTGGTACTACAAGGCCAGAGTAGAGTGGTAGCAAGATAGACCATATGGCCTACAAAAGCTAAAATAATTACCATCTGGACCTTTACTGAAAAATTTGCAGAAATCTGATGTAGAATATTCAAATGGTAAGCATTAAAGAGCTGTACATTAACAAAAGAATATATATAAGATTAATGTAGTCCAGATTTGATTATAATATAACAAGACTTAAATGCATGTGGAAAAGTATTGAACCTGAAGGTAATGCTGCCATCATTTAAATCGTTTTCATCTTGTCTTCTGGAATTTCCTTTGAGCCAATCTAGAAAATTTGGAATCATTTCAAGTCATCCCTCAACATAATATCTCAATGATTGTCTTAATAAAGTATATTGAAAATATTTTTAATCTGCTACTACTTTTCAATTATCCTTATATAGAGTGGTGTTTATTAATAGCCAATTTTTAAAAAGTATGCCTTTATTTTTTCTCATCCTCCTCTCTGTAGGGACCTTGGCACCCCTACTTGATAAAAAAAATAGTCAGTTGTACTAGCTTTGATTTAGTCGAGTCATTTTTCATGAAGGCTGAACATTTTACAAAAGTACATTACCACTGTCACAGCGAAATTTATTCTTGCAGTCAGTCTCCTCAATTTGGCAGAGCTTAGATGGAATGCACGGTTGGAAGGTCACCAGGGGCTCGGTACATGGTTGTCCCTCAAATTGACTAGGGCGCAAGACAGATCTAACCTTGGTCTGAAAGGAAAGGAGAAAAATGTGAGTAACTCCAAAGCAGGGTGAAGGTCAAAATGCATCTAAGAAAACTGGACTTTCCAATCATCGTGGTGATGTTTCCCAAATTTTATTAGCAATTCCTTCAGTTTCATTATTGTGCATACTTATGGAAACCACTACCTTCCTGGACCTCAGTTTCCCAACCTGTACTATGTGGAAGTGGGGCAAAACAATTTCTAAGGCTTCCTCTAACTCTGAAATCATGTAGTTCTAAATGGCAACAACATCAAATGTGTAACTGTTTACTGAGTGTCTCCTGAGTACATTAAATTCTTCTAAGCAATAACAATACTCCTTCCATATCTCAAAGGCTGTGTGAAGTGATAAATGTGAAAGGATTTTGAGGTTCTTTTGCATAAGGAAGTCACCATGGAAACTAAGTTTGACACAATCTCCACACTTTAAAAGGATTTTAAATGGTGAGTAGTAAAATAGAGAGTCAGGGAAGGATAGAAATATGACAAAACTAATAAGTATTCACTTTGACAATGAAAAGTTCAAGTTCAAACTGTAGCTGCTTCATTAATTAGTGGTATATTCTTGGGAAAATTATTTAACCCCTATTGAGCTATAACTTACTTTTCTATAAAACGGGTAGAAAAATATCATGTGATGTAAAGTTTGAATAAAGTGGTGTAGGGACCCAGAATACTTTTTCTCAGAGAATGGGTGCTCCACACATGAGTTTCCTTTTCTTCTCTAAAGTGTGCATTATCAGCACACATGACCCTGACTGGGTTCACGTGGGTCGATGCCCTTACAGAAATGAGCATGACATGGGTAAATATTGCAGTTGGGAACAATAAACATAATGGGGGACTTTCCCATGGGTAGAGGTAATGTAGACGCAGGGCAAAGAGTCAGGCTTTTGATTCAGTCTTCTCACTTCTGGTTAGTTTGAAGCATTGAACTGGAATCTGATTTCTCTTTCAAAATTGTCAGAAGGCACAGGCAGTGGAATTCAGATATGGATAAAGATAGTAGCAATCCTGGAGGTAGAATTTCCTTTTGGTATTCATATGTCAGTAAGGCATATAAAGTGAATCTCTTCTTCCACCCCCTCCAAAAATAAGCTGATAAATGAAAAATTCTTCCAGTGGTAGTTGAACAGATTATTTTCAGAAATTGAAGCAATTCAGCATTTCTTTGTTGTTGAACCTGTCAGGGATCAGAGAACTACTGGGTTGTGATTCACATTTCCTGGGTGTGTCCTTATGCTACTTACCTGTTTTTGAACACATGGGTCGCAGTCTGACCATGGCCCATAATCTCCCAAGAGGCAGTTAATAGGACATGTTTGCCAGTTACATTGCCTGGTCTCCTGCTTGGTGCAAAGCTGGTCACATGAGTTATCCCAGTAGTAATTATCAACTACTATTTGTCTGCAACAATAAGGGAAAAAGTTGCTTAAAATGAGTTATTCACTTTGGCTCTAACTTTAAGAAAAATGTCATTGAACATAACAGAGAATAAAAGGAGAGCAAGTTTTCATGGGAATTCGGGCAGGTTGGCATGTTTATGGTTTACACACTTGGAACTCAGAATTCTCTCCAGAATTTGTGGGACCCAGTATAAAATGAAAATGAGGGATCTCTTGTTCCAAAATGAAGAATTTCAAGACAGTGATTGCAAATCATGAAACCAAGCATGACACCATTCTAAGCTTGGGGTCCTATGCCACTGTACTGGTCACATTCATGAAGCTGTCCCCATAGATCTCCTGGAAAGGACTGGGAGGAAAAGAAAAGAAAGAAGAAAATCCCTGTAAGTTGCTTAAAAGGTGAAAAATAGAATGTGTTAAGTATAATGATTCAGAAAAGGTCAGAGTAATGTGAGGCTGAAGATTCAAACATAAAGTAACAGGTATCTTGAAAAATGTGAATTCCCCAGGTAAGGTATTCAGAGGGAATGACAAAATTAGAGCTGGAAGAGAGAGTGAGATGACCAGGGAGAAGCTTGTGTGACCTTCCAGGAAGGAGTGTATGATTGAGATGCATGGCATATATTGGACTTTATTTGGTAGGTAGAGAGCTCCCGAAGGACTCTTGAGTAGAAGAGTTTTATAAGCAAATCTATTTTCACACACTTAGTGGATGGTTTATTGGAAGTCAATTGGTACTTTTAATGAGATTTGCACTACATGTGTAAAAATAGCTTTCTTTAAAAAGTCTGTAAAATGTGCTATAATAGTTAAAACAGATTAGCCATATGCCCTTCTCTCTCAAGTCATGTGAGCATCTCCATGGTACAGGAACATTTAACAGATTTATAGAAATTGTGGAGGCTAGGTAGTCTGAATTCATGAAAAGACTAAATTATTGAATCCTATCAAGTAAACAGTTTTCTTGCGATCTTGTATATGCCAACAATCAAGCTAAGAAGACTAACAGTGCTGCTCAACTGAGGTTCTATTAAACGTTAATGAGTGGAAAATTCTTTATAATTAACTTACTCACTGTAGGCAAGCAGAGTTATATGTCAATTGAAAAAAAAGCTTGAGTAGCAATTCTGAGTAAGTTACTCAACTGAAGATACAGATTCTGAATTAAATTCTTTGAGTTCCTTTGTTTTCAGAGAGAACAAAAGTATACTTTACTTAAATTTCATATGCAAAAGATTTCAAATTCCATCCAAATTCATAAGCTCTTGTTTGAGATATATTTTTCCCTATATCTTAGTATAGCACTTTTGATATTTTTCTCTCTATCCTCGAGGTCACCCAGGACACAAAGGAAAGCTACATAGCTCACACCTACCTCTGTCTGCTCTGGGTTCCAGAATTGCAGGTTTTTGAGCAACTGGACCATTGAGTCCATGGGTAGTGATCACAGAAGCAGGACTGAACGCTGTCTGTCAGAGCAGTAAGCAGAATGAAATAGAAGATGAAGTGTGTGGTCATGCCTTGAGAACCTCCAGGCCCTGTGGTGGAATGATGTAAAACATACACAATGTTTTTTTGGGATAACACTTTACAAGTCACTCCAAGTCACAGACTCAAATGTGATCTTAGGAAACATTTGCATTTTCTACCTTCCTTAAGGCAAGTGAACAAACAAATTCAAATGCTAATGAGTCCAATTTTTAAAGATTTTTGGGATGGAGATTACCATGACTATAACACCTAATACAATACAGTAACTTTCTTTGAAATATAGTAATAGAATACAAAACAAAGTATGTAGTATGCATTTGTAAGTCATTTCAATCTATAAAATGTTAGAGATTTATGGATTTATGTAATCTTATGTTTCTCAAAATGACTGCTCATTTTATGTGGGCAGTACCCATAATTATATTTCAGTTTTATACTTTTTTGGGGACTGGAAAAGAAGTTTACTTTGTGTAAACTTTTTCCCTGACTTGCTTAAAACTTGCTAAAGAGAGAGTTCATTGTCTGTCTTCACCATGCATGGAGTCATAGAAATTGTAGTGGAAATGGATCTTCAAAACCTCTGGGTAAAACCCCTTCACATTATGGAGATGAAAATGAGGTGCAAGGAAGAGGAAAAGGATTAAGACATAATGACAAATAAGACTTCAAGACTCCTGGTTCTTAGATGAGGTGCATCTTTTCACTGAATTTCTAGCAACACTAATTATTGTATCACTGGAGCATCAAGATGCCTGGAGGTCAAGACTTTCTTGTGGCCACCACCCAGGCCACAAGAAAGTCTTATCCATCCATGTATGCCAAAGAAAACCTCTACCAGTGGTTCTCTACTTTGTGCTCTTGAGCCATGAGCATTTGTCAGTTATTTGGAAAATCATGTCCGCTGCCAAATATTTCCAATTTGATCTTCATCTCTCTAACAAATGCAACAGGATTTGTTTATATATGCAGATATACATATAAAAGTTTATATATAGACGTATGCACAATGTTGCTGTGATTAATACAGTAACTTTTACTTCAAAAAATATAATGCCATTCACCTAATGTATTTTTCTCTCAGTTTCATTACCTGTAACATAGTACTTTTACCTCCCTTATAAGGCTTTTGTTAGGATTCAGTAGGAAAGTTCATGTCAAATGTTTAAAACAATCCTTAGCATAGATTCATCACTCAATACAAGCTTGTCAAATTAGAAATCCAAAACAACCAGAGGTCAAATGTTCTCTCTGATATTCAGATGCTGATCCATAATTGGGTGCACAGCTAGGGAAGAATGGAGGAACTTCAGATTGGGCAGAGTAGAGTGAGGGAAGGGGAGGGAATTTCTGGGTGGGAAGGATGGTGGAATGAGATGGACATTATTACTCTATGTACATATATGATTGTACATACATGTGACTCTGCATTGTGTATAGCCAAGGGAATGAGAAATTGTGCTCCATTTGTGTACAGTGTGTTAAAATGCATTCTGCCGTCATGTATAACTAATTAGAACAAATTGAAAAAAAGAAGAAATGACTTTTAACAGTGTTACGGACATACAGGATACAAAATAAACATAAAAAAATCAACAGCTTTCTTATATACCTATAATAAAATTGCTGAAATCAAATCAGGGAAACAATCCCATTCACAATAGTACCCCTCTATCCTCAAAATAAAATACCTAGGAATCAATTTAACCAAATAGGTGAAAGACCTCTACAATGAAAATTATAGAATACTGAAAAATAAATTGAAGAATATATGAGAATATGGGAAAACCTCTTATGTTCATGGATAGGCAGAATTAATATTGTTAAAATGGCTACGTTACCAAAAGCAATACAAAGGTTCAATTCCTTCTCCATGAAAATACCAATGGCATTCTTCACAGAACTATAAAAAAAAAGTCCTAAAATTCATTTGGAAGAATAAAAGACCCAGAATAGCCAAAGCAATTCTAAGCGGAGGAGAAAAAAAAAAATCAGTGCTGGAGATATCACAATACCCAACTTCAAATTATACTACAGAATTATTGTAATAAATACCGCACAGGACTGCAGCATATGTGTGGCCCATTAATGAGTCATGAAATCAATTCTGTGAGTCACAGTGAACAATTTTTTAAAGAAAATAAAATGTAAAATATCAGAAAGCTTCATGTAGACCCTTGGCCTAAATCGTGCACATTGCAAGGAATATTGAGGTCCTTTTCAATATATAAGAAAAGTATTTGATAGAAGGGATATGGTGAGTAGAACACATATTGACAGAGGCATGGTTTGCCATCTTTGCTTGGTCACTTGGTGTTCATGGCAAGGATACTGTTGTGCACTCTAGCTTGAGCTTACCATGACTCTCAGCTAGAAATCTGAGATATTCAACAGGGTTCATTTGCAAACTTCGAGTTCACTGTTTGGAAAGACATTTTCTATATTTTTTCTTTCTTTGAGTTAGTAGCAATTATTATACTTTATTCAAACTAGAATAAATTACTGTTAAAATAGATCATTTCTTTATTAAAAGAAAGAGCATAATGAAATGAAATATACAGAAATGTGTTCTGGATCTGGGATTGTGAATATTGACAATAAATACTGAGCAAAATATTGACTGTAATCTTCCTACTTCAACTTCATTTGAACCACATTTCAAAAAGAAAAAAAGTACAAGATGTTATAATAAAGGCTACTCAAAATATGGTTTTATCAAATGTGTAAAACCTTTTGAAAGTGATAGTGTGTTATTTGTAATAATATTCTTTTTAAATTAATTTTTTAAATTTGTCCTAGTTAGTTGTACATGACAGTAGGATGTGTTTATACATTTTGATAGATCATAATAAATGGAGTGCAATCTCTCTTTTTTCTGATTGTACATGTTGTAGGACCACACCGGTCATGCAGTCATACATGAGGTAATAATGTCTGTCTCATTCTACTTTCCTTCCTACTCCCACACCCCTTCCCCCTCTTTCACTCCCCTCTACCTAAAATAAAGTAACCCTATTCTTCTCTAGCCACCTCCCTTATGGTGAATTAGCATCTGCATATCAGAGAAAACATTCACCTTTGGTTTTGAGGTTTGGCTTATTTACTTAGCTTGATATTGTAATAATATTTTTACAAATGAAAAGTTAAAACCTTGAAAATTAAAAAGGTACTTCAAAAACTCAGCATGATGAGCA
Source organism: Glaucomys volans (assembly GCA_020662805.1). Lineage (NCBI taxonomy): Eukaryota > Metazoa > Chordata > Mammalia > Rodentia > Sciuridae > Glaucomys > Glaucomys volans. Next base: position 121,154 of record JAJEJO010002415.1, read on the forward strand.
TATTGATAAGCCTCTTGAATATTTTCAAAGAAAGAAAAAAGGTGATCACCACGATTTCTTCATTGTCCTACTGCTGTTGGTGAGAAGGACTCACTATGATCATATTTTGTTGCCAATCAAGGAAAAAGTTCACACAACTGCTGATAAAATTATCCTTCCAGAATATTTGGGTATGGAAAACACAATTTTTTATGATAATTCAGCTGATAAACTAAAAACTTTGCCTAGGAGGAAGTTGGTCTAAAGAAAAAAAAGAGAGAGTAAGTGGGGGTGGGGGGATTCCATCAAAATAGAAGAAAAATCAGTGGAGTAGAGGGAGGGGGTTGAGGGGGAGGGTGGAGGGATAGGAAAATGGGATAACAGGGGAATAAATCTGACCTAACTTTCTTATGTACACATATGAATATGCCACAGTGAATCTCAACATTATGTGTATCCATAATACACTAATTTAAAAAAAGCTGTAAGTAAATAGCAGAAAGATCAATGGAGTAAAGGGAATAGGGGGATGGAGGAGGGGAAGGTAAAGGGAAGTACTGGAAACTGAAAAAAATCTATATTTAGTGATAACACAATATCCCTTTGAAATTGTACTATTGCAGAACATTTAGCAACAATACTCATTACTCAGTTACAATCTGGTGTAAATTTGCAACCCAGCTGGGTGAAAGCACTTATGTTGGAATCTGCATTGCTCTTCTAGTTTATGTTAGATGTTATGGAGAATTTTTTTGTACCTTTTAAAGTTAAGCTCACATCCAAGTGAATTAGATACTTTTATAGAATTAGGAAAGCACATTGGGGGTCAATATAAATTCAACTGGGAAAATTGTAAAGTAATTACAACTGATAGAATAGCAAGTATAACTGGAAAACAGCAGAGTAATTAAAAATTTGCTGGGAGTTACTAATAATGGTGCTGTGTGGAATCACTGTTTTATACATCGTGAAGCTTTAGCGTCCAAAGAAATTCCACAGAGTCACATGGAAGTATTGGAAAATGCAGTTAATGTTGTTAGTTATTAAAGGAAGCACACTGAATAGCCAGCTTCTTGAAACATTTTGTTCAGAAATTGGAACTAATCATACCCATGTACTATCTCATCCCAAAGTTTGTTGGTTTTCTCAAGGGAAAACAGTAAACAGGGTTTATGAACTCAAGAATGGCATATAGAACTGCCTATAATCATAGCAGCTTGAGAGGCTGAGGAAGGAGAATAATAAGTTCAAAGTCAGCCTCATCAACTTAACTGCACCCTCAGTAACTTAGAGAGACCCTGTCTCAAAATAAAATATAAAAAAGGCTGGGGATGTGGCTCAGTGGTTAAGTGCCCCTGGATTCAATTCCTGGTACTGAAAAAAAAAATCTCATTTAGCAAATGAAGATGATATTTGGGTGATAAGATTGATATATTTAAATGATATTTTTGAAATTTTTAGTGAACTGAGTTTAAAATTACAGGTGGAAAGCAGTGATACATTCCAACATGCTGACCATATCCAAGCATTCTGAAAGACATTGTTACAGCATGAAAGGTTTAAAAGCTGCTACACATTCCCGGGGTTTTTACAACAAATCAAAGAGAATATTGTTAAGGAAAGAAATTGGAAAGAAATGAAATAAGAGGTATTGTAGTTTTTCACCTCTCTATCTCAAAATTTTAACCATTTCTTTACAGTAGAGAAATTTGAGACACTGAGGGAAAACAGTTGGGTAAAAGATCTATTTGCTTTTTGAAACCCTGAAGCAATAATTGGGTTAAACTTAGTATCTGGAGAAGACAATGAATTACTGCAACTTAGTTCTTCAGATACATTGAGGGATGATTATGAGACCCTAGGTTTATCAGTATTTTGGAAGACTTTCCTTTGTTAAGTAGAAGGAGTATCCTGCTATTACTACCTTTCACGAGAACTAGGTAGTGTGAAATGGGGTTCTCAATTTAACCCAGTTAAAATCAAAGGGAAGAAACGGGCTGAATGGTGCAGCAGGTGTGTGGATTGTGTTACCTTCTGAGCTCCTGACTGGAATGAGCTTTTGAACAGACAAGCACACTCATCACATTAAATAAAATCTTACCTGGCTTTTGTTTTGTATTATTTTAATGTCATATTGCAATATTTTCTATTTCATATAAAGGTTAATGTGACATTGTATGTGATAACTTTGTTATGTTTTACAGTTGCTATATTTAAAAATATTAATACAATCAAGTGATTTTATGTTCATTGAAAAAAAGAGACAAAAAAAATGAAATCATGTCACTTGTAGGAAAATGGATGGAATTTGAGACTTTTAGGTTAAATGAAATAAGTCAAACTCAGAATGCCAAGGGTCATATGTTTCCTCTCTTATGTGGAAGCTAGAGGAGAGAAAAGGAAAACAAGTGTGTGTGTGTGTGTGTGTGTGTGTGTGTGTGTGTGTGTGTTGGGGCAGGTGTCTCAGGAAAATTGAAGGAAAATCAGCAGAGCAGAGGAAAAGGACCAGAGGGTGGGAGTAGAGGAAGGAAAGGTGAAATACTGAGGAATGATAGAGGCCAAGTTATATTGTTACATTGTGAGCATTACAAATATGTAACAATGAATCCCACCATTATGTGCAACTATAGTGCACCAATAAAAATACAAGAAAAAGAATAAAAACGGTAATAATGCTGGAGGAGATGCTAAGTAAAAGAAACAATTTTGCACTGTTGGTGGGATTGTAAATTCGTACAACTATGGAAGTCAGTATGGAGTTTCCTCAAAATACTAGGAATGGAACCACCATCAACAGAAGAATAGATAAAGAAAATGTGGTATATATCTATATCTATATCTATATCTATATCTATATCTACATAACACACACAATGGAATTTTAGTTGGCTATAAAGAGGAATAACATTATCCCATTTTTAGGAAAATGGAAGGACCTTGAAGGCATTATATTAAGTGAAATAAGCCAAACCCAGAAAGTCAAGAGTCATATGTTTTCTCTCATATGAGGAAGCTAGAGAGGAAAAAGGAAAATCAAGGTGTGTGTGTGGGAGAGCTTATGAGGACAGGAGGAAGACCAGCAGAGCAGAAGAAGGAGACCAGGAGTAGGGAGGTGGGGAGGGAATGCAGAAATACTGGGTAGTGACAGTGACCAAATTATTTTGTTATATTTTGTTCATGTATGAATATGCAACAACAAATCCACTATTATTTATAATTATAGTGCATCAATAAAATATGGTAAAAACAAAACAAAAAGAACAAAATATACAATAAATTCATGAGCCTGTATATTTAGCTTCTGTAGTCATTGGGGAACTATTGGGATGATTTTAAAGTCAATTTTATTTTTTGAAGAATTATGATTATTTGCAACAGATTCAGCCTCAAAATTACGGTCTGCTCATGGCATCATCAGAATTAATTTTCATTCTTTACATACATGCTAAAGTAAGGACAGGGTAATATTATCAGTGTGGTAATATGTATTAATATATAAATAAAAAAATTTCAGATGATATTTCTTGTGAGTCTCCAAACTAAGTGATTCTGTTACTATAAAGCTGCCTGCCAAGTGGTATCAGTTGTAGCACAAATGGTGATAAATTCTTACTGGACCACCTTCAGTACAAATTCAGGACACAGGCCATTCTTGATCAAAACATCAGGTGGCATACATATTGATTCAACATAATTTGTAAAATAACAAAAAAAAATTGAAAAGTTTATTTATAAAAAAATTGTTAGAAATTTAATAGCAACTGTTAGTCATGTACTTTTTAAAAAATTAAGGTTTCCCAAATTACAGCAAGCAAAGATTTAAAATATGGTTTGATATTAAATAAGGCTATTCATGTGCAAAATATTTAGAAACACAATTTTAGTTATTTTGCTTCTTACACATAAAATCTGATTTCTGACCATGGTATTTGAAACAACAATTTTTACTACTGTTTCCTATGTACCTTCATTGCTTCATTTTTCTGTTATCTATTTCTGTTATAGTGGATTATCTATATTTAATATTATTTGTATTTAATACATTATTAGTTAAGTTTAAATATATGTCTCCTCTTTTATCTCCCTTCACTGGAATGTAAACACCATGATGGTCTATCTTGCCTGTTTTGTTCATTTCAGCATCGAGAGGAATGAGAGCAAGCAGAGCATATATTGAATAAAAATATTTGCTGAATCCAGTAAGTCCAGGATACATTTTAGAAATGGGTTTGAATTATGCAATTTGGATTCATTCTTCTTGCCACGTCAGTGTAATACTAGTCTTAAAATTTCTGGCAGACTGTGCATATTTCATAGACCTTAGGGTTGGACCTGTTTGTCCAGTCATCACCATTGCTTCTGCAAGAGTGACAGTGTGCGGAAAGACTGGTTTATCACTAGTCTGTGTCAATCGTCTATTAAAATGAAAAAATTAGATTTCTTATGATTCAGATTTATTTTTTAAAGACATTATTTATTCTGCATTTATTTGATATTGCTTATTGTGTTTGAAAAATATAGAAATATATGAAGAGAATTGACACACATTATAATGCAACCAACTAGAAATCCATCTCTAGATTTGCAAATTGTAAACAGAATAAAGTGTGTGTGTGTGTGTGTGTACGTGTGCTTGTGGAAATAAAACCTGGGTTCCTGTCACCAGGCACCAGGTCTGCCCACATTAATCACTGTTTCCTCTTTTTTAAAGGTATTATAAATATATTTGCATATTAATTAAATATATATATCAACAGAGAAGATAGGATATTTTAATTCTATGCACTTAACTTTTCTCAAGTCATAATAACTTTGAAGATCTTTCCATATCAATAGATGCATATCTGCTCATTTGTTTAATGGTTATGTAATTTTACACCATATGGATGAACTATATTGAATTTATTGCCTTTCTATGGGCATTCAGTACACATGCTGCAGTATCTTGGTAATTATATTGTGGCATATTTTTGTTGTATATCCATGGAACCAGCAAGTATATTCCTAGCAATAGAATGGTTTAGTCAAATGATTTTTAAATTTAAAATTGTTAATATTGCCAAATTGCCCTACTGAAATATAGCTCCCTCAAGTGTCTTAGAGACTGAAGTTCTGATTGCATTTTAATGGGGTTAGTTTATGTTTCTGAGATGAAAGGATCCTTTGGTAAAAATAAAATGGGGATAATCATTTCATAAATCTTGGTTTAAAACAAGAGATCAAGGGCAAATAAGCAGTGTTTTGCCAATATGCTCAGAAATGAGAGCATTTCTTATTAATAAATCAATATACTTTTTGAACTCTTCTACAAGCTCAGAGAAAAATGCTGAAATAAAAGTAACCAAATCTGTTGGCATATGGCTGAATATGTCCTTCAATTTAAAATGGAATCGGTACATATTTAAGTTTCCATTCTGTGCTGCTGGGCATTGAGTGCAGTACAAAGAAATAGAACCCATTATCATTGTCCGGGGAGGATGGAGGGACCTTGAAGATACATGCATGCTTTTTATCCAGGCTTTTTCATCCAACTCTTATAAACTGCAATAGCCCTAGGCCTTTTCAATAATAAAAATGAGAATCTCTTTCAAAGATCACTCTGCTCACCTGCTGATTGTAGTTTCCTAGTAGATAATTCACATTTCCTATTTTTTTCTCAGCATCCCAGAACCACTGGGTCAAGAATAGCTGAGAGAATCTAGATTGTGATTAGATTCAATGGTGTGAGTCCTAAATATGTAACCTGAGCTCCAGATTGAGTTTTATTTTTTCTTTTTCTCACTGGTTTCACTCAGGGACCTTGGGACCTAAAGTTCCTAAACAATGTGAAGCTTCTCTGTCAACCACTAGACCCATTAGAGATGATATCACCCATTCACCACCCCATGTTGTTGAAATTAAACTCTTCTCATACAGGAAACTTTTCAGCAAGAAAACCTAAAGTCAAATGAAAATACAGGATTCTCAAGATGGTGGATTAGCATGAGGCAGCACTTCTCTTAACTCAGCTACCCAGAACTCAAACAGTGGTAATAATACCCCAAGGTCTGAGTGAAAATTACTAATTCTAGAGGGGTAGTCTGCCCTAGCTTAACCAGAGACTGTTTGACTCATTAATTGGATATATATATATATAAAAAGAATAAAAAAAATCTCCACTGGTCTGCAATCAAGGATCCATCTCAGGACTGCAGCGTAGGGGAGCCTAAGGAAACTGGAAACCCAGAACCATGATTTTGCATTTTGCCATGGGAACACAGGTTACAGAGGCAGGAGAGAGCTAGCTCTTCCCAGCTGCATGAAACTGAAGTCTTGTGAGGACTGACAGAACTGGTTACAGTGGGTTGGAGTTGGAAGGTTCCAAGAGGGTGTCAGGGCATTTTGCCCTCAGCTCACCCAACCAGCCAGTCCAGAACCTATTGGGTTCCCAGGGCCCAGCCTGGGCCAGCACTCACTGAGTCCCAGCACCAGCCTAGTCCCCTACTCCCTTCCTCCCCAATATGGCATCCACCTGTCCCCAAGTCCTACTAGATCTGGCATCAGTCCAGCACCCAATAGGGCCCTACATCTCCCCAGTTCCCAGTCTCCCAATTCTTCTCTGGCCCCCCACCTGGCCCATGGCTCACATCTTTGTGGATGGCCCACAGGTCACAGTGCCTAAGACAACCCACCTAAATACTGAGAAGGGAAGCTGAGAAACTTTTGAACTCTAACAAAAACAGTTGCTCAGTTTTTCAATGAGTTTTTTTTTCTCTCTTTTTTTTTCTTTTTCTTTTTGCTCACATTTCTACCATTTTTGAAAGCAACTATTTTTCATGCCTCAGTTTATTGAGGACTGGGATTTCTGAATGGTATCTTTCAGTTTTGTTTTGCATTGTTTTATTTACACCTTTTTCTTTCTATTTTTAAACTTTAAAAAAATTTTATTTTATATATATTTTTTCTCTCACATATCTGTTTCCCTTGAATATCTCTTTCTCTCTTTTCTCCTGCTAATAATCAACCTCAATTATTCCCTTTTTCACTCTTTCTATAATTTTAACTTATCTCCTCCTTCCTCATAAAATCCCATCATACAATACTCCTGTTCTTTGTTCACCATCTGAAACTGTAAGCTCTTTAGCAAGCTTACTCTTTTTATTGTATGAAACAATAAGTGAACACATCATTTCTGTTTATTGTGATAATACTGTAGATATCTTGTTAGGGGCTATGTAGTTTAAGGCTATATATTGTTTGCATTGGCTGCTGTTGCTATTTGTCTTCCCCTTAAACATGAGGTACTGGAAAACTTCAAGGACACTCTAAGTCTACAGGGTAGAAATTGTACTGCCTCAGATCCACACTGCTAGATGAGTAGCCACACAAACAGCATAAAAAAATAAGGGAACTAATTGCCCTAAACAAACCAAGTTGTGCCAACAATAGAATCCAATGACACCACAGTAGAAGAAGTGTCAAAGAAGAAGTTTAGAATGTACATATTAAACTGATCCATGAGGTAAAGGATGATGTAGAGAGTGAAATCAGAGATTAAATTCAGGAAGTAAAAGATTAATTCAATGAAGAGATAGAGATCTTGAAATCAAGCAGAAATCCTTGAAATGAGGGAATCAATAAACAAAATTAAAAATTCAATGGAAAGCATCACCAACACACTAAAACCACTTGAAAAACGGAACCTCAGGCAATGAAGACAAATTATGTAATCTTGAAAATAAATTTGACCGTGCCAAGAAGATGTTAAGAAAACATTAACAGAACTTCCAAGAAGTATGGGACAACATGAAAAAACAAAATTCAAGATTTATGGGGATAGATGAAGGCAGAGAGATAAAAAAACAAAGAAATGCACAAAGTTTTCAAAGAAATAATATCAGAAAACTTCCCAGACCTAAAGGATGAAATGGAAAATCAAATACAAGAGGCTTCCAGGATGCCAAAAGTACAAAATTACAAAAGACCCACACCAGGGAACATTATAATGAAAATATCTAACAAAGAGAATAAAGATAAAATTTTAAAGGCTACCAGAGAAAATTGACTAGTAACATTTAGAGGGAAACCGATCTAGATTTCAGCGGATCTCTCAACCCAGACCCTCAAAGCTAGGAGGTCATGGAATAATAAATAAAAAGCTCTGAAAGAAAATGGATGCCACTCAAGAATAATATATCCAGTAAAATTAAGCTTCAAATTTGAAAGATGAAATAAACACTTTCCATGACAAACAAAAGTTTAAAGAATTCACAACTAGAAAGCTGCACTACAGAAAACTCTCAACAAAATATTCCATGAAGATGAAATGAAGAAAAAAAAGAGAGAGAAAACTTGCATAAAGAGAAACTACACAAAAGGAGTAATCAATCAAAGGAGAAACTAATTCAAATTAAAAACCAGAAATGAACCAAAATGACTGGGAATATGAATCCTATCTCAATAATAACCTTAAACATTAGTGGCCTAAACTCATCAATCAAAAGACATAGACTGGCATATTGGATTAAAAAACAAGACACAACAATATGCTGTCCCTAGGAGACTCATCTCATAAGAAAAGACATGCACACAATGAAGGTGAAACGATGGAACAAACATATCACTCACATGGATCATGTAAACAATCAGGGGTTTCTATCCTTATATCATAAAGTGAATTCAACCCAAATTTAATCAGAAAAGGCAAAGAAGGACCTTTCATACTGTTTAAGGGAACTATACAATGACAAGACATAAAAATCATGAATATATATGCCCCAAACAATGGAGTATTTATGTACACCAAACAAACCCCTCTTGATTTCAAGAACCAAATAGACCACAAAACAATAATATTGGGTGACTTTAACACACCCCTCTCACTGCTGAATAGATTCTCCAAACAAAAAAACTAAACAAAGAAACTATAGCACTAAGTAATAAAATCAATAATTTAGGCTTAATAAACGTATATAAAATATAAAACGTATATAAAATATAAAATGTGTTCTCTCATTGATTGAGAGAACACAGCAGCACACAGATCCTTCTCTAAAATAGACCATATATTATGTCACAAAGCAACTCCTAGCAAATACAAGAAAATAGAGATAATACTATGCATTCTATCAGATCATAATGGAATGAAATTAAAAATTGATGAAAAAATAAAAAATAGAAGCTGCTTTAACACCTGGAGACTAAGTAATATGCTATTGAATGACAAATGGATAGAAGAATAAGTCAGGGATGAAATAAAAAAATACCTAGAAGTAAATGAGAATAGCAATACAGCATATTGAAATCTCTGAGACACTGTGAAGGCAATGCTAAGAGGAAAATTCATTGCATTGAGCTTATTCATTAAAAAAACAGAAAGTCAGAAAATAAATGACTTAATATTACAACTAAAAACCCTAGAGAAAGATGAAGAATCAACATAAAAGCAGTAGATTACAGGAGATAATTAAAGTCAGAACTGAAATCAATGAAACTGAAACAAAAGAAACAATTCAAAAAATTGATAAAACAAAAAATTGGTTCTTTAAAAAAACAGATAAAATCTATAAACCCTTAGCCAAATTATCAAAGAGAAGGAGAAAACTCAAATTACTAAAATTTGTGCTGAAAAAGGAAATATCATGATGGACACTACTGAAATAAGAAGATAATTAGAAACTATTTTGAAAATCCATATTCCAATAAAATAGAAAATCTTGAAGACATCAACAAATTTCTAGTGACATATGACCTACCCACACTGAATCAGGAGGCCATACACAATTTAAACAGATCAATTTCAAAATAATGAAATAGAAGATGCCATCAAAAGTCTTCCAATTAAGAAAAGCCCAGGACCAGATGGATTCACATCTGAGTTCTGCAAGACCTACAAAGAAGAATTAACACCAATACTCCTCAAATTATTCCATGAAATAGAAAAGGAGGGAACCTTTTCAAACTCATTCTATGAAGCTAGTATCATCCTGACACCAAAACCAGACAAAGAACATCAAGGAAAGAGAACTTCAAACCAATATCCCTGATGAACATAGATATAAAAATTCTCAAAAAATTCTGACAAATCACATACAAAAGCATATTGAAAAGATAGTGCACCACAATCAAGTGGGGTTTATCCCAGGGATGCAAAGTTGGTTCAACATACGGAAATCAATAAATATAATTCATCACATCAATAGACTTCAAAACAAGAATCATGCTATTATCTCGATAGATGCAGAAAAAGCATTTGACAAAATATAGCACACCTTCATGCTCAAAACACTAGAAAAACTAGGGATAGTAGGGACATACCTCAGCATTATAAAACCTATCTATGCTAAACCCAAGGCCAACATCATTCTAAATGGAGAAAAATTGAAAGCATTCCATGAATAGGAACAAGATAAAGATACCCTCTTTCACCACTTCTCTTCAACATGGTCCTTGAAACTCTAGCCAGAGCAATTAGATAGAAGAAAGAAATTAAAGGGATACAAATAATAAAAGGAGAATTCAAACTGTCATTATTTGCATATGATATGATTCTAAATTTAGAGGGGCCAAAAAATCCCCCAGAAAACTTCTGGAACTTATTAGTTCATTTATTTATTCATTTATTAATGAATTCAGCAAAGTAGCAGGATATAAAATTAACACCCATAAATCAAAAGAGTTCCTATATATCAGTCTTGAATCCACTGAAAGAGAAATTAGGAAAACTACCCCATTTGCAATAGTGTCAAAAAGATTAAATAAAACATTTTGTAATCAATCTAACAAAAGAGATGAAAGACTTTGACGATGAGAACTACAGAACACTAAAGAAAGAAACCGAAGAAGACCTTAGAAGATGGAAAGACCTCCCATGCTCCTGGATGGGCAGAATTAATATTGTCAAAATGGCCATACTACCAAAAGCATTCTACAGATTTAATGCAATCCCTATTAAAATCCCAATGACATTCTTCATAGAAATAGAAAAAACAATCATGAAATTCATTTGTAAAAATAAGAGACCCAGAAAAGCCAAAGTAATCCTTAGCAAGAAAAGTGAATCAGGAATCATCACCATACTAGACCTTAAATTATACTACAGAGCAGTAGTAACAAAAATGGCAGGGTATTGGCACATAGACACATAGACCAATGGTACACAATAGAAGACACAGAGACCAAACCCACATAAATACAGGTATCTCATACTAGACAATGGGCGCCCAAAACATATGTTGAAGAAAAGATAACCTCTTCAACAAATGGTGCTGGGAAAACTGGAAATCCATATGCAGCAAATTGAAATTAAACCCCTATCTCTCGTCCTGCCCAAAAGTCAACTCAAAGTGGATCAAGGACTCAGACAGTAGAACAGAGACCCTGCGCCTTATAGAAGAAAAAGTAGACCCAAATCTTCATCATCTGGGCTTAGTATCTGACTTCCTTAACAAGACTCTTAAAGCCCAAGAAGTAAAATCAAGAATCAATAAATGGGATGCATTCAAACTAAAAGGCTTCTTCTCAGCAAAAGAAACAATACCATGAAGACAGAGCCTACAGATTGGGAGAAAATCCTTACCACATGCACCTCAGATAAAGCACTGATCTCCAAGATATATAAAATGGTCAAAAAACTTAACACCAAAAAAACAAATAACCCAACCAATAAATGGGCTAAGGATCTGAGCAGACACTTTACAGAAAAAAATACAATCAACAAATGTATGAAAAAATGTTCAACATCTCTAGCAATAAGAGAAATGCAAATCAAAACTATACTGAGATTTTATCTCACTACAGTCAGAATGGCAATCATTAAGAATACAAGCTACAATTAATGTTGGTGAGGATGTGGGAAAAAAGGTAGACTCATACGTTTTTGTTGGGACTTCAAATTAGAACCACCACTCTGGAAAGCAGTATGGTAATTTCTCAGAAAACTCGGAATGGAACCAACATTTGACCCAGTTATCCCACTCTGGTTTATACCCAAAAGACTTAAATCAACATACTACAGTGATGCAGCCACATCAATGTTTATAGCAGCACAGTTCACAATAGCTACACTCTAAAACCAACCTAGGTGCCCTTCAATATATGAATGGACAAAGAAACTGTGGTATAAAAACTCAATGGAATATTACTCAGCCTTAAAGAAGAATGAAATGGTATTTGCTAGTAAATGGATGGAGCTAGAGAATATTATGCTAAGCAAAATTAGCCAATACTAAAGAACCAAAACTGAATGTTTTTTCCTGATATACACATACTAATTCACAATAAGGGGGGAAACTAGGGAACAACAGAGGTACTTTGGATTAGACAGAGTGGAGTGACGGGAGGGGAGGGCATATGGGGAAGGATAGTAGAATGAATAAGACATTATTGCTCTATGTGCATATGTGATTACATGACCTGTGTAACTCTACATCATGTACAACCAGAAGAATGAGAAGTTATACTGTATTTATGTATGATCTGTCAAAATGCACTCTACTGTCATGTATAACTAATTAGAACAAATAAAAAATTATTTAAAAATATATATATAAAAAAAGAAAAGCTCATGTTTGTTGTTGCTGTTGCTTATATGTGGTGGCAGGAGTAGAATTGTAAGAAATTATCAGTTCTCAGTTCTTGGCAGGTAGGATCTGTTTTAATTTACAAAAGCTTGAAGTTATAGGTGGATTTTTAAAAATTGGTTCTTTTTAATTATACATGATAGTAGAACCCATTTTGATATAATTATACAGCAGGGAATATATCTTTTTTTTCACAATGTAGATTCACACGATTCATATAATCTTACATATACATAGGGTAATACCGTCTGTTTCAGTCTACTATCTTTCCTTCCCCCACCCCCTCCCATCCCATTGTCCTCTACACCATCCATACTTCCTCCATTCTTTTCTTATCCCCCCCTATAATCTCCCTCCCCATTATGGATCAGCATCCACTGATCCGAGAAAACATTCAGCCTTTGGTTTTTTGGGTTTGGCTTATTTCACTTAGCATGATTATAGGTGGATTTTATCCCAATTATAATCAAAAGCTGCAAGAACAGAACTCTTGTATTTTGATCTCTTTTTAGCTATAAATGTTCTGAGGCAATTTGGAAAACAATGTAAATTAAGACAGTAATATTAAAACTTATTTGATTAGGGCTGTGATTCTACCTCAGTGGTAGAGCACTTTCCTAGCACATGTGAGGCACTGGGTTCGATCCTCAGCACCACAAAAAAAAAAGTAAAATACAGGTTAAAAAAAAAAACAAACCCTTATTTGATGAGGTCAAAAAGAAGAGCTAACTGAAAGCCTCTCATTTAAAAATATTTTATGGTTATGAATAAAACTTGTTTTGTATTAAAGGAAAAATTTGTATTCAAATATAAAAACAATTTTTTAATTTTTTCTGTTTAAACAGCTCACTACATTTCCTTATTTATTAGTTCCTAATATCTCTAGATATTTTGGAGGTAGATAATGCTACAACATGAGGTCTGTTAGCTTCCGGTGTACTTGGCTCTCATGAATGCTATGTCCACAAGGCAGTTAAACAGACAGATTTCAGAGGATGCTTTGGTTTATTCCCAATTGTAGGTTCTTCCTGTGTAAACTTTTTAATCTCTTATTTCTTATTTTTATCTTTGTTCATGCCCCAGAGACTCAAAAATTATATTTACTATTGCTACAATAAGCTGGGGAGTCCAGGCACATGACTGACCTTGGTTAAAGAGTGGGTTTGCTTCAGTTTTAGCTGTAGTTTAACTCACAGAGAAACTTGGATCTCAAATCATGAAACTTTGGTGTTTTTTTGTTTTGTTTTGTTTTAGATTTATACAAAGTAATTTCTTAGTTTAAAAGAAAGACAACAAAAAGGTTATAGTCTGAGTATTGTACTTTCATGCATAGAAAAGTTCATTAGAATCGTGATCTATAAGTTTGAAATATTAGGAATAAAAATGAAATAACTAGGTCACTCACCTTTAAATAGAGTTAGTGTGTCCAGGGTCTTAATCAGCAAAAGACTGAGGAAACAATTGGTATGCACAGTGAGAGGGTCTATGGTAATCCAAACAAGGCTTCTTTCCTCATTGCTAGCTAACACAAAGTAGCACTGTGTATCCCAGAGACCTGACAATAACCCAGAGCTTTGCCAAAATAAACATTATGTGGAAACTTGGACTTTGTAAGTGAGTATTCCAATCAGTAGTAACCCTGAAATGCTAAGCATAATATATCATACAGGGTCCTGAATTTTCACCTTCAAGTCTATTGCAAAAACTGTTGCTACCACAGATAAATCTTTGAATCAATTTATAAACCTTATAGAATAATTGCTTTTCATTTTCCCCCTTAGAACTGTGTCCATTAAATTAACACATGTATTGATTTTTTATTATAGCATATTTATGGAAATTTAAAATATATAATTGGTAAACAACATGATTGTTTATGAAGAAAATTAAAAAGAACTGAAAGACAAGCCTTGGAATTAATAAATAAATTTAGTTAGGTTGCTGGATACAAGTTCATTAGGAAAAGCTATTTCTATATTCCTGCAAAACCAAATAGAAAATTTAATTTGCAGAGATTTAAATTAGCAACGGTCTATTGGGATCTTTATGACTAATGATGATTATACATCTATGAAATAGTCACAATATAGCTTGATATTGACTAATATGAATATTACCTTAAGGCAAAGCAGAACAAAATAGTGCAATAGAAATAAGGAAGGGACCGAGAATGTGGAGATTGGTATTATCTTGATCCTGTGATAATTCACCATGTGATCTTTAACAAGTCCTTGATTGAAACTGTCAAACTTTTCATTATATCATCAATATGGAAAACAGCTAAAACAAATATTACTCAGACTATTTAAATTTCCACCACATGGTGAGAAATACTGATCTTAGCTGGCATAAAGATTCTTTGATGCACAAACAGGAAAACTACCACTCAAAGGCAGTTTAACATGCATGGTAGTAATTTTTCCAAGGTGTACGTAAGTCAGAGACAAAATATAGATTATCAATAGAGGGTCTGTTTTCTTTCACCTCTGAAGTATTAGGACTTTAAAGATCGCAATTTGAGACTAAGGACAAAAGCAAAGTAGTGTGCTGCTGCACACCAGAGTTGAAGACAGGTTGGAGTTGGTGTCGCAGCATCATCCTTAAGTGCCTGAGAAAATGGATAAAAAGAAGAAATATTATTTGATAGGAAAATAAAAAGTATATTATGCAAGCAGGTATACTTGTTTGTCTGGTTGATCTTGGAGGTCCTAAGACCAAATACATTTCTCCTGAGAGTCTGAGGTGTTTGGAGTTGAGGGCAAATTCCAGAAGACATCACCTAGAGAGACGCAAAGTCGGAAGCCTGTAGAATGAGCCAAAATGGGGCTGTTGATTAATGTGAACCATGGAAGGACTGAGAAATGAGACGGTGGTTTGCACTGCACAGGCAAAGCGCAGGCAGAAAGAATGGAAGGTGGTATAGGGAAGTTCTTGACATGGAGTACAAATGTCTGATCCAAATACTAGAACTGATCAGGAATCAACTGTGAATATAGCATCTTTTCAGTGATGCATTTGGTTTCTCCATCTTGGGTCCACGAGAATAGTTAAATGATATATCCCACTCACAAGGCCTTTCCTAGAACAGGGATTGGCAACTACAAATCAGTGAGGCAAATCTAGCCTGCTGCCCGTTCTCATAAACAACGTTTTTTTTACTGGATTTAAGTCTCACAATTAGCAATAGCCTGTGGCTGCTTTTGTACCACAACAGAGTGAAATAGTTGTAACAGACACTATATATAGCCTGCAAGGCCTAAAATATTGATTAGCTGGTACTTTACAGAAAACGTTGCACTCCAGAGGGAGAGATATCTGGCCTGATAAATACAACCAGTGTCCAGTTGGCTTTGGGAAGTAGGAGTAGTTTTATTTGGGACTAAGGAGTGTGCTTCAGGGCTAGGAATCAAATATTTGTATGCAACTGTGCTGAGTTCTGCCTCTGGGTGTGCAAAGAATATAGATGCTCTCTAAACAACGTTTGGATATGTGCTGCTGAGAAACAAGCGTGCTATGAAGTTTTCCAGCTGAGCTGTTTCAGCAACTGCAGGGCTCCTACAGTGTTGGTTGGTGACATGGAATACTTTCACACAAAATGTCCTATATTTTCATAACATGGATAGTTGCTAGCACCTCACCAGTAGAAAAAGGCTGTAATTGTTAAGGAACAGAAGAGTGCAGAAGGATATTAGGACCAGGACATGGAAAGTTAAGATGGAACAATTATCATTTTTCCAGAAGGAGAATATGAACTCTGTTACAAACCATTATTCCTCTTCTAATGATGATAGATTCACAGTCAAATGATATTTTCTGCCAAAAAAACCCCCACTAAATATAAGATAATGAACAGTGGAAGCTTCTGACTATCTGAAGGCCCTTTCACATTCTAAATATTCGTGTATCAACTGATCATTACAGCAAAAAATAATATCATTTCTTATTGGAACCAAGGCTAATGACCCCATTTATTTCATAAACCCAAAGAGTGTACTTTGTCAGTCAATATGTGAATTGATAAAGTGAAATGGAAAATTGAACTACTTTGCTTGGGGTGTCATGGATGCACACTGCCAAATATGGAGGGCATAGAAGCTGCTCTGGATCTTGGGCCAACATGCTCTTTTTTCTTTATTATTAAAATTATTAGAAATATATTCTAAATAGAATAAATAAACTGCATGTAATGTCTTGCTATCTACTCCTCATTCACTTCACTCTTTGCAATCTGGGTTAAAAATACAAGCAGCCTACATGACCTGTTCTTTTAATGATCATGAGTAACTCCCTCACGGTTTAACTAAATGATTTCTTCTCAGTCCATTACTGGCTTCCTAGATGCTATACAAGGCCTGCATTTCTCTGAACACTGAGAAAGCTCCTCTTTGGGTTCCATTTATGATTCTTTCCTTACACCCATCTGAGATTCTAACCCAAGCCTCTTTTTTCTAGATAGTGATTTCATCTACTTCCATGGATTTATGAATCACCTTTGTGTGGACTGCTTCGTAGTTCACTGGTCTCAGTTTTGTAATGTTTATTAATAATATCCAAACTATATCACAGTGATAGCATCATCCTTCTCCTCTCCTTTTAGAAGCTAAATCTTGTTTATTTCTGAGTTATTTCTTGTTTACGCATTTTCCATCTTTTCCAACTTATCATTATATCTATGGCTCCAGCTCCATTTCCAACCCCTAAGAACTCACACCTTGAAGATTGTACCAGAGACTTAACTGCCCTCTGAGCCTTCAGACTCCTGAAGTCCTTCCTAAACTACTCTTCCAGCTTATTCACTTTTTAGCTCACCTTTGAGTTGTTAAACCCTAGATGAAAACTTAATATTATTCTTTTAAGGAAGACATCAAACTATAACAGCATCCCAATATCAATTATTTGAAACCCTTAGAAATCTGGTCCTATGTTAACTTCTTTGGACTTATTTTCTCTCCTTTCTTTTGTATACTCTACTATCTGGGCAAATTAGACAACATGTTGGTCCTCAAAATTGGCTACAGTTTCTCCTGCCATTATCTTTCTTCCTTAAATCTTTTCTGTTTCTTATTCCAATTTTTGAAATATTAGTATATTGTATATCTCTTCCTCATGTTCCATTCTAAATGCTTCCTTCTCAAACTTTTTTTTAATATTTCATAAATGCTTTCACCCTTGAGATGAAATACCATGTGAGTCTTCCATTTAAAAACCGTTTTTAGTTGTAGATGGACACAATAGCTTTATTTTATTTATTTTATTCATTTACATGGTGCTGAGGATTGAACCCAGTGCCTCACACATGTGAGGCAAGCACTCTACCACTAAGCTACAACCCCAGACCAATTCTTCCATTCTTGAAACTTATATAGCTCTTTTTAGGAGCTATATAATATTGGCAGGTATTATGATCATTGCATGCTTCATTATTATCTATTATCTTTTACTCCACCTAACAAATTCAAAGTTCCTTAAAGACCAGGCCAGAATAATATTAATTTTCATATTTGATTAACATAAAATTATACAAGCATTTATTGAATTGACTTGTCTAGACATAATGACTTTGTAGGAAAATTGCTGAATTTTACAATATGTCTATACACGTGAACCCTCAGCCAACTTTTACTATGTTGGTTCTCATAGGTTTGACATAAAAGACAACAATCTTTTTTGGCAGCAGAGTATTTTAAGAATTATTTTTATTTGTATATATGTTGAACTTTGAACAAAATGATAATATTAGATGTAATAAATCCTTTGACAATTCATTGGAATGAAAAAAAAAATAAACTGCTCTGCAGGGTCTGTGTTAGTCTGCTTTCTGTTACTATAATAAAATGCCTGAGGTAAATTATAATGAGAGATTTATTTTGGCTCAGAATTTTGGATCTTCTAGTTTATGATCAATTAATTCCATTGTCTTGGTCCTGTGAAGAAGCAGTATGTTCTGAAAGGAGCATGTAGGGAAGCAGACCAATCACATCACAAGTTGGGGATAGAGAAAAGGAAAAGACCACAATGCCTTCAAGGGCATAGCCCCTTGGATCCAGCACTTCCAAAAAGACCCCTCCTTTAATGCATTCCATTATCTCCCAATAATGCTTTCCTGGGGACCAAGATTTTCACACACAGGCCTTCAGGGGAGATTCAAGATCCAAACAACAGCAATTTCCTATTTCAAAATTGGTCTAATACAAACAGTAATTCAAATCTAGTTTGAGAATCCAAACAAGACAAACTTGTGCAAGTTTTACCCCCTCTAGGATTTATAGAGAAACTTGGTTGAGATTCTAACTTAGAACCTTCTGGGAGAAGTAAGGGAAAAAAAAGTCCACTGAGATCAGATGGGTCTCATCTAAACTCAAGGGTCAGCCTCCTACTTTACTTCTTTACCTCCTATTGTCTTATGCATCTTGAATATTGTTACCAAGATAGTTTTCCTAAAGTTCCATTAGAATGACAAGAACAGTCTAATATCTGGATAGTACTTTATGGCTTTAAAAATGCCATAGGATCAAGAGTACCTTGATTCATCCATTATTCAGTTCATAAGCATTCACCCACTATGTGCTATGCATTATGCTAGCACTATTCAAAATTAATAATTTCGATGAGTTCTTTCAAGAACTCTTCATTTAAAAATGATAGCTCAATAAAAAATTAAGCAAGAGATTCTGAAAATTATAGAAAATTTGTCACAGAATTAAAATGAACTTTGTACAATTTGACACTCATACCCTTGTCTTTAGGTGTTATTCATTACAATTACTACCATTATCATTGTCCAGAGGGTTTTATTCACTCATTATACAAAAATTTATTACAAGGTACTATTATAGGTACTGAAGTAATAAACAAAATACTGTAGGAAAAGAAATCCTGCTTTTATAGAATTTATAATCTATTAGAGTGAGAAGACAGAAAACAAAACATATATAAGCCTATTATGTGATGTTTTAGAAGTATTTCTTTAATATTTACTTAAATATTGTGCCTTTAAAAATATAGGTCTTCTCTCTGCCTTTAGTTTGTCTTAGCCCTGTGCTTTCTTGAAGAAAAACTGTTCCTACAGGACCTGCTTAGTTGGCTTCAGATCTCATGATTCTATCCCTTGGATAAGGATGATGGGCTTGGATTGGGTGATGGACTGTATTTCATGAGTGGGACTCACAGACTCTAGATAAGCCTAATACACAGCTTGACTAAGCTACCTGCAAGGAGAAGCAGAATCCCATTCCACAGAGAGAAAGAATGAGATGGGACTGGAAGATGTATAGATGTGAGACCCTGTGACCCCAGAGAATGCAAATGTCCCTCCTGAGGCCCTGCAGTTCTTTCCCTTGTATCCCATAATTCCATGAGTTAAATTATCTTTTTTGCTTGTGATATTTGTATTATATTTGTGCTACTTTACAAGCAAGTAATCCATAAGTTTTGTGATTAAAAAAAAACATAAAAAATAATTGGAACCAATCTAGATACCCATCAATAGATGAATGGATAAATATACACAATGTGATATATATACACAATGGAATATTATTCAGTCATAGAGATGAATAAAATTATGGCATTTGCAGATAAATGGATGGAATTGGAGAATATCATGCTAAGTGAAATAAGCCAATCCCAAAAAACTAAAGGCCGAATGTTTTCTCTGAAAAGTGGATGATTATATATAATGAAGATGGGGAGGTGGAGGAGATAAAAGAAGAATGGAGGAACTTTGGATTGCGTAGAGGAAAATGGTGGGGGAGGGGCAGGGGTAGGAACGATAGTGGAATGAAATAGATATCATTACCCTATGTACATGTATGATTACACGAATGGTGTGAATCTACATCGTGTATAACCATAGAAACGAAAAGTTGTATCCTATTTGTGTACAAATGAATCAAAATGCAGTCTATAAAAATAAAAAATTAAAAATTAGAAAAAGGAAAATCTGGAGTGGGAAACACATTCCAGCACTTTTAGGAATGGATACTGTCCAGTTCATCTAGACCACTTATCTGGACTGATGTTAACCCTGAGCCCTGCAGACAATTATGTTCGGGGTGCACATGACCTTCTTTCTATGAGCTTCATGCTGTCACCAGCAATGGCAAAAATTAATATAGTAAATTAATATCCATTAAAATGCTTAACCTCCTAGAGTGATATAGAAAGAGGAAGCTAGAAATCATGCTTCCAAATAAGGACAGCTTCCTTCATGTAGGATCATTAGGCTCAGTCTATACTATCCATGAGAGGAGGCTGAGAAAGAAAGGCCATTCTAAGTTCAGGTCTGACTGTTGAGAGAGCTTGGAGAGAGCTCTATTGAAAAGTTTATTCTCTGGATTGTGAGTAGCTAATAAATGAAGCAATAGAAGGAATTGAAGGGAGATGCGGAGTCCTCGAAATAACTCTGACAAAGTACTTTGAGGGAAAAATTTTATTCTGAATTCTGAGACTGTGGAAAACTACTGAAAGCTGATGATAGCAAGTAATGTGATCTTCTAGGCAGAGGGCAATACCTGAAGCATAGAAAGAAAGAAGACATTAGCCGGGGTCAGAGATTACTGGAGTCTTGGCTAGGCTGGTGGCTGCGAGGCAAAGGAAAAAGTGCTGTGTTGGGACATGAGAACAGCTCCAAGTTTTAACAGCAGACTAAGGGTGAAAGTCAGTGAGAGAAAAAACTTCTTTGAGATGTGGATTACACAAAGAAACAGCATTTTTCTTTTCGTGTTTTTCAAGGAGGAAGATTGTCTCAGTCAAATGCCTGGAAGTCTGACAATCCCATTAACAGCTTGTGTTCAGCACATCTAATCCAGCAGTGAAAGACAGCAGTTCTTACAAATCATACTTCTGCAAATACCAGGACTGTGGCCAAAGAAGAGAGAAAAACCAAAGAAAAGGAACACATTAAAAAGTGTTTGAGAAGGACAGTTTTTTAAATGACTAAACACTGATGAATAGCTGTACTTTTTATAAATAATGAAAGAAGCAATCTTGTAACAAAAATTCAACTTCTGTTGAATCAGGTTTCCTGATTTCTTCAATATAATTATTTGTGCATCTTAATTGTACAGATGAATAGGCTTAATTGTGACATTTCCATATATGCATAGAATGTGCCCACTCTCCCCTCTAATGCTCTCCTTTCCCTGGTTCTTTTCTCCCTCCCCAGTAGCTCTCCTTCCATTTTCATGTCATCTTTAAAAAATTTTTTATTTAAAGTAATTCTTTTTTCTAGTCTCACCTGAGATGATATGTTTTTCCAATGCTTGAAGAAATGGAACTGGTTGCTTAGCTGAGTCTAGTATTTTTTATGTTCTGATAAAAGCCACTTTCCCTTATCAATCTTTAAAAATTTGATCTTAAAGTGGAAAGTAAACTCAAACTATTTCCCAAACACCTTCAAACTGGAAGTATTTAGAAAGTCTGTATTTTAGGTGCATTTTTTTTTGGCTCATTGTACACAAATGGAGTGAAACTATCATTTTTCTGGTTATACACAAAGTAAAATCAAACAATTTGCGTATTCATACATATACATAGGGTAATGATGTTTGTCTCATTCTACTCTCTTTCCTTTCCTTCCCCCTCTCCACCCCTTATTTTCCTCTATACAATCCATCCCTTCTCCATTCTTCCCCTACCTCCCCCATCCACGTTATATGTCATCAACTGCTTATCAGAGAAATCATTCGGCCTTTGGTTTTTTGAGATTGGCTTATCTCACTTAACATGATCTTCTCCAACTCCATCCACTTACCTGCAATTGTCATAATTTTATTATTCTTTGTGGTTGAATAATATTCCATTGTGTATATATACCACAGTTTCTTTGTCCATTTTTCTATTGAAGGGCATCTAGGTTGGTTCCACAATCTAGTTATAGTGAATTGGGCTGCTATAAACATTGATGTGGCTGCATCACTCTAAATGGAGAAAAACCGAAAGCATTCCCTCTAAAAACTGGAACAAGGCAGGGATGCCCTCTTTCACTGCTTCTATTCAACATCATCCTTGAAATTCTAGCCAGAGCAATTAGACAGACTAAAGAAATAAAAGGGATATGAATAGGAAAAGAAGAACTTAAACTATCACTACTTGCAGATGATATGATGCTATATTTAGCATAGCCTTACAATGTTAAGGAATGTTCCCACTATCCCTATTTTTCCTAGTGTTTTGAGCATGAAGAGGTGCTGTATTTTATCAAATGCTTTTTCTGCATCTATTGAAATAATCATGTGATTCTTAGCTTTAAGTCTGCTGATGTGGTGAATTACATTTATAGATTTCCAGATGTTGAACCAACCTTGCATCCCTGGGATGAAACACACTTGATCATGGTGCACTATCTTTTCAATATATTTTTGTATGCAATTTGCTAAAAATGTGTTAAGAATTTTTGCATCTATGTTCATTAGGGATATTGGTCTGAAATTTTCTTTCCTTAATGTGTCCTTCTCTGGTTTTGGTATCAGGGTGATATTAGCTTCATAGAATGAGTTTGGAAGGGTTCCCTCCTCTTCTATTTCATGGAATACTTTGCGGAGTATTGGAATGAGTTCTTCTTTGAAGGTCTTGTAGAACTCAGCTGAGAATCCATCTGGCCCTGGACTTTCCTTGGTAGGTAGGTTCTTGATGACTTCTTCTATTTCATTGCTTGAAATTGGTCTATTTAAATTGTGTATGTCCTCCAGATTAAGTTTTGGGAGATCATATGTCTCTAGAAACCTGTCAATGTCTTTGACATTTTCTATTTTGTTGGAGTACATATTTTTAAAATAGTTTCTACTTATGTTTTGTATTTCAATAGTGCCCATCATGATAGTTCCTTTTCCATTTCAAATTTTAGTAGTTTGAGTTTTTTCTCTTTTTCTCTTTGTTAGTGTGGCTAAGGGTTTATCAATTTTTTAAATTTTTTTCAAAGAACCATTCATTTCAGCTGTGATCTGTCCAATGGTGAGAGAGGTGTATTAAAGTCACCTAACATTATTGTGTTTGGTCTATTTGGTTCCTCGAATTGAGAAGGATTTGTTTAACATACATGGATGCGCTATTGTTTGGAGCATAAATATTTTTAATTGTTATGTCTTGCTGATTTATGCTTCCCTTAAGCAGTATGAAAGGATTTTCTTTAGCCCTTCTGACTAACTTTGACTTGAAGTCTGCTTTATCTGAAATGAGAATGGAAATCCCCCCTTTTTTCTAAGTCCATGTGCATGGTATGTTTTATCCCATCCTTTCACCTTTAGTCTGTGGATGTCCTTTTCTATGAGATGAATCTCTTGAAGGCAGTATATTGTTGGGTTTTTCTTTTAAATCTAATCTGCCAGTCTATGTCTTTTGATTGATGAGTTTAGGCCATTAACATTCAGGGTTATTATTGAGATATGATTTGTATTCCCAGTCATTTTGGCTTAGTTTTGGTTCTTAACTTGACTTGGTTTCTCCTTTAATTGGTTATTCCTTTAGGGTAATTTCTCCCATTGCTGGATTACATTGTTGTTTTTCATTTCTTCCTCTTGGAATACTTTGCTGAGAATGTTCTGTAGTGCAGGCTTTCTATTTTTGAATTTGTTTAGCTTTTGTTTATCAGGGAAGAATTTTATTTCATCATCAAATCTGAAGGTAAGTTTTGCTGGATATAAGATTCTTGGTTGGCATCCATTTTCTTTCAGAGCTTGAAATATATTGTTCCAGGCCCTTCTTGCTTTTAGGGTCTGGGCTGAGAAATCTGCTGATATCCCTATTTGTTTCTCCCTGTATGTAATCTGATGCTTTTCTCTCGCAGCCTTTAAAATTTTATCTTTATTTTGTATGTTAGGTATTTTCATTATAATGTGCCTCGGTGTGGATCTGTTGTAATTTTGTGCATTTGGTGTCCTGTAAGTCTCTTGTATTTGATTTTCCATCTCTTTCACCAGATTTGGGAAATATTCAGATAGTATTTCATTGAACAGATTATTCATTCCTTTGGTTTGTATCTCTGTGCCTTCCTCAATCCAAATAATTCTTAAATTTGGTCTTTTCATGATGTCCCATAATTCTTGGAGGTCCCGTTCATGATTCCTTACTGTCTTCTCTGTTTGTTCGAGACTTTGTTTTCAAGATTAAATATTTTGTCTTCATTGTCTGAGGTTCTGTCTTCCAAGGGATCTGGCCTGTTGGTTATGCTTTCTATTGAGTTTTTAATTTGATTTAATGTTTCCTTCATTTCAAGGATTTCTGCTTGTTTTTTTTTTTTTTCAGAATCTCTCTTTATTGAAGTGATTTTTTGCTTCCTGCAATTGTTCTTTTAGCTGTTTATTGGTGCGATCTTTCATTGCCTGCCTTTGCTCTCTCATCTCATCGTTCGCTTCTTAGATCATTTTAATTAGGTACATTCTGAACTCCCTTTCTGACATTCCTTCTACCATGTTGTCATTGGATTCTATTGATATTGCATCTAGGATTGTTTGGGACAGTATCTTTCCTTGTTTTCTCATGTTGCTTGTGTATCTTCCTCTCTAGCAGTGCAAATCAGAGGTATTGCAGTTTCCCAATTAAAGACTTACAGTGTCCCTGCAGATTCCAATACCTCACCTTGAAGAGATTAATATTAGCAACACACCATATAAACAATATGCTTCCTTAATCTTATAGACCCTATTTACATATTAACTGTGTTGTCATAATATACAGAGATAAGTTCAAATTATCTACTGCATAACCAATAAGTTTGCAGTAAGTTTTGCAATAAGAACCTCAACTTCAAATGGTGGAAAAAGAGGATGAGGAGGGGTGTAGAATATAATGTTAATGAGATAGGAAGTGAGTCTACAGAGGTCCTATGTCGTAGGAATAATGAAAGCAGAATTAAAAGGAATCAGTTGTTAGCATGAGAAAAGAGAGAGTCTCCAAGGAAACAGATATATAAGAGGACGATAGAGTGATAAGAATATTAACAAAAGAAAAAAGTGGGAAGATAGTAGGCATAATAGGAATAATTGTGATAATACTACTATTTTAAAAAGTTCTGCAATAAAATTACACTGTATTGTCCAAACCTACTATTTTTCAGTGGTCTGATGCCTGATGCAGTGTCCTAAGAAGGGTGCTATCCCATTGCCTCTAGGTCAGGAATAATCAATGCTTGTGGGCAAAGGCAACCTGGTGTTGATAAATGGTCAGTCACAGTGTGGGTGCAGGCCTGGGCACTAGACCAGGGACGGGGCACAGGCCTGTGCTTGGTGCTGGAGATGGCAGGCCTGATGACTCGGCAGGCCTGTGTTCACAACTGGGGCTTCCTGCGGCAGGCCTGTGCTCAGATCTGGGGGTTCCAAGCATTTTTATGTGCATTTTAAATATGAATATAATTGTGAATAAAATAAATATTATTCTTGATCTCAAGAGCATACTTACACTATGCAAACCTGATTTTTATTAAACAAACACACAAAAAGTACATTATAAGCCAGATGTGTGCCATAAAAATAATATGGTGCTATGAGAAAGTGCAAAGGGTGGAATTAGTATTGGAGGTCAGGAAAGGGTGGAAGACAAACATTTGATCTGAGATCTATTGAACCAAAAGGGGCTAGTAAATAGGGGGAGACAGATAAAGACCGAGAACTATAGAATCATTTTCTTTCACCTAGAAAGGACATTGAAATTTTCAGTGTTTAGTTCCCCATTTTTATGCAAGTAACATATTATTCATAAAATAGAATTTAAGGCCATGGGCATCTAAGTAATTAACCAAAGTTATACAATGAGTTATCAGTAGAAAAGGAATTAGAGGTCTTCTGCTTTCTGGCAGAACTTGCTTACTTGCTTTTTTATTGTCTTTCAGTATCCCCAGGCCACCCCAAGACATCCTGGCATGCTTATTTTTCTTCAATAGACTGATAAAGTTTTGTGTAAAATCAGAAATAAGGCCTTTGTATAAATACATTAAAGAAATGCAGGGATCTAATATGCATCCTCTATAGTTTAATTTTAACATTTCATTACAGTATTTATTTTATTAAACTAATCCATCTGCGAAGTTTTTAAAAAATAGGAACACAAGATTCAAAGCAGCAAACCAAAGCTACTATGTCAGTCTTTCCTTCCATTGTTTTCACATTACAGCTGGTTTTCTTTCTCTTTTTAAAATCTCCACATTTCTTAGTGCTTGCTACTTGCACTTATCTCCATCTCAGGCATTTATGCTACAGATGTCATGTAAACTCCACAATATACTGTTAGAGCTTTTGCTTTAAGTGATGCATTCATAAGAATGGTATTTCCCTCAAGAGGACGGAAGCAGGGGGACTGGGGTTGTGGCTCAGTGGTAGAGTGCTTGCCTCATATGTGTAAGGCACTGGGTTTGATTCTCAGCACTGCATGTAAATAAATGAATAAAATAAAGGTACGTCAACAACTGAAAGTTTTCTTTTAAAAAGTACAGAGATTGTTTGTTGGCAGTGGTGGTGGAAAATTCTTAAGTATTATAATATTTGTGGCCTGTGAAATTCAACCCTACCTTATATAATCTTATTCTGTAAAATTTAATTTGTCCTGTTGAGTTTTCTTGGGTATTACACAAGGGACATTGAGTCCCTGGAAAATACGCAAAATGTATCTGAGATCAATGCTATATAACTCTGGAGAGCATACAGCTTTTTTTTTATTTTGAAGGCATACTGCAAGAGTTGGCTTTCTGTCTATTGGTTTCATTGGGAGTTCTCTCACAGTTATTTAGAATAATTATTCAAGTCTATAAAAGTTATTTGGTCCATTTAATATGTCAGGTTCTGAAATAAAAATGTCAACAATAACCAAATGGGTACCTAGTAGCTCATAAAGTTAAACGTTTTTCTCTCTTATAAAACGAAAGTCAAATATTAAGTTCCCTAAACATGGTTCTTGATACATTTAATTTTAAAATCGTAATACTTTTATAAAATTTAAGTTTTAGAAGCTATCACTGTATTTATGCTACTACTTTACATATTGATCTTATACATTACTATATGTAAGTAAATATTACAATTTGCTCAGAAATAATCATGCAGTTACAGAATTAAGTTACATGATAATAGTTTTTTAGTTTTCTGAATTTAACTTTTGACTTTGAAAAAGATATTCTAACTCCTTCCTTGTACAAAAAATGTAAGTTCTATACCTTTTTTGTTTATGTGTACAAAGCACGGCTATATAGACATCATATAGACAAATGTGCAATATTTTTTAGTTATAAAATTTCATGAGAAGGTGGAGTGGTTAAAGGGAAAGAGTGTCTAAAATGTCTTCTAGGGAATGGGAGATTAGTAGAGGGAAAGGATGAGGGAGTAGAAGGCAAGGGTGGGGGGAAATGCTGGGGAGTGATATTGGCCAATTTAAATTGTTACAGTGAATGCATGTATGAATACATAACAAAACCCATCACCATGTACGATTATAATGCATCAATACAAATGAGGAAAAAAATAAAATTGAAAAAAAAATCTCCTTGGGGATAATCTTAAGGGTTGAGAATACAATTTAAGCTATCATATGTATTTTAAAGAAATGAAGAGGAGGAAAAAATAAATGAAGAGGAGCAATTCATTTTCCTATAAATATCACCCTATTTAACATTTATGATGCTCTTTATTCTTTGAGGAGGATTTGATGTTCCCAGCTGTTTCCTGATGGAGAAAGATGGGGATGTAATTGAGTTGAGGTACCTGGTGCTCCAAGTTCTTGGCCTCTACAGGATTCTGTAGGTGAAAATTCCTCTTTTTAGTACTTGCTGCTGAGTGGCTTTCAGCATTTAGCTTCCTCTGCTGTTGTAAGTCAGGTACCATTTCTCCTGCCGCTTTCTATTTCCCAGAAATGGTTGAAATGTTCGATCTACTGAGATCTCCTCTCTTCACTGGTTATCTTGGGTTTGTAACATTTTATTCTGCACTGTTGTAAAGAGAGATGGATAAAATAAGGCCTTATGCCTAATTATTATATTTAGTAGAAATTCATGTAGCATTTTTAATGGAAATAAATTTGATCTCTTAACTATGTGTATTTAACCAGATACTTTCCCTATCTTCCTCTCCCATCTTGAGAAACTTTAAACATGCTCAAATTCTTTTGAATTTTTCTCCTAAAGTAAACCTTCTAATTTGTTTGGATCCCAGATATAAAGAATACAATTTATGTTACTGTGAAAGGTTTGCATTCCAACTGAAATTGAACTTGCCTCAAGCATTACTATGAAAAACTAATGCTTTGGTTTCTATGGCTTCTCCTATAGCTGACATTTAGGGATTAGTGGGTATTGTTACCTTCTAGGCCCTGAGGAACAGGGATATATATGTGAGAGAAGTCAGTAAAACACCAACAACAAAAATAAAAATACCAGAGAATTTGAGTCACAAAACCGATTTTATTATTCTTCAGATTTAGATGGTTGAGTGAAACTATGCCTGAATAAAAAATGCCTCTTCTGTTTTTCTCTCCAGAGTAATTCATCAGAAAACCAACAGGGAACAACAGTTATACAGCAGCCTGGGTGGGTGCGAAAGCCCTTGTGCCAGCTCACCATGCAAAACTCTCCTGATGGCTTGGACAGGATACGTTCATATACTGTCACAGGGAAAAGGGGGTCTCACAAACCTTTCCTTGGTGTATGAGATATGCCTAATTGGTCTTCTGTGATCTTACAGTCTCCAAATTTTCTAATTGGTAAGTTGAAGGGTAGAATGGAAAGTAGTTTATTTTAAAATCAATGTTCTCTTAGCTTAGATGTGCTAAGCAAAAATTATGGAAGTTCATTGTTTTGGACTGAACTCCAGCAAAAGGTCCCAACAGACCAGACCAAACCAAACCAAAATGGTATCACTCATGCTAAATGCCACATAATCAAACTGAAGCTTAAAGTAAGCAGGTAGCAAAACAGACAAGTTTTTTTCCTAAAAACTGTGAGATTCCAGTTTACCTTAGTCAGCATAATTAGAAAAATCCCTTTTGCTTGATCCTTTACAAAAAGATAACCTTGAACAACCTGATGTTAACCATTTCCCCCCCATTGATCTGTTTTCTTATTGCAAAATTCATCATTCTGCTTATTGCCCAGTAGGAGTTCTCATTCTATTTTATGGAAGGGAGGCTGACACCCTAAGTGAATCACAAATAAAAACCAACTAGATCTATTACTAAATTTGTAGTAATTTTTTCTTTTAATAGATATATGCACAACATCAAAGATTCCATAGCAAAAAATTTCACATTTTATACATAGTCTATTCTGGATCCCAGTAGAGTTATCATTATAGAAATTTTAACAATTGATAGTGATTTCATTTACTAGACAGTCAATATTGTTCATATTGTTAGTTATTTTATCATATATTTATTGATCTTTTTCTTCCCAGTCCAGGATAAGCTCAGGATCACATTTTTCATTTAGTTATAATGTTGCTTTATCTCTTTTAATATAGAAAGGAATTTTCTAAATTTTCATTGTCATTCAAGGCATTGACAATATTGAAGAAGAAAGGTCAGCTATTTTTAGGATATTCTTCAAACAACTATTATCTGTTGAGAATAAATGCAGTTTGGGAATATCTGTGTTTAAATTGCTAATTTATGTTTAGTGTTTTGTGACTATGTTTATGAGAGACTGGCCTGTAATTTTCCATTCTTGAAGAAGGTTCATCAACATTTAACATTAAGATTATGCTTTCAAAGTTGTGTTTCTTCATCTTTCAGATGGTGGAAAGTTTAAGACTTAATTAAATGTAGATTCTATTTAATAGAAACAGGACTATATAGATCATCTGTTTATTTTCTTGGGTCTTCTTTGGTGGAGTGCTTTTCAACAAAATGTTTTTCTGGGAATTTTTATCCCTCCCCCACCCCATTTTGTGACCAAAAGTTTTTCAAATTATGTTTCTATTACTATTTTTGATCTTAAAAATTGCTATTATTAATGTTATTCTTTCTTCTCAGTCTTATATAAAGTTTCTCAATTTTGTTAGTCATTTTTTTTAAACTCCAGTTTTGGTTTTTGTTGAGTTTCTCTTTAGCAATGTTATTTTCTGTGTTATTAATTTCTGCTCTTATTTTTTCTTTCTATTTAGCCAATATTTTTATACTACTATATACTTGGATCATTTGGATTTTTTGACCTATTTTATTCCTAATGTATATATTTTAGGTTTTAAATTTGATTTAACTGCATTTTAAGATATGATTGTCACATTTCTTTCTCAAACTAAAATTTTTTAAATTTCCCTTTTTATTTTTCAGTCCATAGATAATTTAGAAATACATCACTTAGCTTCCAAGTATTTTGGAATCCACACCTACAGCAGAAGTTCACTGTTGTTTGAAAATACATGTATGTCCATCTCTCATTTGTTGAGACTGACATTATAAGCAAAAAATGATTATTTACTAATATATGATAAATGTTTCATGTGCACTTGAAAAAGTGTTTTTAAAAATGTTTTGGCAGGCTGGAGTTGTGGCTCAGTGATAGCTCGCTCGCCACATGAGTGAGGCCCTGGGTTTGATCTTCAGCACCACATCGAAGTAAAATAAACTTTTTATTTCCACCTACAACTAAATATATATATATATTTACTATATATGTATATACATATATATATG
This sequence comes from Glaucomys volans, assembly GCA_020662805.1. Classification (NCBI taxonomy): domain Eukaryota; kingdom Metazoa; phylum Chordata; class Mammalia; order Rodentia; family Sciuridae; genus Glaucomys; species Glaucomys volans. Next base: position 152,302 of record JAJEJO010002415.1, read on the forward strand.
TATAATGTTTTGTCGGTAGTTTCTTATGTATTTCATTTGGGTCAAATTAGCACATAATATTCTTCAAAGATTATAATCTCCATTGATTTATTTTTATTTACTTATTGATTCATTGAACACAAATGGAGTACAGCTATTGTTTCAAGGGTTGTACACAAAGTAGAGTCACACCATCTGTGCATTCATACATGTACACAGGGCAATGGTGTCTGTCACACATTCTGTAATTATTCTTACCCACCCACCCCTCCCTTCCCTCTATGCTATCTATCCTTCCTCCATTCTTGCCACCCTTCCCCCCCGCATTATGCATCATCATTCATTTATCAGAGAGACCATTTGGCCTTTGGATTTTTGGGATTGGCTGATCTCGCTTAGCATAACAGTCTCCAACAGCATCCATTTACCTAAAAATGCCATAATTTTATTCTTCTTTATGGCTGAATAATATTCCATTGTGTATGCATACCACAGGTTCTTTATCCATTCATCTATTGAAGGGCATCTAGGTCGATTCCACAATCTAGCTATGGTGAATTGAGCAGCTAAGAACATTGATATGGCTGCATCACTGTAGTAATCTGATTTTAGGTCCTTTGGGTATAGGCCAAGGAGTGGGATAGCTGGGTCAAATGGTGAATCCATTCCAAGTTTTCTAAGGAATCTCCACACTGCTTTCCAGAGTGGCTGCACCAACTTGCACTCCCACCGGCAATGTATGAGTGTACCCTTTTCCCCACATCCTCGCCAACACCTGTTGTTGCCTGTATTCTTGATAAAAGACATTCTAATTGGGGTAAGATGAAATCTTAAGATGGTTTGATTTGCATTATAATGAGGGATGTTGAACATTTTTTCATAAATCTGTTGATTGCTTGTAGATCTTCCTCTGTAAAGTGTCTGTTCATTTCCTTGGCCCATTTATTGATTGGATTATTAGTGTTCTTGGTATAAAGACTTTTGAGTACGTTGTAGAATCTGGAGATTAGTGCTCTATCTGAAGTGTGTGTAGCAAAGATTTTCTCCCACTCTGAAGGTGCTCTCTTCACATTGCTGATTGTTTCCTTTGCTGAGAAAAAGCTTTTTAGTTTGACTCTATCCCAATCATTGATTCGTTCTTTTATTTCTTGTGCTTTGGGAGTCATGTTAAGGAAATCTGGTCCTAGGCCAACATGATGAAGATTTGGACCTATTTTCTCTTCTATTAGGTGCAGAGTCTCTGGTCTGATTTCTAGGTCCTTGATCCACTTTGAGTTGAGTTTTGTACAGGGTGAGAGATATGGGTTTAGTTTCATTTTGCTGCATATGGATTTCCAGTTTTCCCAGCACCATTTGTTGAAGAGGCTGTCTTTTCTCCATTGCATGTTTTTGCCTCCTTTGTCAAGTATGAGATACCTGTACTTATTTGGGTTTGTCTCTGTGTCCTCTATTCTGTACCATTGATCTACCTGCCTATTTTGGTACCAATACCATGCTGTTTTTGTTACTATTGCTCTGTAGTATAGTTGAAGGTCTGGTATTGTGTTACCCCCTGCTTCACTCTTCTTACTAAGGATTGCTTTAGCTATTCTGGGTCTCTTATTCCTCCAAATGAATTTCATGATTGCTTGCTCTATTTCTATGAGGTCCATCATTGGGATTTTAATTGGAATTGCATGGAATTTGTATAGCAGTTTTGGAATCATGGCCATTTTGACAATATTAATTCTGCCTATCCAAGAACATGGGAGATCTTTCCATCTTCTCAGATTCTCTTTAACTTCTTTCTTTAGTGTTCTGTAGTTCTCATTGTAGAGGTCTTTCACTTCTTTTGTTAGATTGATTCCCAAGTATTTTATTTTTCTTGAGGCTATTGTGAATGGTATAGTTTTCCTAATTTCTCTCTCAGAGGATGCATCACTTAAAGAATAAAAATGCATTAGATTTATGAGCATTAATTTTATATCCTGCTGCTTTACTGAATTCATTTATGAGTTCCATAAGTTTTCTGGTGGAATTCTTAGGGTCTTCTAAATAGAGAATCATGTCATCAGCAAATAGGGATAGTTTGAGCTCTTCTTTTCCTATTTGTATTCCTCTAATTTCTTTGGTCTGTCTAATTGCTCTGGCTAGAGTTTCAAGAACAATGTTGAATAGTAGTGGCAGAAGAGGGGATCCTTGCCTTGTTCCAGTTCTCAGGGGGAATGCTTTCAATTTTTCTCCATTTAGAATGATGCTAGCTGTGGGCTTAGCATAGATAGCCTTTACAATGTTAAGGAATGTCCCCACTATCCCTATTTTTTCTAGTGTTTTGAGCATGAAGGGGTGCTGTATTTTATCAAATGCTTTTCTGCATCTATTGAAATAATCATGTGGTTCTTGACTTTAAGTATGTTGATGTGGTGAATTACATTGATTGATTTCCGGACGTTGAACCAATCTTGCATTAAACCCACTTGATCATGGTGTACTATCTTTTTAATATGCTTTTGTATGCGATTCTCTAAAATTTTGTTAAGAATTTTTGCATCTATGTTCATTAGAGATATGAGTCTGAAATTTTCTTTCCTCGATGTGTCCTTCTCTGGTTTTGGTATCAGGGTGATATTAGCTTCATAGAATGAGTTTGGAAGAGTTCCCTCCTCCTCTATTTCATGAAAAACTTTGAGGAGTATTGGAATGAGCTCTTCTTTGAAGGTCTTGTAGAACTCGGCTGTGAATCCATCTGGTCCTGGACTTTTCTTTGTTGGTAGGCTTTTGATGACTTCCTCTATTTCATTGCTTGAAATTGATCTATTTAAGTTGTGTATGTCCTCCAGATTCAGTTTGGGTGGCTCATATGCCTCTAGGAACCTGTTGATGTCTTCCAGGTTTTCTATTTTGTTGGAGTATAAATTTTCAAAGTAGCTTCTTATTATGTTTTGTATTTCAATTGTGTTTGTTGTAATATTTCCATTTCCATCACGAATTTTAGTAATTTGGAGTTTCTCTCTCCTTGTCTTTGTTAGGGAGGCTAAGGGTTTATCAATTTTGTTTATTTTTTCAAAGAACCAACTTTTTGTTTTGTCAATTTTTTGAATTGTTTCTTTTGTTTCAATTTCATTGATTTCAGCTCTGATTTTGATTATTTCCTGTCTTCTACTACTTTTGGTGATGATCTGTTCCTCTTTTTCTAGGGCTTTGAGCTGTAATGTGAGGTCATTGATTTGTTGACATTTCATTCTTTTATTAAATGCATTCCATGCAATGAATTTTCCTCTTAGCACTGCTTTCATAGTGTCCAGAGATTTTAATATGTTGTATCTTCGTTCTCGTTGACCTCTAAGAATCTTTTAATTTCCCCCCTAATGTCTTCTGTTATCCATGCATCATTCAATAGCATATTATTTAATCTCCAGGTGTTGGAGTAATTTCTGTTTTTAACTTTATCATTGATACCTAATTTCATTCCATTATGTTCTGCTAGTATACAAGGTAGAATCTCTATGTTTTTGTATTTTCTAAGAGTAGCTTTGTGGCATAATATATGGTCTATTTTAGAGAAGGAGCCATGAGCTGCTGAGAAGAAAGTGTATTCGCTTTTTGATGGATGGAATATTCTATATATGTCTGTTAAGTCTAAATTAGCGATTGTGTCATTGAGTCCTATGGTTTCTTTGTTCAATTTTTGCTTGGAAGATCTGTCCAACGGTGAGAAAGGAGTGTTAAATTCCCCCAATATTATTGCGTTTTGGTCTATTTGGCTCCTGAAGTTGAGAAGGATCTGATCAACGTACATGGACGCACTATTGTTCGGTGCATAAATATTTATGATTGTTATGTCTTGCTGATATATGCTCCTTTAAGCAGCATGAAATGTCCTTCTTTAATCCTTCTGACTAACTTTGGCTTGAAGTCTGCTTTATCTGAAATGAGGATGGAAACTCCTGCTTTTTTACTCAGTTCATGTGCATGGTATGTTTTTTCCCAACCTTTCAACTTTAGTCTGTGGGCATGTTTTTCTATGAGATGAGTCTCTTGAAGGCAGCATATTGTTGTGTCTTTCTTTTTAATCCAATCTGCCAGTCTTTGTCTTTTGATTGATGAGTTTAGGCCATTTACATTTAGGGTTATTATTGAGATATGACTTGTATTTCCTGTCATTTTAGCTTTTTTGGGTTTTTTAGCTTAGCTTTGTTTCTCCTTTTATTGACTCTTTCTTTAGGGTAATTCCTCCCCGTGATGACTGTGATCATTATTTTTCATTTCTTCCTCTTTGAATATTTTGTTGAGAATGTTCTGTAGGGCAGGCTTTCTCTTTGTGAATTCTTTAAGCTTTTGTTTATCATGGAAGGATTTTATTTCTTCATCAAATCTGAAGGTAAGTTTTGCTGGGTATAAGATTCTTGGTTGGCATCCATTTTCTTTCAGAGCTTGAAATATGTTGTTCCAGGCCCTTCTTGCTTTTAGGGTCTGGGTTGAGAAATCTGCTGATATCTGTATTGGTTTCCCCCTATAGGTAATCTGATGCTTTTCTCTCGCAGCCTTTAAAATTCTATCTTTGTTTTGTATGTTAGGTATTTTCATTATAATGTGCCTTGGTGTGGATCTGTTGTAATTCTGTGCGTTTGGTGTCCTGTAAACTTCTTGTAATTGATTTTCCATCTCATTCATCATATTTGGGAAATTTTCGATAATATTTCCTTGAACAGATTATTCATACCCTTGGTTTGTATCTCTGCGCCTTCCTCAATTCCGATTACTCTTATATTTGGTCTTTTCATGATGTCCCATATTTCTTGGAGGTTTTGTTCATGATTCTTAACCATCTTCTCTGTTTGTTCAACTTTGTTTTCAAGATTATATATTTTGTCTTCATTATCTGAGGTTGTGTCTTCCCAGTGATCTATTCTGTTAATTAAGCTTTCTATTGAGTTTTTAACTTGGTTTATTGTTTCCTTCATTTCCTTGTTTCCTTCAAGGATTTCTGTTTCTTTGTTTTTTTTCAGAACTTCTATCTCTTTATTGAAATGATTTTTTGCTTCCTGCAATTGCTCTATTAACTGATTATTCATAGCCTGAATTTGCTCTCTTGTCACATCATTCTCTTCTGGGATCATTTTAATTATGAACATTCTGAACTCTCTTTCTGTCATTCCTTCTACCATGCTGTCTTTGGGTTCTCTTGATATATCATCTAGGTTTGTTTGGGACACTTTCTTCCCATGTTTTCTCATGTTGCTCATGTATCTTCCCCTCTAGTAGTGCAAATCGGAGGGATTGCAATTTCCCTGTGAAGACTTAAAGTGTCCCTGCAGATTTCCAGTAACTCACCTGATGTTTGAGCAATGCTTGATCAAGTGGTGACCCAAGAAAGGTGCTGTCCCACTACCTCCAGGTTGGGAATGATCAGTGCTTCTGGACAGAGGCAGCCTGGTGTTGATAGACAATCAGATACAGCAAGGTGCTAGACCCCGGGCCAGGGTGTGGACCTGGGCACTAGACCAAGTTGGGATTGGGGCACAGAACTGTGCTCAGTGATGGAGACACTGGACTTGAGAGCCAAGCATGCCTGAACTCCTCGCTGGTGGCTCAGGCGGTGGCAGGTGGTTGCTCTCTCCTGGGGACACTGTAAAATGGTGCCAAAGGCCCTACACACCCCGGGGGAGCCAGCGACTCCAGCCGCTCCATGCCAGACCTCCCCAGGAACCGCTGCGCAGTGGCTCAGAGGACCGGACCTCAGCTCTGAGGACTCAGGCAGTTGCAGATGGTCACTCTCCGCCAGGGAATCTCCATTGATTTTTGATTGGTGGCTCTATGATTTACTGTGAGAAGAGCATTAAAATCTTCCAACATAATTGAGGATTGTGTTTTTCTCCATTCACTCTTGTCATTTGGGAAGTTATATTACTTTGACCTATGTAGAATCTTTTATGGTGCTCACTGTGTTAGAATAATCACCAATTAGCTTCTGGATCTTCTGGATCAATTAGCTTTTTTATCATAATGAAATGACAAACTTTGACAATTTCTCGATCATACTTCTTTTTTTTTTTCCGACTTCATTTTGATTCATTTTTTGTAACTCATTTTTGGAAATCTTTTTGTTATTTTTTTTTCAAAAACGAAAAACTTTACTTATCTAAATTGCATTTTTTGTTAAGATAAAATTTTCTGTAGAATAAACCATCCAAATATAGACCTATTTTTAAAAAGTTTTTATTAGTGCATTTTAGTTATTCATAATAGTGGGGTTGATCTTGATATAATCATGTATGTAAAGAATATAATTTACTCCATTTCAGTTCCCAGTATTTCTTTCCCTTTCTCCCTCCTTCCACCTGTTCCCTTTTCTCTATTTCACTAGTCTTCCTTCTACTTATTTCATATTTGTTTAAATTGGGGCTTTCAGATATAAAACTGAAATTCACTGTTTCATATTCATATATGCACATAGCATAACTTGGTCAATTTCACTCTTAAGTTCCTCCCTTTTTCTGTACCTCCTCTTATCCCTCCATCCCTCTCCTCTACTCTGCTACTCTCCCGTCTATTTTCACGGTATCTACCCCTACTTTTCCCCTTATTTTCCTCTAGTTTCTAGGCATGAGATAAAACACTGGACCTTGGGCTTTCTGAGTCTGGTTTATTTCACTGAGCATAATGTTCTCCAGTTTCATCCATTTGCCAGCAATGCCATAATTTCATTCTTCTGTATGTCTGAAACTCCACTTGTATATACACCACACTTTCTTTTTCCGTTATCTGTTTCCATCCATTTACTTTATGTCTTTTTGAGATCTTATGTTGAAGTTGTATCTCTTGAAACTGGCATGAAGTTGTCCATTTCTTATTCAGTTTGATGGTTCTTATATTTTAATTGAACTTTACATCTAATTCAAATCTATTATAAACCACTTACATTACTTTAGTTTAATCTGCTATTTCACTCTTAGTTTCCTGCTTGTACCACTTATTTCCCCCCATTTTCTAAACTTCTTTTGAAAAATCAAATGATTTAATTGTTTACCATCTGTTAGTTTTTTGTTGTTGCTGTACATCCTGTGATTTTTTTTTAATGGTTACCCCTGAAATCACAACATTCCTTCCAGACTTACTTAATTTAATATTTTAATTAATTAGTAGTAAATGTGGTTAGGAGTTATTAAATTCTGTGTATTCTAAAATATATTTAGAAATCAATCATGTGATATAATGTCTTAGTTTTGTTCTTCCTTCACAAGATCGCTTTAGCTATTCAACAAATAAGACTTCAGGAATTTTTTCTATTTTAGTTCAAAGCATTATTGGAATTCTGATAGGAATACATGGATTTTAGATCATAGTGGGTAACATGATATTTTAACACAATTAACTTTTCCAATCCATGAACATTGGGTATCCTCCATTTACTTTTGTCTTTCAAAGACTTTCATCAATGTTTTTTAAAATTTTAGTGTACAGATCTTTCATCACCTCTGTCAAATTTATTCCTAAGTATTCTTTTTGATATTATTATAAATGAGATTGTTTCCTTAGTTTCTTTTTCTGAAAGTTCTTTGTTAGCATATAGAAATACATGTGCTTTTTCTAAGTTGATTCTATGTTTGACAACTTTTCTGTTTGTTTATTATAATAGTTTTTTGTGAAATATTTAGGGTTTTTTAATATACAAGATCATGTTATATGCAAACTATTTAATTGCTTCTTTCCAATTTGGAAATTTTTTATGTCTTATTCATGCCTAATTGCTCTTACTAGAATTTCTGGTACTATGTTGAATGGAAATACTAGGAGCAAGCATCCTTGTTTTGATATTCTAGGAAAACCTTCAATTTTTCATTTTAGGGCATAATGTTGGCTTGTTCTATGTGGCTTTCATTGTGGCAAGGTACATCACTTCTGTGTGAAATTTGTTGGGATGTTTTTGCTGTGAAAGGATGTTGGATGTTGTCATATGTTTCCTCTGCCTGAATTTTATGATCATGTAGTTTTTGTTCTTCATTCGGATAATAGTGTACTTCTTTTATCAATTTGCAAATATTACACTATACTTGCTTCTCTGGAATAAATCTCATTTGATTGTGATATATGATCTTTTTAATGTATTGTTCAATTAGAATTGCTTGTATTCTGTTGATTTTTTTGCATTTATATTCATCAGGTATTCCTATTGATGTACAGTTTATTTCCTTGTAATTTCATGGAATGAATACAGAAAAATTCCCTCTTCTTCAATTATTTGAAAGAATTTGAGGATTGATAATTCTTTTTTTTTTTTTTTTGGTAGAACTCACCATAGAGCCATATTGTCCTGCTATTCTTTTAAATTATTTTTTATTCCATTTTAGTTATTTATACATGACAGTATAATGCACTTTGATACAGCACATATATGTTGAATGGGAATGGCCTGTGGGAGAAAGGAGGGTGGGTGCGTGGCGCAGAGGTCTTATGCTGGGAGCTGGTTCGGAGACAGACTCAAATTTTATTACAGAATTACAAAGCTTATATAGCATACAATAGCCAACCACCATCTGTTAAGCTCTTTTGATTCTTCCATGCTAGGCTCGCGATCATACCATATAAAGGAAGAGGAAGTGCCAGGGCCTGGGCCCTGGATGTTCAGGCCCTGGATTCCTGGGCCCTGGCTAGGCCCCGGATACAGTCACCAATAAGCAGTTAGCAAGCTTTCCTGATATCATTGTGCTAGGTTCTGGGTGTACACAGAGAGCATAATTCACAGCACAGATCTGTCTATGCTTCTGAGAGGAGCAGGTCTGCCTGTTCCATAATTATGCTTCTTCCTATGATGCAAACCACATTGCTTTAGGTGTTCCTACACATATAATGGAGTATAATTTCTCATTCTTCTGTTATACAGGATATAGAATCCCACTGGTCGTATAGTTATATATGTACATGGGGTAATAATGTCTGATTAATTCTACTAGTTTTCCTACTTCCATATCCCCTCCCCTCACTTCACTCACCTCTACCTAATCTAAAGTAACTCTAGTCTTCACTGCCCCCCCATTGTGAATTAGCATCCACATATCAGAGAAAACATTTGACTTTTGGTTTTTTGGCATTGGCTTATTTCCCTTAGCATGATATAATCCAACTCCATCCATTTACTGGCAAATACTTATTCTTCTTTAAGGCTGAGTTATATTTCATTGTATATATACCACTTTTTTTTTATCCATTCATCTTTAAAGGGCAGCTAGATTGATACCATAGTTTAGCTATTGTGAATTGAGCTGCTATAAACATTGATGTGGCTGCATCACTGTAGTAATATGTGGATTTTAAGTCCTTTGCATATAAAGCAAGAAGTGGGATATCTAGGTCAAATGATGGCTCCATTACAAGTTGTCTGAAGAATCTCCATACTGCTTTCCAGAGTAGTTGCACCAATTTGTTATCCCACCAGCAATGGAGGAGTGTACCTTTTCTCCACATACTCACCAACATTTATTGTTAGGTGTATTTTTGATAGTTGCCATTCTGACTGGGGTGAGACGAAATCTTAGAATAGTTTTGATTTGCCTTTCTATAATTGCTAGAGGTTTGAACCTTTTTTCATGCATTTGTTGATCAATTGTATTTCTTCTTCTATGAAATGTCTGTTCAGTTCCTTAGCCTATTTACTGATTGGATTATTTGGTTTTTTGGTGTTAAGTTTTTTTAGTTCTTTATGTATCCTGGAGATTAATGCTCTATCTGAGGTGCATGTGATAAAGATTTTCTCTCATTTTGTAGGGTCTCTCTTCACATTATCAATTGCTTCCTTTGTTGAGAAGAAGCTTTTTAATTTGTGTCCATCCCATTTAGTGATTCTTGACTTTATTTCTTGTGCTTTAGGAGTCTTGTTCAGGAAGTCAGATACTATGCCCACATGATGAAGATTTGGGCCTACTTTTTCTTCTATTATGTACAGGGGTTCTGGTCTAGTGCCTGAGTCTTTGTTCCATGTTGAGTTGATTTTTGTGCAGGGTGAGAGATAGGAGTTTAATTTCATTTCGTTACATGTGGATTTCCAATTTTTCCAGCACCATTTATTGAATAGGTTATCTTTTTCCAGTGACTGTTTTTGGTGCCATTGTATGAGATAACTATTTATGTGGGTTTGTCTGTGTGTCTTCTATTGTGTACCATTGGTCTATGTGTCTGTTTTGATGCCAATCCCATGCTGTTTTTGTTACTAAAGCTCTGTTTTTGTGATGTTTCCTTCGTCACACTTCTTGCTAAGGATTTCTTTGGCTATTCTGGTTCTCATTTTTCCAAATGAATTTCATACTTGCTTTTTCTATGAAGAATTCATTGGGATTTAATAGGGATTGCATTAAATATGTGTAACACTTTTGGTAGTATGACCATTTTGACAATATTAATTCTGCCCCTCCAAGAGCATGGAGATCTTTCCATCTTCTAAAGTCTTCTTCAATTTCTTTCTTTAGTGTTCTGTAGTTTTCATTGTAGAGGTCTTTACTTCTTATGTTAGATTCCAAATTATTTTATTTTTTGTGAGGCTAATGTGAGGGATAGCTTTCCTAATTTCTCTTGCAGTGGATTTGTCACTTATGTATAGAAATTAATTTGATTTGTGGGTATTGATTTTATATCCTTCTACTTTGCTGAATTCATTTATGAGTTCTAGAAGTTTTCTGGTGGAATTTTTTGGATCTTCTAAATATAGAATGATGTCTTCAGCAAAAAGTGAAAATCTGAGTTCTTCTTTTCCTATTTGTATCCCTTTAATTTCTTTTGTCTGTCTGATTGCTCTGGGTAAGTTTCAAAGATGATGTTGAATAGAAGTGGTGAAAGAGGGCATCCTTTTCTTGTTCCAGTTTTTAGAGGGAATGTTTTCAATTTTTCTCTAGTTAGAATAATGTTGGCCTTGGGTTTAGCATATATAACTTTAATAATGCTGAGGTATGTTTGTACTACCCTAGTTTTTCTAGTGTTTTGAACATTAGAGGTGCTGTATTTTTTCAAATACTTTTTCTGCATCTAATGAGATGGTCATATGATTCTTGTTTTTAAGTCTATTGATGTGATGAATTATATTTATTGATTTCCATATGTCGAACCAACCTTGCATTCCTGGGATGAACCCCACTTGATTGTACTGCACTATCTAACTTTTTAAATTTGTTTTTGTTCAATTTTCCAGGATTTTATTGAGAATTTTTGTATCTATTTTGATCAGGGATATTGGTCCAAAGTTTTCTTTCCTTGATATTTTTTGTCTGGTTTTAGCATCAGGGTGAAATTAGCATCATAGAATGAGTTTGGAAGGGTTCTCTCCTCTTCTCTCTCATGGAATTCTTTGAGGAGTATTTGTGTTAGTTCTTCTTTGAAAGTCTTGTAGAACTTGGCTGAGAATCCATCTGGTCCTGGGATTTTCTTGATCCTTTAGGCTTTTGATGGCATTTTCTTTTTCATTACTTATAGTTGCTCTATTTAACTCATCTGTATTCTCATGATTCAGTTTGGATAGTCATATTCCTCTAGAAATTTGTTTATATCTTCAGGTTTTCTATTTTATTGGAGCATAAATTTTCAAAATAGTCTCTAATTATCTTCTGTATTTCAATGTTGTCCATTGTGATAATTACTTTGTCATCATATATTTTAGTAATTTGAGTTTTCTTTCTTTTCCCCTTCATTAATGTGACTAATTATTTATCAATTTTATTTTTTTCAAAGAAAATAACTTTTTGTTTTGCCAGTGTTTTCAATTGTTTCTTTTGTTTCAATTTCATTGATTTCAGCTCTGATTTTAATTATTTCCTGTCTTCTGTTTTTGGTGTTCATTTGTTCTTCTTTTTCTATGGCTTTGAGTTTTAATATTTTTGACTTTTTTATTCTTTCAATGAATGAGCTCAACGCAATGAATTTTCCTCTTAGCACTGCTTTCATGTTGTCCCAGAGATTTTGATATGTTGTATCACTCTTCTCATTTACTCTAAGCACTTTTTAAAAATTTTATCTCTTATTTCTTCTTTTATCCATTCATCTTTCACTAGAGTATTGCTTAGTCTCCAGTGTTACACTAGGTTCTATTTTTATTTAATCATTGATTTCTAATTTCATTCCATTATGGTCTGATAGAATGCATGGTTTTATCTGTTTTTTGTATTTGCTAAGAATGTCTTTGTGGCATAAGATATGGTCTATTTTTGAGAAGGATCCATGTGCTGCTGAGAAGAAAATGTATTCATTCATTGATGGATGAAATATTCTATATATGTCTGTTAAGTCTAAATTATTGATTTTAGATCTAGAGTTTCTTTTTTTGATTTTTGTTTGGAAGATCTATCCAGTAGTAAGAGGTGTGTTAAAGTCATCCAGTATTATTGTGGGGTGGTCTATTTGATTCTTGAAGTTGAAAAGTGTTTGTTTGATGTACATAGATGCTCCATTGCTTGGGGCATAAATATTTATGATTGTTATGTGTTGTTGATGTTTAATTCCCTTAAGCTGTACAAAATGTCCTTCTTTGTCCCTTATGATTAACTTTGGCTTGAAGTCCACTTTATCTGATATGAGGATAGAAGCACCTGATTATTTACACAATCCATATGAGTGATATGTTTCTTCCCATCCTTTCACCTTCAATCTGTGGATGTCTTTGCCTATGAGGTGAGTCTCTTAGAGAAAGCATATTGTTGGGTCTTGTTTTTTAATCCAATCTGACAGTATGTATCTTCTTTTTTTTAAATGTTTTCTAGTTGTTGATAGACTTTTACCTTTAATTTTTTATATGTGGTGCTGAGAATCAAACCCAGTGCCTCACACATGCTAGGTGAGGGCTCTACCACTAAGCCACAACCTCAGCCCAGTATGTGTTTGTTGATTAATGAGTGTAGACCATTAACATTCAAGGGTATTATTGAGATGTGATTTGTGTTCCCAGTCATTTTGGTTTATTTCTCATTTTTAATTTGACTTAGTTTTTCCTTTGATTGACTATTCCTTTAGCATTGTTCTTCTGTTTGCTGGTTTTCACTTTTTTTCACTTCATCTTCATGGAATATTTTGCTCAGAATGTTCTGTAATTCAGGTTTTCTAGTTGTGAATTATTTTAACTTTTGCTTATCATGGAAGTTTTTTATTTCATATTCAGATCTGAAACTTAATTTTGCTGGATAAAATTTCTTGTTTAGCATCCATTTTATGTCAGCTTTTGAAATATATTATTCCAGAATCTCCCAGATTTGAGGGTCTGGGTTGAGAAATCAGTTGAGATCTGATTGCTTTCCTCTATATTTAATTTGATTATTTTTTCTCATGATCTTTAAGAATTTATCTTTATTCTCTGTGTTAGTCATTCATATTATAATGTGTCTTGGTGTATCATACAAACATTTGAGGTTCTGCCTCTTGTGTTTGATTTTCCATTTCATTTTTAAGTTTGGAAATTTTCTGATATATACCATTGAAAAAATTGTGCATTCCTTTGGTTTGTACCTCAGCTCCTTCATCTATCCTGATAACTCTTAAATTTGGTCCTTGCATATTATCCCATATTTTTGGATGTTCTATTCGTGGTTTTTTTACCATCTTCTCTGTATGCTCAACTCTATTTTCAAAATTATATATTTCATCTTCATTGCCTGAGGTTCTATTTTCCAAGTGGCCTAGTCAGTTGGTGATGCTTTCTATTGAAATTTTAGTTTGGTTTATTGATTACTTCATTTTGAGAATTTCTGCTTTTTTGTCACAATCTCTAACTCTTTATTGAAGTGATCTTTCACTTCCTGTTTTTTCTTTGATTTCCTTATACTATCCTTTATTTCACAGATTGGTTTAACTATGTACATTCTAAACTCCTTCTCTGACATTTCTTCTACTGTGATGTCAGTGGATTCTGTCAATGGAGCATCTTGATTTGTTTGGGGTGCCTCATTCCCTTGTTTTTTCATGTTGTTCTTGTGTTTACTCATCAAGCAGTATGGATCTAAGGCAACACAAACTCTACCCTGCAGACCTATATGTTCCTGAAGGTTTCCATCATCTCACCTTCAAGGTTGGGAAACCAACATCAATAGCACCCCATGCAAATGACACACAGCCCCTACCATGAGTTCCTATCAAGACTTCCAGTTTTCTCACCACAAACCAAAATGATGAGTTCAATTACTGTCCACATAAATTTGATGTAGACATCAAATTTGCTAAAAGGGCTCACAAATCCAAATGTTGGACAAAGAGAGAATAGAGGTGGTGCAGGACATATGTTCATGAGAGGGGAGGAGAGAAGCCAGAAGCAAATATTTATAGTAAGAGTGGAAGAGGAATTGACAGAGACTGACTATTAGCAGGAGAAAAGATAGAGAATCCAGGAAAGCAGACAAGCAAAGGAAAAAATATACACAATAAAAAATTAAAAATATAAGAATATAGAACAAAATTGCAAAATACCATCCATATACCACAGTCCTCAACAAACTGATACATGAAAAATACGTGGTATTAAAAGTAGCAGAGATGCTAGAGAAGAGAAAAAAGCATTTAAAACCAAAACCAAAACCAAAACAAGCAAACAATAACAACAACAAAACTCCATGGAAAACTGAACAACTGTTTACTTCAAAGTTCAAAGTTTTCTCAGTCCTGTCTCTGACTCTTCATGGGATTACCAGGCCCAGACCAGCCCATGCAGACCCATCACTATTCCATTGGTCTGAGTTTCAGATACTCCAGGCGTGGCCATGTTGCAATCCCAAGTTCTCAACACTGTTCCGATTTGCAGAGGAATCACCAAATATGCATTCACATAAAGGAGCGACCCTGGAAAAAAGCTGAAAGATAGCAGTCACTAGCATTCCAGGCTCAGCCAAACCTGCAGTCACTCCTACACTGGATCTCTAGGTCCAGGCCAGTGTCCCCAAAGAGGCAGCTGCACCCTGAGATGGCCATGGTGGCAAACCAGGTGTCACCCTGGGCCCTCCAGGCTCTGGTCAGTTTCCCAAGATGGAGGCAACCACGTGTAACCAAACCCTTAGGCACTCTGGCAGTGGACTTTTGGTTGGCAGAAGCAGCAGGTCATCAGCAGCGGCACCCAGAGACCCAGTTGGCAGCAGCACCAGGGGTACATGCATCCAAAGAGAAGACCTCCGCCTACTGGTAGGAGCAGCCTATGTGGCAGCCATGTAGGCAGCAGTCAGACCTGGAGAGGACCTCCGGGCAACTGTAGCAGTGGCTGTCCTGGGATTTTCTTTGTTGGAAGGTTTCTGGTTACTGACTCAACCACCTTACTAGTTATAGATCTATTTGCATTTTGTATTTCCAGTTGGATAAATTGTATATTTCTAGGAATTTGTCCATTTCTTCTAGGTTATCCCATTTGTTGGCATATAATTCTCTAAAGTTGTCTCTTAACAATTCTATACTCCTGTGGCATCAGTTGAAATGTCCCCTTTCATTTCTGGAATTTTTGTGTTTTCCCTCTTTCTTCTTAGTGTAGCTTAATGTTTGCCAATTTTGATCATCTTTTCACAAAACAAACTTTTTCTTTTTCTGTTAAAATTATTTTTCTGGTTACTATTTTATTTATTTCTGCTATGTTCTTTGTTATATCTTCCCTTCTGCTAACTTTGGGTTTCTTTTTCTAGTTCCTTGAGGGTTAAGCTTGAGCTATATATTTGAGGACTTTCACTTTTCTTAATGTAGGTGTTTATCACTCTGAATCTTTCTCATGAAACTGCTTTTGCTGCATTCTGTTTTGACATGTTGTATTTTTGTTTTCATTTGTCATAAGATTTTTTTAAATTTCCTTTTTGACCCATTGGTTGTTCAGGACCATATTGTTATGGTGTTTGTAATTCTCCAATTTTCCTTCTGCTATTTTATTTCTAGTGTTATGCTGTTGTGCTTGAAAAGATACTTGGTATGGTCCAATCTTTTTGAATTTGTTAAGACTTGTTTTGTGACTGAACAATCCTGGAGAAAATTTTGCATGCTCCTAAGAATGTGTAATTTGTCACAGTTATATATGGTTACAATCCTATTACTGTTACATATTCTGCATTTGTCTGTTAGTTCCATTTCACCTACAATATTCAAAGTCACTGTTTCCTTATTAGTCTGCCTCAGATCTAAATGATCTCTCCATTATTGAAAGTGGAATACTAAAGTCCTCTCATCATTGTATTGTTTTCTACCCTCCCTTCAGCTGTTTATATTTCCTATATACAGTTAGATGTCTCAATGTTGTGTTCTTGCACATTTACTACTGATTTATCTTCTTGATGAATTGGTCCACATCATAATATATTGATATCCCTTTTTCTTTTGACACTTTGTTTTAAAGTCTATTTTGTCTGATGTAAGTACAGTTATCTTTGCTCTCTTTCCAATACTAAACATTGCCTGGAATGTATTGCCTGTCTCTTCACCTTCAATCTCTGTGTGTCCTTAAAGTTAACACGAGGCTCTTGCAGACACACAGATGGATCCTTTAAAAAAAAATCTATTTACTCACTCCATGTCTTTTAATGAAAACATTTAAATCATTCATATTTAATTTTTGAAAGATAAGGACTTTTATTGACATTTCATGATTTTCTGAATATAGATTCTTAGTTTTATTCTCTTTCTTTGTGATATTTGAAAGTGCACTTTGATTCTTTTCAATTAATTTTATCTATCTATCTATTTATTTCACTTATTTATTTTGCGGTAGTGAGGATTGAACTCAGGGTCATATGTACTCTAGGCAAGATTTCTGTTACTGGGCTACATTTCCAACCATTTTTATTTTATTTTGAGACAGGGTCTCACTACGTGCCCAGGCTGGCCTTAGACTTTCAATTTTCCTGGCTCAGCCTCCAAAGTAGTTGGTATTACAGGTGTGTGACACCATTCCCAGTTCTTTTTCTCTTTTGTGTAACTACTATAGGTTTTGATTCATGGTTTCCATGAAACTCAAAGAAAACAGTTTAAAGTTATATCAATCTATTTGGGGCCGAAAACAGCTTAACTACAACCATATAAAAAACCACTTCACTGAATCTTCCCCAGCATTTTATTTTATTCTTCAGTTCTTCTAAGTGTGGTGCTATTTCTTCAGTTCTTAATGTTTTTGTACATCATAGTTACATGTAATACTTAATATGGGGTTCATTGTGACATATTCGTACATTCATATAAGAAAATTTGCTCTATTCCATTCCCCAGTACTTCCCCTTTCCTTCCCCTATTTTTTTTTTTTTTTTTTTATTATTTTATTTGCGGTGCTGGGGATTGAACCCAGGGCCTTGTGCTTGCAAGGCAAGCACTTTACCAACTGAGCTATATCCCCAGCCCCCCCTATTTTTTATTTCAGTTAGAGTATTCTTTTATAAATTCTGATATTTTGTCAAAATACTCTATCTTGACATTTTAGTTAATTTGTTTCTTTAAATGTGGTGTTAGGAATGAAATCCGGGCCTAACCCTGTCATTTAAAATTTGTATTTATTATTGTTGTTGTTCTTGTTATTATTATTAATTTATTTGCTATACCAGGAATCAAATTCAAGGGTGCTTTACTACTGAGTTACGTCTCCCACCCTTTCTCTTTCTTCTTTTTTTAAATTATTTTTTAAATGTAAAAAAACCTTAAATTTTCTTTTCTTTTGAGACAGGATTTTGCTAAGTTGCTGAGGTTAGTGTCAAATATATGATCCTCTTGACTATGTCTCTCAAGTCACTGGGATTACAGGCCTAGTTACTTTTTATTTTATTTTATTTTATTTTATTTTTTTTGAACCAGGGATTGAACTCAGGGACACTTGGCCACTGAGCCACATCCCCAGCCCTATTTTATATTTTATTTGGAGACAGGGTCTCACTGAGTTGCTTAGGGCCTCATTAAGTTGCTGAGGCTGGCTTTGAACTTGTGATCCTCCTGCCTCAGCCTCCCGAGTTGCTTGGATTACAGGTATGCGCCACCACACCTGGCTCTAGTTACTTTTCTTAAGAACATCAGACTTATTTGTTTAATAATTACAATATGTGGACCACTAATGATCATTTCAGTATTTTCCCCTGTTGTTTGACATTTGTTTCTGCATACTGTCTTGTCTATTATTTTTAAAAATCAAATGCTGAATAAGGTACGTGAAAAATTATTCCTAGGGAAATACTTTTCCTCCAGAAAATGCTTTCCTTCTGGCATACACTTACAGTGTTATAAGATCACTGTGCTCCACTAAGTGAAATGATTTGAGCTGAATTTTAGTGTCTGTGGCTATGGCCTACATTGGGCTTCCTATTCTCCTAGAGTTTAGCCCTTTTATGAGTTTTAATTGAAAGTCTCTTTTGTTTGTTGGACTATTAATTCATTGTTCTTGTTTTATCCCCAAACTACAAAATTTTTAAAAATTCTTCTTAGCTTTTTGATAAATGTACTGTGTTGTACTTGATTTCTTCAAACTGTTTGTGAACTCTTTAAGTTGAAGAAAAAGCATGAAGAGAAAAAGTTGAACCAAATATGGGATAACTTCTTTGCTTCCTTTTTTTGTACTTATTTCTCTAGTTCTGATTATCTCAGTAGTTCTCCCTAGCTTTTATTTCTGTACTAAAGACCATGGAGAACTCTGATCTGCTGGTTTGAACTGTCTTCTGGGCCATTTCACTTACAGATTAGAAAATTCTTTAAAAAGAAAAATGGCAGAGAATTTGTCTTATCTTAATGGATTTTCTTCTTTCAGTTTCTTAGTTGCTAAAGTATTTTTTCCTTGGATTTTTTTTTTTAATCTTAGCTTTTAGAGTTGCTTGTGCTGAGAGGGTCTGATAGGAAGTACTCTGACAGAATTTGAAGTCAAGCATGGTTCTTATACAAAATAACTACTGTGCATTATTTCTGACTAGCAAAGTAACATGCATTTTGTGGAAATTTGCAGTCAGAACCATATGATGAAATATTTTTGTTCACCCTTTTCACAATGTGTTGCTATATAATTTTGTCTTTATTTGATAGGCAATTTTCTCTTTCATTAAATTATTAGTTCCACTGTGACAAGGATCATGTCTGCTCATCTCTGTCAACCTAGTATCTATTGCAGTCTAGGACACAGTAGATATGTGACTTCATAAAAGGTGTTTTACTAACACTCTTTCTTTTTTTTTTATTTACTTATTGATTCATTGAGCACAAATGGAGTACAGCTATTGTTTCATTGGTTGTACACAAAGTAGAGTCACACCATCTGTGTGTTCATGCATGTACACAGGGCAATGGTATCTGTCACACATTCTGTTATTATTTTTACCCCCCACCCCACCCCCACCCCTCCCTTCCCTCTATGCTATCATACTAACACTCTTTCTTCTTTACATGTATATATTTTCAATTAAAATTCTACTATGTGTCTAATCTTCATGTGCAATTTTGTAGTTTCCATAATTTAAAATTTTTAAACATAAACATTTTATAAACATACATTTTTCTGTATGAAGTTTTGCTTCTTATACTAGCTCAGTCACCAATTTTTTGACCTTGAAAATGTAAATTAACATTTTTCAACAGTTTCTTCAGCTGTAAAGTAAGGAAAGGACAACTCCTAAGCTACTTGCTTGGATCATTTTAAAAAAGTGAATGAGACCCAGATCTACAGGTAACTCATGGTATAAAGTTATTAGACCCCAAAGGGCTAGACAATGATATCTCTAATGGTTGCTCCCATTGGTGCCTCATGAATGGTCAACAAAAAGTGTAATTGGGTTATATGTTGTGAAATCCTTGTTTACTTCAGATTTATAAGAAAGGTATACTTTCCCACCACAGATGGAGAAAAAACCAATGTAGAGCTAAAACAAGAGGCAGCTATTTCATTACAGCAAAGTAGTCAATTGGTTTTTCTAAAGCATTTTGGAAGAAGATAAACACATCTGCAAAAATGTAATAAATAATTGCTTCTAAGTAAATGCATGAGAAAAATAATTGTATTTATAAATAAAGGATAAGAACGGGAAAAAGTTATCCCATCTTACAAGATTTGAAAGGAAAGCACTATGAGATAAACAGAAAAACTCAGATGAGACCTGATCATTTTTGGGGGGGCGCTGGATTATTTTTTTTTTTCTGGTGCTGCATTATTCGTCAGGTGATAAGAGACTCATTCATGCATACATGTTAAATTAGTTTATTATTTCTGTTATAATAAGTATATGGCAGCATTATCAATTTGAAATATTCTTCAAGAATTTCCACAAATATTTCTGTTTCAACAATAAATTCCTGAAATTTTAATCATAATCTTCAAATATTGCTCTACATGACACCTGGTATGGCTGGATTTCAGTTAACCATTGGAGTCAAGGTTTTGGTAGCCAGAATTTGCAAAACTAGTTACACAGCATCATCTACAGAATGTTTTCCTACAGAAGTCATTTTTTTCTAATGAGCTTCACGTTTTTCTTTTGAAGAAGAAAAGTAGAAAGTATGATATGATTTCAAGGTATCAATGTAACTCTGTGATGAACTAGAGTCCTTGTTTTAACAATAGAATTTCTATTCTTCTATAGAGGTCAGGGGAGAAAACTAGCATTTTCTAGTGAAGAAAACTTTGTTATGCTGTTTCTTTTGCTTGAAAAAAAATGAACTGATATCATTTCATCAGAGAATTTACAATAAATATATTGCACACGTTTGTCCTTTTAAAATTGTATCTGGAAAAGTGGCCATTTAATCAACAGAGTGAGAAAATAGAGATTTAGCCTAGAGTTTAATTGGAGTAGGACTGAGTGTAGGAGTTGGAAGAAGCTGAATCATTCATTAGTTTTTGGTTTCTCCAATTATATAAATGATTATTAGTGACTAATGAAGCAATCACCTACCTCCTCTTTACCATTTGTAGAAACAGAAAAACAGAAAATCCTCTGTCTTGAAATTGCTGTACTAAGGTGATTCCAGCTGCTAAAGACGCTAAGGGAACACAATTATTCATGCTCGCTAATTACTAATTAAATCAAATCAGCTTTATTATCATGGGAAACTAAGAAAGTTATAAGAAACCAAGAATGCCAAGGTAGTAAAATATGGAGGCACATTTGCAATTTTGAATTATTCAGAACTCAAGATAGACAATTTATTGCTACTTGTTGCTATAATAAATCCTCACTAATGGATTTATTAATTTGAAATTTGGGATGATTTAGAGTGTTGGCTGACAATTGAATTGACCTTCTATTGATTATGAAGATGAAGTTTGGAAAGCAATTTAGTATTCTAGCAATGAGGATAATATTTTTTAAACTCTAGGTCCTCTGCTGACTATCTTTATTGATAAGTAGTAAATTCTATTATTGCTTTTTTTGACCCAGAAAAAGAGGATATAGGGGCAGGTATTTTCACATGTGAAGCAGAAATAATAAAATCTGAAGACCACTGGAAAGAGAACAAGGAGAAGAGACAGTGAATTCAAAGAACTGAAGAGCAAGAGGTGAGATTTGAGCTGTGATGTGCTGATAAATTCTTAAGAATCACAGCACTTGATAGTTTCTTTAGTGTTAATTCTCATACCACAGATAATTTCGAACTACAAATTTGATGCCATTGAATGAAAACCTGGAAAAATAAAATGTACACAATAACTTGAAGGATGTAGATTATAGTTAAATCTACTTTATTAATAAAGTACCACCAGATTTGGTGAGGATGTATTAAAATTGTTAGAATATGATAAATTAGATAAATTAGAGTATTTATTACCTTTGACATTAAAAAATACAATTAATTTAAACACAAGTTCATATAGTATCTTAAAATAATGTCTATGTTTAATAAAATGTTGACAAAATCCCTAAAAATTTAACAGGTTACTTTTATGAGCTAGTATGAGCTGGTTACAGCACACCACTGGATCTTGAATTCTCTCTCTCTGAGTTGAACTCCTGGGAGAAAGCAAAACACATGCAAATAAATATTGATTAAATCCAAAAGTACTGGACCTTAAACTGTTAATTCCTTAGACTGATGAGATTATGGACTTTGCAGGGAAATCCTGAATTCAGAATGGCATTACAAGCTGCATAAAACAGTAATGTTGGAGGAAGTGGATGGATCTGGGATGGTTTTCCTAAGTACACAAAAATTATTTATGGTATCCACAAGCTCTGTGTGACCAGATGGGGTGACAAAATGTTGAGAAAACTGATAAAACAGAAGAGGCTCTGACTAGATGTTATGACAGGGAACACAGGTTTCACAGTGAGTGTTACTATAAAACCTTAAAAGACCAGATGGCAGGACTGGTTTAAGATGAATACTGGTTTTGGATGTTTAGTAACTAGGTAGAACAAAGTGCATCACAGGGCAACCAGTGCGGTGTGAAATGGGTCTGCAGATTAGTGGCTCCTCCCCAACACCTGCATAGTTACTTGGATACATCTTAAAAAGGAAAGGTAGAATAGAACACCTATAGCAGAAAAAAAAACAACCCAGAATTGAAAGGCAGTTACATTTTGAGTTGATTGAATCATTTCCTTGAGCAATATTAATTGAAGAATTTAAGATGTCTTCTTGGAGGAGGAAGACAAGAAGAACACACAGAAAAAGATTATGGTTTTGAGGTACATCAGATTCTCAAGATAACTAAATTTATTCTATGTTTACAAATGAAAAAATTAAGATTTGATAAGTTTAAGAATCTCACTGTATTGCTTCCTTTTCTGTTACTATAATGAAATACTTGAGGCTAGGTAAATATAAAGAAAAGAGACATATTTTGCTCACAGTTCGGGAGACTGGAAGTACAAATAGCATGGCCCTGGCCCTAACAAGGGCCCCCCTGACCACATCACCTCATGGTGGATGGCATCGCAAGGACAGGAGCATGTCAGGAAAAGATCACACCTCAGGCAGAATGTGGGATTGCCAGGAGAGGTCAGTCTCACAACCTTCTACTAAGCCCCACCTCTGAAAGGTCTCACCATCCCTTAACAACTCCCAAGTGGGAAATCAAACTTCCAGCACAGGAGTCCTGGGTGGGGTGAGGGAGGGGGTGGGGAAGCTCATCCAAATTATAGCACCCATTATGACACAGTTCGAAAAACTGAACCAATACAGCATCAAATTCAAGTTAGGTAATTCCTGTTTGCTCTCTCACCACAGTGCTCTATAGCCTAGATGCATTTTGTCTTTTTTCTTTTGTCCTCTTGTCAAATTACAAGCTTTGTAAAAGAAGTGCCATTATCTACACTGCAGCATGCTTGTCTAGGTTCTGGATCCATGTTGGGCACGAAATAGGTGTCTGATGCTTCCTTGTTCAACAAATAAATGAACAAACCAGTCAATGCCCAATCCTGAACTACAAAATAAATTATTTTGTGCATATTTTTGTTAGCATCTGTGGCTTTATTTTATATTAACACTTTTTCTCATGTTGTTATCACACTAATGTTGACCTCCTAAAATGAACTGGGGAGTATTGTTTGCTTCTCTGCTTTTCTGAAAGAATTCAAATAATAGTATCATTGTTTGTTCCTCAAAAATCTAATAAAATTCACCAGTACAGTCATCTGTGCCTTGAGTTGTTTCTTCTATTCGGAGTACGTTTTTAGTCACAAGTTCTATTTTGTAGCTTCATTTGAAAAGACTTTTTTTTTAAAATCATGATCTTTTATTGAATTCTATCAAAAGTCTTTCCTTCATCAATTGCAATCATGTATCTTTCTTCTTTATTCTGTGCATGTAGTAATTGACATTGATTTTTTAATATTATATCAAACTTGGAAACCTGAATTAAACCCAATTCAGTTGTATGTTTTATTTTTTTAACCATGAGAGATTCTTGGTGATATTTTGTTTAGGAGTTATGAATTTTTATTTAGGAGTTTTGCATTTTTTGCTCATGAAAAAGTTGGCCTATAATTTTTCCTCTTTTTTTTTCTTCTTTATCTTTTGTTTTTGTAATGTACCCATTTCAGTTTTGAGATCAAGATTATGTTGGAAACATAAACAAGTGAAGAAATAACAATTTTCTGAAGAGGATATACTTCCCCTTTGAAAAAACTTAAGGTAGAGGTAAACTTTTAAAATATTTTTCATTGGTGCATTATACATTATTGAGATTCATTATGACATATTCCTACATATACATAACATAATTTGATGAATCTCCATTCCCTTTATCCCCTGCTTTTCCTCTCTTCTTATCTCCTCCTTGTCCCTGTCCTTTACTGGTCTTCTTTTTTTTTTTCTTAAAGTTTGTTCATTATAATTATGTGTAAAAAATGGGCATGGTGGTAGACACCTATCATCCCAGTAAATCTGGAGGATGAAGCAGGAGGACCACAAGTTCAGGTCAGTCTCAGCAACTTAGCAAGACTGTCTCAAATTAAAAATAAAAAGGGATGTAGCTTGGTGATAGAGCATCCCTGAGTTCAATCTCCAGAACTGAAAAAAAAAAGCAAAATGAACAAAAAACAAAACAAAACAAAACAAAACTATACACACACACATAAAAGTTTGTTTCATTGTGGTATATTTGTACGTGAACAAAGCATAATTCAGTTGATCTCATTCCTCAGTACCTCCCCTTACCCTCTTCTCCCTTCCCTTTATCCCCTTCCCCTACTCTAATGGTATGGATAAATCTTAATCCTTTGCAAGGTAGAGAGGATGTGAATGATTAATCTTTGGCAAAGGTGACTGGGCTCCCTTCCTTAGAAAGCCAGGAACTCCACAGTTTGCCTTCTCCCCACCCTGACTTGAAAAGTCTGCTGAGCCTCTCAAGTGCTTGGTGCTGCACTTCTCCTGGCTTCCATTCCTCTTGAACTTGGTGTTGGGGGGATCTTTGGGCCATTGTTTATTAAGTCAACAAATGCCTTTGTGCTAAAAGTTTGGTCAAATGCTGGGCTCATTTCTGCACTTGGCTTCTCTTTGGAATCTAGGTCTTTCATATCCTCATTGATGTTTTCACATTGATGTTTTTGAAATTGCATCAGCTATTCTAATTATTCTTGGTGGGAGCTTTGTCCTTATAAAAACCTTTCTGCCGTATAGACAGGTAGAGTGTGCCCAAAGTCATCTTTGGGTGGAAACAACTTAGTCATACCCCTGAAAGTAACATCTGCTGTATCAGATTGACACATGAGTCACAAGTGACTCACCAGTTTAGGATGTGTCTATCCAAGCATTTTTGAAGGAGACTGGAGCCCCTGGGAGCCCATCAGCCAGTCCTGAGGGGCTTAACTCTAGGCTGCCCTTTTGTGGAAGAAACCTTTATGTATTTAAGCTGTTGTGGTTGAATTTTTGTTCCCAGACACTAAACAAAGTCTTTATGTGTTTTAGGAGACTAGAAGAGACAGGCTTATTTGATAACTAATCATGACTATAATTTTGAGTTAAAAAAGATAATATTTGGGATAAATAAATATAATACATCTTTACATTCCAGGGATTAGATTATTGAAACAATTTAAGAGGTAAGACAATGAAATTATAGCAAGACTTGGAAAGAGTTTAAATCCATGCAGGAATGACTGGCATCAGTGGTTTTAGTCAGGTTTTTTACTGCTGTGACAGAAAGACCCTACAAGAACAACTGTAGAGGAGGAAAGGTTTATTTGGGGGCTTATGGTTTCAAGAGGTCTCAGTCCACAGACAATCTGCTACATTCCTTAGGGATTAAGGTGAGGCAGAACATCATGGCAGAAGAGTGTGGCTGAGGGAAACAGCTCACATGATGATCAGGAAGCAGAGAGAAACTCCACTCTCCAAATACGAAACATATACCCCAAAGGCACACCCCCAATGACCCACCTCCTCCAGCCCCACCCTACCAGCCTTCAGTTACTGCTCAGTTAATCCCATCAGGGGATTAATCCACTGATTGGATTAAGACTTCCATAACCCAATCATTTCTACTCTAAACCTTCTTGCATTGTCTTACACATGAACTTTGGGAAATACTTCACAACCAAACCATAACATTAGTTAAGGATTAAAACTAAAAATGTTGATTAGATGTTATACACTATTTTATTTTAGATCAAATATGAGTAACCCTGTCCTTCCCCTTACCCTTAATCTCCATATTAAATGCTAGCTGACTGGGCTATGCATCTGATCTATGCTGATTATTCTGCTCTAAAGAACATGATTCAAGTTTTTTTTAACTTGAGTATTCCTTTTGCAAATAGTAAAATAACATTTAAAAAATTAAATGCTTGAAAATGCTGAAGAAAATAGAAGTATATTTGCTCATATATATATATATATATTTATATATAGTGTATATATACATGTCTCTCTCTCTCTCTCTGTATGTAATCTCTTCTTTGCTCTAGTAAATCACTTTGCCTTCTAAAGCTCTGATTTTGAGAGCCACACAGGAGAATTTTTCCTTTATCCATAATCTTTCTGCTCTAACCTCCAGCAAAGCATCAGGGATATTAGTATTAGAGATTAGACAGGTGTGTTTTGTAGCCCAGCTAAATTGTTTTCATTGCTCAGTCTATCATAGCTCTGCTTTATTGCTCACTGATGGGCTGAAGTTTTACATGTGAGGAAAAAAGTACATTTTGTCCGAACGCTAGAAGTCAGAACTGAATAGAGTCAGGCATATGATCAGTTAACTTTGAATTTCCCTAGTGAAAGGGATCCCTCAAATTCAACTGAGAGTATGAACAGAACAACTAACTTACAGGAATACTCTTAAGAAAGCTAACAATAACATGTTTCAAAGAATCACATCAATGAAAAGAAGAAAGGAAAGCATGGAAGGACAGGCACTATGATCTTAAATGAACAACAAAATTGAATGTTCCCAATTCTATAAGTGGAGTGGATTTGCATTCATTCAACTGCATGTATGAAGCCATCTCTTTTTCAACTTGTGGCCAACAGCATAGGGGCCAATTATCCACAGTTAATGGTAAATGGAGGATTTAATATAAGGGTCTGGAGTTTTCCACATTGTGCTCTATTTATTAGAGTTGACTATGCATTCCAGAATGAAGGATTTCCACTCCCACCCATACTCCAGGCTTGGGGGGAAACTGGAGTTACATTACCTAATATTTGAGCACAAACATACATCGTCATTAAACAAGCTGAGAACTTCCACATATCACATATCCTTATGGGACTCAGTTTTTATTTATTTATTTTTTAAAAAATTGTTCTAGTTAGTTGTACATAACAGTAGAATGCATTTATGCATTTTGAGAAATCATACATAAATGGAGTATAATTTCTCATTTTAAATTACCTGGAAGGGTAAGAACTCTTCTACAGTTATTGGCTATGTGTCTGTAACCCTAGAATTTATGATTCTACTCAGCAAACACCTTTCAAACACTTAATTTGTGCTAAATTATGTTTTAAATTATGAAAGGAAAAAATAAAAGAGATTGTCTGTGCCTATCAGTAGCTGTGGTAGACTGTGTTTTTTTTTTTAGCAATATCCGTTTTTTCCTGAGTCCACCTTATGTAAGGAGGATCCTTCCTTGTCTCATCCACATTGGGCCTGACCAATGCAGTATGAACTGACTTGTACATGAAATGTCAGCAGGCTTTAAATGTACTGGCAAGTTCTGGATTGGCATTTTGTACTCTTATCACCGAGTCTATAAGGAACTTGGCCTCAAGGCACCTGGTCCTCTAGCTGGCCCCAGCATAAGAACACTCAGCATTCCTGAGCCCAGTCAAGGTGAGTCCACACCCAGTCCAGGTGAACCCAACAGAATACCATCCACTTTTAGACCTGTAAGTGACAAATATTTGCTTTTGTATGTCATTAAGGTTTTGTGGTTGCTTCTTGCTGTATTAGAAGCTAATTCTCACTAGCTTATAATCTAGTAGTAATAAAATATCATCTTCCCACAAATAATTTTAATGTAATGTAGAATAATCTCATATTTAAGGCCTTTAAAAGTCTTAATTTGGACTAGTATGCTGCTACATTATTATTTAATTCCTCAATCATTCTACCAGACTCTTTTTTTCCACTTTATAGCCGATGATCTCAAGACGAAGAGGATTCATTGCTTGTTCCAAATCACCCAAGTAGAGCAGGTAGAACCTTAATTAAAAACTAGGACTTCTGAGTTTCTACTCCAAACTCTAGGTTCATCTTACATAGTATTTTGGTTATTATGTATTGAATCAGGCTTTTACATGCAAGCTCTTAGAGAAATTGACAATAGCTGAGTTAGGGTAAAAGAAATTTATTTAAGACAAGGTTTAATAGCTCAAGCAACCTATGGACAGGATGAAAAATCAGGCCAGGAGCAGCCTGAAATGTATTTCAGATCACCGCAGATCCATGCTTTTTTAAAAATCTCAAATAAAAAGTTTAATCTTAGAAACTGAGCTCATCCCTCATAAAAACACTAAAACATATTCAATGAAAATTTACAAAGTATAGGTATGGTAGTTTAACAAAACAACTTTTCTAGAAGGTCATAGGAATATGTGATTTATCTCACCCCGAATATCTAATTGATTCTAAATAAGAAAATGAATCTCTTTCCCTTCCAGTGTTAAGGTAAAAATTCTGTCAACATCATGAAAAGAATCTGACAACTAATACTGATATTCTTGGGATTCTAAAATACCCCAGTGGTGCTATATATTCCCTACTATTAAAAACCTAATCTGAACATCTAAGGTTTTTCTTTCAACTGTAATATGACAAGTGTTTTCCCTGTTAATAAGCCATCCCTTCTAAAAATAATCTTACATATAATTTGATCAAGCTGGGAATCAGGGCACACATTCTCAAAGCTTCACAGGGAAGAGAAGTTAAATCAGAGGTATGGAGATTTAATCAACAGATTATTTGCTGTGAGCATGTCATATTAGGCACTATGTAAATAATAAGTATGAATTTACAAACTTGGACCAAATTTCAAAGAAGCACTTGTTAAATAGTTGGGATATCTTTGAGTTAATGGACTACAATGCAAACAACTTTATGCTGACAGTTACATGTAATAGTAATTTGATAATGAAGTGCTTTCTTCACTGATCTTATGCTTAGGGTTTTCCTCTCTGGCTGGTAAAGGTACAAATAATCTCAACTGTGCCTGAACTTGAGGATTGTACCCTCTAATCCTGATGGGTGGCTCTTTGCTGGCCCTTGGGTAATTTCTTCACCCGCGTGAACTTGAACTACTCAGTTGAAGATGGGAGAAATACCCTGTGTGGCTCTGTGGGCTCTGCTGCGCTGGACATCCTGGACAGTCACTTCTGTTTCCGAAGCTCTGGGACACTCCCAGCATCCACTTGGGGTTTCTTCCTTATCTTGAGACCTTGAAACCTTTATCCAGGCTCTAACTTCTTTGGGCAATTGTGAGGGCCATCCCTTTTATTTTCTCTTCCTCAGGAATCACTGTTCTGTGCTGTCTGAAGTACAACGTCTAAAAAAAACACATTGTTTTATTTAGTTTGTTTTTAAGTTATTTTGGAAAGTCCTGGTTACTTCTTTCTGACCCAAAGCAGGATATAATTGCATGAATAATTTATGCTATTATCTGTAACATCAGCCATACAAAGTATATTTTTAAAAACATGGTATTTTTGTTGATCTTTCTCCAAAGTTGTGATTCAATTGATAGTGTTTCTTAATGGCATTTTCAAGTTGTAAAAATGCATTGTATGCAGCATTAAAAAATATAATTGATGATTATGCTCCCAAATACTGTGTAATTTAGGATTCTGTGAATTTTTTTTTTTAGCTCTCTAAGTGGCAAACCCCTACCCCTAACCTTAAAACTTGCAAATATGGACCAATTTTACACAGCTTTATTTAGAACATGTTTCTAGAGACATGTTGTATATGAGAGTATATATGAAACATATTATATATAGAAGATAGCAAATGCCCTTTCCCTGAGCTAGTAGAAGAGTTTCTGCAGAAGTACTTACTTCTACAGCCCCCACTTCTTAAGTGTAATTAAGATACTTCTTAGGCATTCTATCACCAGCCTTGTTGCATAGCTAAGAAGGGGAAAAAATCTTGATTCTTCCATTCACAGCACTTTCAGGATTATCTACATTATCGTCTAAAGGATTAGAAATTATCAATATAAAATCAATGCATTTCAGTTCAATGTGAAGGCAAAAACTTCCCTTTGGCAAGGAAATCAAAGCATGGCATTGGAATAGATTTTATTCACTTCGATAATGCTTAATCTTTATGAATCTTTGGAGAACAGCAGCATCTCAGAAAACAGCATTGGTAGGGAGCACAAAGAGATTAGTCCTGTAATATAATTTAAGTGTCTGGTTATATGACAGTCACTTAAATTTCTTAGAATAATTTTACAGATGAGTAGCCAGTTAGTTACAGAAAGCCGGAGCCCTCCAAATTTGCAGGAAATCAGCAATGACTTAGGGGTCAATGCACAGGTCTTATGTTTGAGCTCTAGTCATCCACATCCTCATCCCAAGAACAAATGCTTAGAGATGCCAAAGGAAATTTATCTTTAAAATAAAAAAACACCCTCAGTATCTTGAAATGATGACACAGAATCCACTTTCATTATTTCATACTCTTGGTAGAAGGAAAGTTGAACTCTTGGCTGCAAGTAACAGAAGTAAAAACTTTAAGGGAATTGTACACAGAAGTACCAGAGTGTCTCATGGAATCAATGACAGCTGCCAGGCTAGGCCTGGGGAGGAGAATCTAATCAGGGAATTGGAAACTATAAAGCCTGAGCACCTCTCCACTTCTCTCTGTGGTGTATATTCTTGTACCTACACTGACTGCTTTTCCCTGCATGTAGTCTATAAAGGGAAGACAGCATTCTATAACTGAATTTATACAATATAGGTATGTTAAAGGCAAAGACAAACTGGGGGACCCAATTCTTAATTTCCAAAGGAGGACATCTGAATGGTCAGCTTGATCAGGAGCACATTTATGGTCCAACGAGGAGATTTTATTTCTATTTAGAGTCTCTCCCTGTGGACTACTGTTTTGCTCTGCTAATCTCACGGCTGAAGTTGTCCCAAAAGAGACAAGATGAAGTTTTGGGATTTCAAAGAAAGAAGAACTAAATGCCAGAAAAATTAGTCCAAGGCATTTATTAAGAGAATATAACAGAATGCTGCAGACTGTTCTCATGATGGACAGCAAGAGTACAGGAATGTTCTACCAAAGTGTGTCCACAGTGGAGAGCAGGGAGTGGGGTTTACATAAAGGCTTAAGGAATTTGGCTCAAGGTCAGGGCCAGTTCCTTTCAGTGTTTTGAGCAACAACCCAGATACCTTTACCAGTGCCTGAGAATGTTCAAGGCCCCAGTTGGGGCTCAAGCCTGCTGGGAAAAACCTGCAGTGGCTGAGTCAAATGTGGTTACAGCACTCTATGATTTTTGTTCAGAACACAGAAAGCAAGCAGAAGGAACTGGGGACCCTAAAGTTAGCATCCCCAAAGGGAGCAGTTCCCAAAGAAGGAAAAGTCACTGTCAAAGATATCTAAACATGGAGGACCAGACATGTTCATAGCAAGGGATGAAATTACACTATCAGTTCCAAGTGTTAATATCATGATTTATCAAAATGCATAATTGCATTATATTGTCATGTATAACTAATTAAAACAAATAAAATAATTTAAAAGGAGATACAACTAAAAAAATTGTTACTATCATGAGGTTGCTGTGTGGTGAGAATGAATGTTCCATTAATGTGATTTGGGGGTGAAGAATTCTATCTTCAGCAGGCTTCAGACTAGGCCACAACATCCAACTGCTAAGGGCACCTCAACTCCACTCCTTCAGTGTCAGGATTTGGAGGGTCAAAATATCCACTCCTGAGGATATTTTGAAGTTTGGCAAGAGCTGATCTCTGTATCACACAGAAATTTCTCCATTGGATTTAAATTTCCAGGCTTAAAGCTTTTTGACTTTTTATTCCTCTAGTGACAAAAAGTGTAACAATTGCAGCATATTTCAAACCAAACTTTAATTCTTGAGAGTCTGCATTTTATATACAGGTTGAACCACTTATTAGAGAGACTGAAGGTCAACCAGATGAAATGGAATAGGTTTTACAGATGGGTAGAGGAACAATCTCTTCATTATGCAGTATCAATAGAAGGTTCTAGTACCCCCCTCCACTACTGCCTCCACTTGCTCTTTCTGATTGCCTGAATGAGCTTGGTTTTCCACTATTTAAATGATGGCTTTCATCTTTGTTATACTAAAATTACTACAGAGGATAATACTTCTGTCTTTTAGTGGTTCTTAAACTTTCATAGGAACACATATCAGAGAGAGGCTTCTTTAAGATAAAGGCATAACTACCAAGAATTCATCAGGACAGTACACCCGTGAACAACTACTACCCAACTCCCTCGCCTGTGTGCCGAGACTCTGTCCCTTCTTCTATTTATAGTTTTAACCGTCTATTCGACCGCTTGACACCATGGGGTGTTCCAAATCCCATCCCTTCTTGATGAGTTAGGTAGATTCCTCTATCATATATTCTTTCTCTTTCATTCATCAAATTCTCTCTCTTGGACTATTCCCATAGACATATGCATCTGACTTCCTTTAAAAAAGAAATAAGCTAACAACTCTCAGTATAAAACATTTAATCAAATTTAAAACTTCATATACAAAATATTTTTACAAAAATATAAACTTTTTCTATAAAATGCTCTGTTTCTCCAATTTATAAAACTTAGTTTTTTATGACTTAAGAAAAAATGACGAGGGGGAGAAGAAAAAAATCAGATCATTCCAGCAAGTAAAATATAAATTGCTTTAACTGCCTCATTATTATATAATAACATAGTTTTGATACCTAAATCTTGATTTAAAGGTCTTATGAATATATTATGATAAAAATAAAGATAAAACCAAATTAGAAATTATTCTTATTGTGTTGCCATATGTGTCTAAAGACCAAAAAATCTGTGAAGTCAAATTTCATAAACTTTGTGCTATATGAAATAAAGAAAAAAGATTCTGATCCTTATTCATTTTTTTAGGCTCAAGTCTCATCTCTGTATTATAGTAATTTAATGATTTTGTTTAGTGATTTTATTAGCTAAAACATGAGAAAATCACTTTCAAATGAAAAATAGGAAGGTTAAATGCTACCATAGGAAAAACTTCAAATTAGAAGGCAGATTTGTCCTTTTTTCAATATTAAGAGACCCAGCCATTTAAGTGTCCTGATGCTGTTCTCATACACCATCCCCCCCCTCCACAAAAAAGAAAGTTCTGAAGGAATCAGTTAATATTAAATAGGTCTTAAAGCTGGAGATCCGTTTAATGAAGGAGTTACATCTACACATATAGAGTGAAAGCAACTCAATTTCACAGGCTTTAAGTTCAGTAATGAAGAATTGGACTCCGTCACAATCACAGATGAGAAACTGCATCTCAAAAGTTTTTCTTTAAATGACAATAAATTGGTGTTGCATTGAGGGAATTTTGCTCTAATGGAGTTAATAAAAAGATCATTCTTCTTCAACTTAAAATCATTAAATATTTGACAAGATTTAAGAAAAAATATGAATCTCTGAATCCAATCCTAGCTCTTCTTAATGGAGAAAACAAAGAGTAAAATGTTTATCTGGCTATGAGTGAACTAAATGCATGGCCTTTTTACTTCCATTCCTTGGTATATATATGGGTTTATAGAATCTCATGTTCATTCATCATTGATGTAAATGATGTCCTGGGCTCTTGACAGAGTTACTCTTGATTTAAATCCTATTTTTCAGGTCAGGCTTAATACTTTAAAAACTACATATTTATCCCAATTTTGAATCCTTAGAAATATAGCAAGTATTGTATTTTGTGAAATAATAGTACCATTTTCCTCCAATAAGATTTAAACAATTTCTAGCACATTAGCACCCCACAAAAACAAACAAAAAATCCCAGCAAACCCCTTGGCACATATATTGAGAATTTAAATTGTCAATTGAATTGATTATAGTGGGTGTTAACTATAATTTTAGAAACAGATTTCTGTTTCCTAATTATTTTATCTTCCTAATATTTTTCATGTCATACCTATTAAAAATTGGGATGCCGTAAGTTCTCAACAGGGGTGCCAACTGGCATTGTAATTCTGGAGTTCATTAAGCCATAATGTCTCATAGGAATGAAGATTATTTGGCATCTCTGGCTTTAACCTATCAAGTGCCTGGGGCTGTCCCCAGTCATTATGACAATAAAAACCTCCTCCACACATTTCCAAAAGTCCTTGGAGGGAGCAAAACACCGCCACCTGGAAACCTAATCCTCTGAGAATGAGAAAGTAATTTTTAAAAATGTACAGCTGATTATCCACCTACAGAGATGATTTCTAGGTTGTTTATAAGTTAAAGCCAAAGTTTCCTTTAGTTTTTTTTTTTTTTTCAAAGTAATTTAGGCCAATTTTGTTTTCCTTCTACTAGAACCTTATTGCAAGCTTCAAAACACAAGTTCAATATTTTTCAAATTTTCAATATCTGGGCAAATGTCTGGGAACCAAGTGACAACCTGAATAGGACGTGTGCACATGCATGCACACACACAAACACACACTGACAGCTCTGTGACTCCGTCACACAAATTTCTTCCGAGAAGTGATGCAAGGCAAATATTTGAGGCACTGAATTTCAAATATATAATATCAAAACTCTTAATCAATGCTTTCAAAGTCCCCACTTCACTATGTCCAGAATTGTTCAGTAAACAAACAAACAAACAAAAATCCTCCAGTTTAAAATTTCTCTAGTTTAAACAGTAGTCCTGCATGTGAACAAGGTGAATGAGGAGAAAGCAGAATGAACAAATGAAAACATGATGGAGTTTTATGGAGTTTTACCTGCATTTCAATTAGTAATGAAACCATACTACAGAAAGGTTTGCTTCCAGAAAGTGTAAAGGAAATCTCCACACACCTCCCAAGGTGGTCCCAAAGACTGTCACAGCAATCATGTGTCCTAAAGAACGCCAAGGACTTATGGACTATGAAACATAGTCTATCAAACTTTCTAAATTCTCACCTAAAAAGGAACTCAACCTCACGCACATACCCCCAAATAAAAGAGAGGAATAAAAAGTGGAAAACTTGCCATTTACTTATTATTGGGTGAAACAGCAGCAGACACTCAGGCACAGCAATGGTCAAGTCCAGAGTAAATTAGCTTCATATTCCTTTCTATGGGCTGTCACCAGGAATCTCATTAAGACCCAGCTTTACAATAAAATTCAATAAATATTAAATTGAAGCTATATAACCTTAAGAGAAAATGTATTTTATGGAGGAACTCCTATGTAATCTTAATCTTATTAAAAATATATACTCTTTAAAGTTTATTTTAGAAAGATATTGGCTATGCACACAGAGGAACGACGATGCTGTTCTGCTTCATCTCCCTATTCCACCTCCTGTTTATTTTTGTTTTTTAATATTTATTTTAAACTTATTTTTAACTGTTACATAAAACCATAAAAGTATACATATTAATGGGGTAACCACGTGATGTTTTGATACAGGTACGTATACATTGTAAAATGTTTAAAGAAAGTTAAGCATATTTATCTCCTTCAATATCATTTCTTTAAAGTGAAAAGAGTCAAATTATTTTCTTCTAGCTTTTTGAAATGAACAGTGCCTTATTGTTATCTATAGTTACCCCAGCAAGCAATAACACCCTGGAACTTTTTGATCTTGTCTAACCATAACTTAGTACCATTGATCAATCACTCTCCGTGACTCGTTCTTCCTACTCTCCCAGCTTCTAGAAACTACCACTCTACTTTCAACTCATATGAAATAAACTTTTTCAATTTCCATATATGAGTCAGATCACAAGGTATTTGTCCATCTGTGCCTGACTTATTTCACTTATAATGACCTCAGTTCCATCAGGATGTTGCAAATAACAGGATTCCATTCTTTTTAGAGCTGAGTAGTATTCCATTGTGTACACGTACTATATTTTCTTTTCCTATTCATCTGTTGATGGGCACATGGGTTGTTTTCATTTCTTGGCTATCATGAATAGTGCTGCATTCTCTCTCTCTCTCTCTCTCTCTCTCTCTCTCTCTCTCTCTCTCTCTCCCTCCCTCCCTCCCTCCATGATATTAGGCACTGAATGTCAAGCCTTGAGTGTGCAAGGCCAGTACTCTACCACTGAGCTATATTTCCAGCTAATGGTCATGTCCTAGTTTTACTTTTAATTTTTCTGAGGAAACTGCATACCATTTCCCACAATGGCTATACTATTTTACTTTCCCATCAACGGTGTGCATTGGTTGGTTCCCTTTTCTCTTTTCTCCATAACCTCTTCAGCACTTGATGACTTTAGTCTTTTTGATAATAACCATTCTTACTGGGATGAGATGATATCTCATTGTGGTTTTGATTTGCATTTCCCTGATGATTAGTGATGTGGAACATTTTTTCATGTACCTGCTGACTTTTTGTACATCTTCTTTTGAGAAATGTCTATTGATTTTTTTTTTCCTTTTGGTGTTACCAGGGATTGAACTGAGGGGCTCTCTACCATTGAGCTACATTCCCAACCCTTTTGATTTTTACTTTGAGACAAGGTCTCACTAAGTTGTTCAGGCTAGCCTTGAACTTGTGATTCTCCTGCCAAAACCTCCCAAGTAACTGGGATTATAGGCACTCACCGTTCCTTACACTATTGTCCATTTATAAATCAATTAATTATTTCTTCTGTAGGGTAGAAACTTTTCAGTTTCATGTAATCCCATTTGTCTGTTTTCATTTCTGTTTCTTGTGCTTTTGGGGACTTTCCCCCAAATCATTGCCCATTACCATGTCATGAGACTTTTCCCTTGTTTTTTTTTTTTTTTTTTTTTTTCCCCATTAGTTCCATGGTTTCAGTTATGTTTATGTCCATTTGAGTTATTTTTGTAACTGGTGAGAGATGTGGCTCCAGTTTCATTCTTTTGCATGTGGATTTTCAATACTCTAAGCATAATTTATTGAAAAGACAGTTCTTCCTCTAATGTGTATTCTTTGCGCTTTTGTTGGAAATGAGTTGACTGGGTATGCATAAGTTTACTTCTAGGTGCTGTAGCCCATTCCATTGTCTTTGTGTTTTTATGTCTGTTTTCTATTCTCTGTGTCTGTTTTTATGCTGATGTCATGTTGTTTTGTACTATAGTGTTTTAATTTTTTTTTTAATTTTTAAAATTTGTTTTAATTACTTATACATGACAGTAGAATGCACTTTTATACATCATATATAATGGAGTATAATCTCTCATTCTTCTGGTTATACAGGATGTAAAATCCCACTAGTCATATAGTTACATATGTAGGTGGGGTAATAATGTCTGATTCATTCTACTCTACTTTCTAATTCATACCTCCTCCCTTCCCTTCACTCCCCTCTACCTCATCTAAAACTCTATTTTTCCCTACATACCCCCCATTGTGAATTAGCATCTGCATATCAGAGAAAACATTCAGCTTTTTGTTTTGTTTTTAAGTCAAGTAGTGTAATGTCTCCTGATTTGTTCCTTTTGCTCAAGACCATTTATTCAGTGTGTGTGTGTGTGTGTGTGTGTAGTTTCATATAAATTTTAGACTTTTTAAAACTTTTTTAAAGTTCCATGAAAAATGTCATATGTTAATAGTACCTTGATAGTGATTGTGTTTAATACTTAGGAAAGTATGGACATGTTGACAATGTGGATTCTTCCAGTCCATGAACGTGGGATTTCTTTCAACTCTTTGTATCCTCTCCCATTTCTTTTTTCATCAATGATTTTTATTGTAGAGATCTGTCATGCTTTTGGTTAAATTTATTCCTGAGGCTCTTTTAGCTATTTTTAGTGGAATTGCTTTCATGATTTCTTTTTCAGATAATTTAATATTGGCAGACAGCAGTACTAATAGGTTTTTGAATGTCGATTTTGTGTCCAGCAATGTTGCTGAATTCATTTATTAGTTCTAATGGTTTTCAGTTTTTGTGAAACAAATACAAATTAAATTGAAAAAAAACTTCCTACTTTAATTTTTTAAATCATAAATTTAGGAAAAATAGGTGGGAGTCACATTTAAATATTTCTTATAATTAAAGTTTTCAAGTGGTTGAAACCTAAGATTTAAAATTGTTTCATGGTTGCTATCAAACTCTCTGTTCTTTGCATTATTCATTTTCATTTTTAAAGAGATTGTCCTTTTTTAATGGCAATGTCCCTACACCGGAAGGTGATGATTTTTCTTGTTTTCCAAAATATTTTTCAGATTTTAAGTTTCTGATATATTTTTGAAATGCACAGAACTTAATTTTAAAATATTCTATAGAATGAAATCTACTATGTATTATAAGAGCAAGACACCTTCCTTTGGGATGAAAAACTTTCCACAAAAAATTAAAATTGTTCAGTCCATATATAATAAGTGAGCAATACATTCTTCCTTTTATGTTCTTTCTCTTCCTTTCTCAATTTCTCACTCTCTCTTTCTTCCTTCCTCCATTCCTTCCAAAATCCACTTTTCTTAGAGTATGTTACACAAAATTAGAATTAAAGACCTAAGGTTGTCAGAATGTAGAGGGAGAATAAAAAGGAATACAATTTTTGCAAACAGACTCTACATAAAGGCTGCAATTTTACTCCAAGATGGTAAAAGTTGCTCTAAGTAATTTACAGTGTAGTAGGAGCTGAAGTTTCTACTGTGCTGTGAAGGTCAGGGAGGAATCTGCTACCTGAGACCATGTGCCTTGCACATTCCACATTCTGCCTCCTGCTTTCTGACTCCACAAAAAGCAATTTGATTCCACTACCTCTCTCTCTTGGAGGACCTCCAGTGAGGATGAAGCTTGTGTCTCCTGGAATAATTTAAAACCATTTTCAAGGCTTTGAACGTGTGTGAGAACAGGAAGGACACATAAAGCTCAATTCCCAATTTTGGGTGCAATTCAACCTTTTCTTGTGCTTCCATTCTTAGTAACAATGGAAAGACATTCTTTGATTTAGGAAAATTGAGATTATTTTAAAAATTTGCTCGTTTGTGCATTGTGACCCATTCAGTTCTGACAGAACTTCTTATGAGACTCATATTTAGAGTTCCTTTGAAAACAAGCATTACAATATTATGAGAAGAATTAAGTAGGTAGATGTTTAAATATCACATAAAAGTCATAGGCTGCAAAAAAAGTTATGTTTACCCCTATCTGAAAACTATCTGAAAAATATTACTTCAAAAACAGGGATTCTTTACTCATGGATTATGTGGCAAAATAAGTAGTTTTATTTTTCATTTTAGATAGTGTTTTCATCTTTTCTGAGTTATAACTAAGGAATAGTAGTTTCCTAAGAAAAAAGAAACTATTGCAAAATGAAATGCTGGAGCATATAGATCAATGATTTTTCTTTGTTTTTATAATTGACACTGGATTGAAGCACAAAGTTATTAACAAGGGTACAAAGTGACTGAAGTGGAAAATAAATCATGGTGGTGGCACCCTGACATTTACCATCGGAATTAGTGACAATTCCCAAAGTGATCTATAGAATAAGCAACTGATAATTGATAGGCTGAGTCCCACTGTTCCATTTGAGAAAGATGAGCAAATCTTCAGGAAAATGGGCTCTAAGGTGTTTACTGACTTAAGATTGTTTGACTTTTTAAAGGTCTAAAAACAAATTCCAGGTAATCTATCTGAACAATGTTTACTTCTTTTAAGGTTACTTGATTTCTTTAAAGTTCAAATTCAAACCCAAGTTGAGCTCTAGCCAAGATTTGCCTTTGGGCCAATCTTACCTTAACTCTCATCACCATTATCATCTAATTTGGGAAACTGCCTATGGTTCTCCTCCTCCTGAACTTCTCAGTTTCTCTCTAAACATTTCCTAAGTACTCAGAGCCTGTGTGACAGCTTCCAAGTGTATAGTGTCCCTATTTTTACAACCAACAAAAATCCAAACTCCTAAGAAATCTTTCTTATTTTACTTTTCTATCATAAAAACTTGCCTCTCTTTATGGCTACACAATCTTAACTAAACCTGCTAAAGTACCCAGGGGAATCAGTGGGTTGGCATGCCTCTCTTCTAGGCAACACTGCTGTGTTTTCACAGAGGTCATGTGGAGCCAGAACACATAAGCTTAGATATCGACTGGACTCCTTTTCCTCAATATCATGGTACCAATATATGCCATTAGTTCCAACTAACAGAGGCAACATAGATAATTCTATTATCTAGTCCTATCAGGAAAACAGCATGAAGCACCTGCTGTTTCTGATGAATGATATTGAAGTTATGGGGTAGGGGTTAAGCAAAATCGTTCCTAGCAACAAAAGGCAGACTATTCATTTCTCTCTCACAACGTGAACAACCAGAAACAAATAGTTGAAAGCCAATTTTGAATCCAAGGCAGATAATGTTTCCTGTATCCCGCTATTATTTTTCTCTCCAGCATGTGTTCAATGAAGATAAGTTCTGTGAATAATTATCTGACTCCATAAAAAACCATTAGGCCAGAGTCCAATGAGGTACCACAGCTGTGCTAGGGACTAGATAATACAGAAAAACAGTGTTCATCTCCACCATGGAAGTGCAGTGGAGGGAAGACAGGAGCTAGAATGAGGTGGTCTTAATGAGACACCAGGTTGTGGGAATCACCAGGAGAAGTCATCTAAGGAAAAGGTCAAGAGAACTTTTCTAGGTTAAGTATCCCCTAAATCCTGGGATTAGCACAGTTCTCTGTCTTTCAGTCTCTCCTCATGTTAATGTAGAAGAACAGATGTTACAGGAAGCCTTATGCTCTAAGTTGAAGCTACAATGCAGGATGAGCTGGGCAATTCAGGAACATAGACTCTGAAGTTCTTTCTCAGGAAGTTTCCATGGTAGATTGAACCAAACCAACTTCTTAGAACGTGTGCAATTCTGTCCTAGAAAGGACTAGAAACTGGCTAATGTACTGCTGCCTATAGGGCCTCCTCTGATCAAATTGCAATATTTTCCTTTTTAACCAATGGCTTTCTTCTCATCAGGCCTGTTGCCACAAATGAATGCAGACTTTTCAGCTTGCCAAAATGATGAATCTGGTCTCTTGTTTATCTATCTTCTTGAGACTAGCTTTTGGCTTTCAGTATCTAATTTTTAAGAAACTGCCTTAAAGATATGACTTTGGACTACCTTAGTAACCAAGAAAAATATCAGCAAATCCTATGAGGCAGAGTGATTGAAAGACTAAAGGGTTTGTGCCCCAAGAATAGGAATTAACCCAATGGTCCTTCTTCCTAGTAGTCAGAATCAGGATATATTTTCAAAGTGTAGGTGTTTTCTTTATAATTAGGCCAAAAGAGATAATCTCTACTTTCTTGGATCCCAGGTTTTCAATAGTTGAAGGATTCCCATCCAACTCAAAATGCAGGTAGTCAGGCAGGCCATGACATCAATATAATGTCAAAATATCGTCAATATAAAGAGAATGGAAGTGAAATATTCACTCTTTGTTATACTTGTTTTTTAAAATGTGATATAAACACTCATGGTGCCAGAATTTGTTCTGTCTTGAATAGATTTGTACTGATACCCACAACAAAGAAAACATGAGAAAGACCATAGAAAGACAGGGGCAGGTAGTTAGAGAAGAGTGAACAAGAGAAGAAAATGACTTAGGAAAATGTGATGATTCCTTGGGGCTAAGAAAACCAGGGAACAGATCAGATACACCACTACTGAGCACAAATGTACTTACTAATTGTTATACTGTCTCCCACCATTTTCTCTGTTCTGGCTTATGATATGTCTACACTAGTCTTGGCTGAAGTTAAAGGAAGACCTGGTTTGCACAAATGTTTTTCTTTAAAATATAACGTCAATAATTCCTTAGTTTGGAAAACTTTGAGGAAACATTTGAGGGCAGAAAACAATGGCTCAATGAATTTTCATAGCGAACCATTTTGATGTCAGCTGTACATCTAGACAAGTATGAAAGTCCCCTCTCCTTTGTCTTACTGTCATTAGAACAAATTGAATGCTTACCTGTCATCCAAACCATATCAGCATAGACCAAAGGAATCGTTTGAGAAGGAAAAAAAAATGTCACTGGAAAAAGTGAGAGCAAGGTTATTTTGAGAGTTTTTCCGTGATGTATAGTGAACACCTTCACTTATTTTTGTAGGAGTATAACTTCAACTGCATTCTTGCATTCATCCAAAATGGGAATAAGTTTTTTCTTAGGTGTTGTAGCAGAGCTCTCCTTTTTAGACACGGGCACTGCCTGGGAATCACAAAGCTGGACTGAGTTAAGCTCTGGTGATGATAGAAACATATAACAGACTGCTAACCCCTGGCTTCAGCTTCCACATCTCTACAACATGCAGATGTTCCCTCCCAGTGCCAACATTCCAGAATCCCTGATTTTCCCTGACAACTCAGAGAGAGAAAAGGGAGGCTCACAAAAACCATGTCTCCAGCATATGTCCTGTTGATTTTGGGTAATAAAAAATAAGGATTCTAACTGAGGTTTAGGTAATGAATGAATGTGTGTTTATGGACAATTATGTGTTCTCACCTCTTCTCTAGTTAGGAATTAAAGATGATAGAAAAGGATTTGTGGTGATATGACTTAGTGCATGTGTAAATAGGGAACTTTGTCTATGGACAAAGAAAGTATGTGTCAACATAGCACAACATAATTTCCAAAAGTTGTGAAATAGGTTAAAATTCTCTTCAAGAGAACAGCACAACAATTATGGAGAATGTAAGCAACATGCAATAAAACCTATAGGTCTCTGAGTTTTAGTACCTCCATCACAGAGCTCACCCCAGTGCTTAAGAGGATCGAAGACTGCATGGAGAGGGAGAATAAGAGGAACAGGGTGAAGAACTCTTATGCCATAAACAGTCAACCTTCACCTGTACCTCCTAAAGTCTCCCTGGTTGGGTGGCATGCTCACTCCTGTCCACAACTGACTAGACAGAGGTGGGTACCCACAGCCACTTCATCTTTCGGTTTGTTTGTAACCAAGCAGATTCTCTACCTTAGATATTTGCCTTAAGAGACCTGTGCAGTGACTATGCCCGACTATACCATATGGACACTGGATCAACTGGTTATATAGTCAGAGGGTCATTTCTGGCTTCATGGCAAGGCAGATCCACAAGGAAATTCATACATTAATAATGCCGGGTGGCAGAACTACTACAGGCCTTGCTGACCCAGTCTGTGGCTAGGAAAGTGGAGCGGATATGCTGAGAGAAGAAGAGGAATGAAGAGTCACACAATCTGAGTGACAATGAGAGTGAGGGAGCAGTAGATGGAGACCCGTTAAAAGAGCTAGAGCAAGAAGAACATTTCTGGGAGAAGGAAACAGGATTGGACCATAGGGCCAAATGAGGTAGAGCCATCAAACACATGGGGATTTGGTTTTGTGCACTGGATTTGACAATTATTACTGGTGTTAGAAAGACTGCCTCTCAGGGCACTTGTGGCCAGAGTCAAGACATTATTACTAGGATTTCTGTGTCTCTTTGGAAAGAAAGAAAGCACACAAGACATAATGGATAATAATGTCTTCCTGTCAACTGGCATGGTGACATGAAAGAGCTGTAAGTTGAGGAAATTCCACAGCTGTTCACATGGGCTGTGGCTCTCTAAGAACATCATGGTGGGATGGTCTTCCCTCTCTTCCACTCAGCTTCACCTAATGTGAGGAGTGAGTTGAGCTCTCCACTCTTCTGAGATTAGATTTGTTGCTTTCTCCTTTTTGTGGTCACAACTAACGCTGGTGATCTTCCATTCACCTCATCTATTTAAAACTCAACAAGTCCCCATTTTAGTGTCAGTGATTTTCATATATTGAAAGATTTGATACAGGACTTCAGAAAATTTATTTTCAAAGACATCAGTGTAGGATTGAGGCTGAGGGACCAAAAGGACAGTCAGTGTATGTAATAAATAATTGGGTCTGAACAAGAAAATTGGGGCTGGTTGGAAAGGAAATAAAATGTTGATATCTCCAGAGCCCGTCCACCTCCTCCTCCAACCTGTTACCAAGGTGACCTACTTCCAGGGGATTGTTCCTCCCTGCAAGGAGTTATAGGAGCTGTTAATGCCTCCTGGGCTGTTTCCTTCCTGCCCAGGACCACTCCACCTTTTGGCCCATCTTTTGGTCATGTAAGATAAAAGGAGGAGGAGGACATGAGAACAGAGGAAATCTAAAATGTATAAAAGGGGCAGGACATCCCCACTTCTTTGGATATCAGTTCTGGATCCCCTGTTTCTCCTGGGAGTAGTCTATCTCTGTTCTTTCTTTGCTTGCCTCATTGTTTCTCGGGCACTCAGTCTTCACATCTGGGGGTATGAACGCAGCCCTGATTCTCATCATCACCAGTGCTGATCACAGGGAAAAGATGGAGTAAAGTGAGCTTGCTGTTGCAATGTGGTTTTTCTCCCTCAGAAGCCTCAGAGTGTGTTTACCAGGTCCTCCATTTATGCTGGGATGGCATGTCTCATAGAACAAACATCTAGAACAAAACAAGACTTACTTTCTTCTTGCTGAGGCAGCAGTTGGTGCCTTCCTCAAAGAAATCCTTGGCTTCAAGGATCTGGATAGACACTTTACAGAAGAGGATGAACAGGTGATCAATAAATATATGAAAAAGTGTTCAACATCTCTAGTAATTAGAGAAATGCAAATTAAAGCAACTCTAAGATTTCACCTTACTCCAATTAGATTGGCTTTTATCAAGAACACAAACAATAATAGATGTTGGCATGGCTGTGGGGAAAAAAGGCACACTTTTACATTGCTGGTGGAGTTGCAAATTGGTGCAGCCACTCTGGAAAACA
The DNA here is from genome assembly GCA_020662805.1 of Glaucomys volans. Lineage (NCBI taxonomy): Eukaryota > Metazoa > Chordata > Mammalia > Rodentia > Sciuridae > Glaucomys > Glaucomys volans. The sequence continues at coordinate 197,002 of JAJEJO010002415.1, forward strand.
GTGTGGAGATTCCTCAGAAATCTTGGAATGGACCCACCTTTTGACCCAGTTATCCCACTCCTTGGTTTATACCCAGAGAACTTAAAATTAGCATACTACAGTATCACAGCCACATCAATGTTTATAGCAGCTCAACTCACAATAACTAGACTGTGGAACCAATCTAGATGCCCTTCAACAGAAGAATGGATAAAGAAGATGTGGTATATATACACAATGGAATACTACTAAGCCATAAAGAATAATATTATGGCATTTGCAGATAGATGGATGGAATTGGAGATCATCATGCTAAGTGAAATAAACCAATCCCAAAAGTACAAAGGCCGAATGTTTTCCCTGATAAGCAGATGATGATATAGAATCTGGCTGTGAGGGTGCAGGATGAGAGAGGAATGGAGGATCTTTAGATTATGTAGAGGGAAATGAGAGGGGGAGGGGGTGGGGATGAAAAATGGTGGAATGAGACAGACATCATTACCCTATGTACATGTATGATTAACAAGAATGATATGAATGTACATCATGCACAACCATAGAAATGAAAATTTGTACCCCATATGTGTACGATGAATCAAAATGAAGTCTGTAAAAATTAAAATTAAAAGAAAAAGGGAAAAAAAAGAGAAATCCTCAGCTTTTCTTATATCTGGTGACCATGTAGAGAAGAATCGTGTGGCTAGCATTCTACAGCAGATCCATTTTCTTCCAAGGGGTTCACAGGCTACTTCAGAATCACTGCTTGTTGTAGTGCCTCATCACCATTAGCTCTCCTCCAAGGATCTGAGCCCCACAATCTTTGAGAATAATAGTTCTTGCCTTTAGGACAACAGTAGAAATTCTCACTTATTTTCTACCATGTTTCAGAAGAAATGAGAAGAGGAAAAAACAAACAATGAGTGTCGACCAAAAGAAGGAAAGCAACAAGAAGAAAGTGTTTTCCTCTAAGGAAGCTCAGGGTCAAGTTTTAGTTCTTTGCTTATTATGGGATGAGATATAAAAACACAAAAACAATAGAGTTGCCTTCTCTGGTTAATCCATTAGCCAAATACCTGGCATCTGACGCTCCTGATTACCACCAGGGTGCACCAATGCACACACTTCCAAACTTAACAAGATCAAGGTTTGTTAAGCCCTTCATAACTGGGTTCTAGTCACCTTCAAAAAAGCTTTTCAGGAATGTTGAACTGATAAAGAAATGTTTATCATAGCATAATTCTCAAATTCTCTGATTTGTTTTTCATTATATCTACAGTCTGTTCCCACATAATATGTATTTTTAATGCAGATCAAGTCATAAGCAATTGGTAATTAGGGGAGTGATGTCAGCGTAACATATCAGACAAATTGATCCAAACATGATTTTTTCCCCCCAGCATGTCTAAGGCTTGAGGTGATCAAGGATAAACTTTTCCACAGCTGAATTAAGAGAAAAACAACTTTAATGATGTTTGCATTAATAAAAAATAGTCGAGGAGGCTGGGGATATAGCTCAGTGAGTTCAATAGCGCCACACAAAAAGGGG
>JAJEJO010002415.1:198626-226897 GCA_020662805.1 Glaucomys volans
TGTGAAAGTAGAGTCATTAGACCCACTATGCACTGCCCATTATGCCACACTGTCAAGGGGGGCGCTCGGTGTAGACTCAAACCTGGAAAGACAGTTTCCTGTATTGAAACAAAACAACCAAAGAGATAAACTCCTGAATTGCATCTTTATTTTGTATAGAAGCAGCCTGTATTGAAGCGTCTGATTTTACAGGCCTCCATCTCCTAGGAGAAAGTCTCATTTCTGGGATTTAAGACATCAAAGGCTGGATGAGCTTGGTTCTAGGGGCAAAGGGCCAGTGCAGAGCGCACTGGGCTGCTATTAGCTTTAGGTCTGTTGCTGCTCTTGCTAGTGCCCTGATTAAAAAGTGCCATGTGTTCTCAGGGTTCTATTCCTAACCCTATTTTCCCCATGAGCCCTGTTGTGTTTAATGTATGATTTTGTAGAATGTGAGAACACCAAGGCTCAGAGAGCAGAAACGCATAGTGGAAAATGAGTATTTTAAGAGAATATGAATCTGGCTGGGGTGAGAGGAGGGAAGAGATGTTGCTCTTTATGTTAGACCCGTGGACGGTTGACTACAAAAGGCAAGTTTGCTGGAAATAAGTTTCCATTTGAATGAGACTAACATGTAGAAGACAGCATACAACTTTACCTGATGAAAACTAGTATTTTTAAAAAAAAATTTAGTTTTTTTAGTTGTTGCCGCAAACACTTTATTTTATTTATTTTACATGTGCTGAGGCTCAAAACCCATGCTTTACATATGCTAGGCAAGCACTCTACCTGAGCTACCACTCCAGTCCCCAAAACTAGTTTTTTAAGCTTTGCCACCTGTTTTAATGCAGAACCAATTTCCATTTCAACTCAATGAGACATATATTACTCTTTTCAAGCTTTTAATTAAGCTGTTGATAGATATTTTACATGATGCAATGCTATGTGTAATGAACTACAGCAATTGCACAGATTAATACCACTTAAACTGATTATTCTGGTCACTTGTTCATCAATTGCAACTTCCATTTTCCCTCCTTTTCCTTTTTTTACCCCCAAGTTAGATTAACTACTGAGATTAGTTCAGCACAAAGTCAAACTAGGCATGGAATATGGAGACCCCATGAACCTCTTGTGTTGAAACTTTGAAATGGTTTGGTTTTTTATTTCTCTATGAATGACACTGCTTCATATAGAGAAATTTCTTCTAGAAATTGATTTAATGGGAGTTAATGAAATTTTAATGGGCAAGAGTCATTGTGTGTGAGCTGTCTACAGCCCAGGTTTCAGGCACCGGCAGAATGTGGTAGGTGACATTATCCTCAGCTGCCTTTCTGTGAATCTGAAGATTAGTGAAAACCTTTCTTGCTTTCATAATGAGTTCATAATGCAACAAAGCACTACAAGAACTTGCCATGTCACCCGCTGATTGTATTCTGGGGCTCTGGAAGGAGAAAATTGCATCATTGAATTAGCATTTTATTTGAAATTTCATAATGAGGAGAGAATGTATAAAAATTGGAAAATAATGCTTATAAATTTATAAGGCAAGAAAAATGTGCTTTGCCTTTTATAACTCTCCTTTCATTTTTTAAAATACCCAAATGAATTCCTGATTTCTTTTAAGATTTCTTTTCAGTGCCAAATACCTGAAATTTATAGTTACTCTTTTAAGTACAAATTTGGAATTTAAAGCATTCCAGTAGACTCAGATCAGTATTTAGCAAAACATGGACTAAGGATTGTGACTATCAGAATCACCTGAGCTAGTTATTAAACAATGTCAATTCTTGGACCCCAGACCTGTTTACTAAATTACAATATTTCTATGTCAGGTCTGGGTCTCTATATTTTTAACAAGGTCCTTATGATTTTCCACACACAGAAGTTTAATGTGTATAAAATATAGATTTAAATCATTGATGTAGAAAATTTGAAGAATTCGAAATTTGTATCATTGTTTTGACCAGGAAAAACAGCCACTGACTGACTGACTACTGTAAATTCCAGGTTTTTCTCTGACACATTAGAGAGACTTTGTTTCTTCATACAAGTTGAGCCAAGAGAATCAAGTCATCTACTCAATCACCAAGTACCAAGTCAATAAATCAAAGTCTCATCAAGCAATTAATCCTAGAAAACTGTTCCACTGGAAAAAAGACATTTAAAACGATCTATGAACACAAGTGTCAAGAAAATTGAATTGACCTATGAGTGCAGAAATAGCCTTAAAACAAGCACTACTAAGATGATAAATATGCTTAGGTTTATCCTAAAATCTTCAGTAGCAGAAAAGGTAACCTTTGAATGAAAGATCAATGCATGCAAGTCACTCAGGATGTATGTGTTGCTAAGTCTAAGGACTCTTCAGTCCTTGTCTGACTTCTCAGCAGCTTTTTGACATTGCTGAATATTCACTCCCTTTTGAAACAGTTCCCCTCTTGGCTTTGGTGATTCTACGTGATAGAAGTAAAAGTAAAGCTTCTATTGCCGTCCATAGACTCCACACCTTGTGGGCTTAACACAGAGAAGTTTATTTTCTCTCATGTGAAGTCTACTCATGTTTTCCCACAGGAATGAGAAAGATTTCTGACTTCCACTGGTGGTTGACTCTGAGCCACTCTATGGAGAAGAAATTGGGAGGTTTCCACGCATCAGCTTTGAAAGTGGCCATCATCACCATTGCTCATATCCCATTACTTAGACCTCAATTGGATGGCAATACCTAGCAGCTTGGGAGGCTGGGAAACAGTCCAGCTTAGGAAGAAAAGTAAGCAGGTTGGCGCTCAGCCAACACTCTATACCAAACACACCCTCTTTGCTTTTCCGCTTATTCCTTTGCAAGCTTGATTTTGTCACTTTTATTGTTGTTTTTGTTGTTTTTGCTGCTGCTGTGACCAGAAGACCCAAAAAGAACAATTTTTAGAGGAGGAAAGCAGCTGGGAACTTGGCACCAGAGAGAGCTCTCCCCAAGGCACGCCCCCAGCCATACTCTACCTGCCTATGGTTACCACCAAGTTAATCCCTATCAGGGTATTAATGCACTGATTGGGTTAAACCTATCATTTCATCTCTAAACTTTCTTGCATTGTCTCACACATGAGCTTTTGGGATGCACCTAATGTTGAAACTGTAACAAATCTCTTCTTCTTTGTTTTGTTTGTTTGATGCATTTGTGGCTTTTTACTCTCTATCCAGCCCTGAAACATTGATTTTCCTCATGGCTCTGTTCTAGGTCTCCTCCTCTATTTGGTCTTCAAATATTGTGGGGCAACCATCCTCTTTCTCATGGTTTTAGTGTATGTTTCTAGTCTAGGAAGCTCCCAAAGCAAAGTTCGATTACCACTGAAACTCCGCCCTCAATGTCTCAAAGATGCATCCACCTCGAATGTATGAAAGTGAGCTCTTCAGCTCCATCCTGCATCTTCTCTCCTTCCAGCTTTTCCTGACATGGTAAGTAACATTGATCACAAATCATCCCAGATCAGAGACCTTGGAGGAGTGCTCCCCGGCTCCTCCTACCCTTTCCTCATCATCCAATCAATCATTAAGCCCTGATAATTCTAGTGGTTAAATATCTCTTAAATATAATCATTTCTCTCCTCTCCATCTGTTTTCCTGGTTAATGTCCATGATCATCTTTCTCCTCCTTCCTCATTGCTGCCCACAGTCTTATTCTGCTCCAATTTACTCTCCACACTGCCGCCAAAATAATTTTTATAAAACTAAATTATGACAATGTGTTTTCTCTGTTTCAAACCACTCAATGACTTTCTTATGCCATCACAATAAACTCCAAGCTCTTTAACGTGGTTTACAATGGCCTTCATGATTTCATTTCTCGTCAACCCTTTCTCCCCATTCTTGACCTCCAACTCCAGCCCCTTCGCTATTTCCCTTGTGCAGATTATGTTCTTTTGATTGTTTTACAACTACACCATTCTTTCTTTTATTTCTGAATCTCTGCACATGCTGTTCCCTTTACTTAGATCTTTTTTCTCTGACCTCTGTGAAAGTCTAAATCCTCCTCATATTTCAGGTCTTAGCTTAAAGGCCACTTCCTTTTGGAAACCTGTAGAAATCCCTCAGTTCACAGGGATTCTTACCATAAGAAGCGTAAGTCCTGCTTATGCTTCTGTGACACTTTGTACTTTGTTCTATTTTCTTGTTTAAAATGTTTATTTGTCCCTCTATTCTGCAGTCTCCTCAACCCTGTCTACTGTGTTACTGCTGTATCTCTAGGGTTCTTAGTGAGTGCACATGAACTTGTTGGTGAACTAATCAAGCTATCAAAAAACTCAGCCAGCTACTTTCACATTTCTGCTTGTTCTGTGGTATAAATGTACCACAGAAAATGTTTACGTGTACCAGTTAAATTCTCTATGAAATGATTTCCCCGAAGTTCAACTTCTGATGGCCTTTTGACATGGTACTTCTGATCACCTTCTCTGATGGAAAGAAAAGGAATGCTTTCTGTTTGCATGCACATATTTTAATTCATTTTATCATTCCCCCAAGTGGAGTGGCAAAGCCAAGGAATTATGTCTGCAACACCTCCCAGAGGAACACAATAAAGGAAATCAGAGAGACATCTGTGCATTGTTTATATCTCCATTAGCCTTTCATGCACTGTAAATTACTTGACAACAGCTGGGCAAGAGGGAAGGGAGAGCTACTCCATTTAAAAAAAGAGGTATGAACATGGGGACCAATTTGATGCTTTCAAGTTTTATCACCTATGAAGTTATAGTACTTTTTATTACTTAGAATTGGTTAATTATAATAATAACCAGGAGACATCAATATATTGAATATGTACATAGAGTGAGTAGGGATGATTCTTTTTTTATATTCAAACAATCTTTTGGAAGATTTAATGGAAGAAAAGATTTTATATATAACAGTAATAAAAATATGTTAATGTTTGTCAATAAAAATGTGAGACCTATTAAAAATAAAAATTAAAATACTGTTGAAGCTAAAAAGAAGCCTTTCTACAAATAGAAGGACCATGTTATTGTATAAATTAATTTGTAAATTTAATAACGTCTCAGTGAAAACTTAACAGTTTTAAGCTATATCACCTAATGCTAAATTTAGTGGGGGGGGGCATAGAAGTGGGAGCAGCACTAAAACACATTAAGGCATTTTTAAAAGCTTAAATAATTTAAGAATATCATATTGATCCATTAGCAAAACAGAATGGCCACATGTAAGTCCACTCAGATACATATAGAAATTGAATGTATGAAGAGGACATCATCTCAAATCACTGGGAATAAGTAGTCAATAAACGTTATTGGGATAAGTAAACCTCATATACCATGATAAATTCCCTATGTAGCAAGGATATTTTTTAAATAACACAACCATTAAATAATAAGAAGAAAAGTTGAAAACTTTTTCTTTACAAATCTGGAGTTAGCAAGAACAATCTAACCTTTCATGACTCAAAGTCCCCAAGTCATAAATTATTTCACTGGTATTTCTTGTTACATAAAAATAATTTTTTTATGGAAAGATGCATCATAAACAAACTTTTAAAATAAGACAACTAAGGGAGATATTTACAGCTCATATCACAAAGAGCTATTATCCTTCATAACATGTAAATTGACAAAATCATAACCCTTTGGAAACATAGAAAAAGGAAATAAAAGTTGCTATTAAGAAACAACAAAATAGTTAATTTCACTCATTAAAAAAGAGAAATGTAAATTAAAACTGCAGATGAAAGACCATTTACTCTCTCTCCATTGGTAAAAATCCGAAGTTAGTTAGTATACTCTATTGATAGGACTCTGGAGGGGAAAGCATTTTCTCATGCATTCTGACAGCAGTGTGTTAAAGTCACCCAGAATTATTGTGTTGTGGTCTATTTGATTCCTGCAATTGAGAAGGATTTGTTTGATGTACATGGATGTGCCATTGTTTGGGGCATAAATATTTATGATTGTTACGTCTTCCCTTAAGCGTATGAGATGTCCTTCTTTAACCCTTCTGACTAACTTTGGCTTGAAGTCCACTTTAGCTGATAAAAGGATTGAAACACCTATTTTTTTTACTGAATCTGTGTGCATGGTAGGTTTTTTCCCATCCTTTCACCTTTAGTCTGTGGATGTCTTTTTCTATGTGATAAGTCTCTTGAAGGCAGCATACTGTTGGGTCTTTCTTTTTAATCCAATCTGCCAGTCCATGTCTTTTGATTGATGAGTTTAGGCCATTAACATTCAGGATTATTGTTGAGATATGATTTGTATTCCCAGTCATTTTGGCTTAGTTTTGGTTCTTAACTTGACTTGGTTTCTGCTCTGATTGGCTTTTGCTTTAGGGTAGTTCCTGCCTTTGCTGACCTACAATGTCGTTTTTCATTTCCTCCTCATGGAATATTTTTGCTGAGAAGGTTCTGTAGTGCAGGTTTTCTATTTGTAAATTCTTTTAACTTTTGTTTATCGTGGAAGGATTTTATTTCATCTTCAAATCTGAAGGTTAGTTTTGCTGGGTGTAATATTCTTGGCTGGCAACCATATTCTTTCAGAGCTTGAAATATGTTGTTCTAGGCCCTTCTAGCTTTTAGGGTTTGGGTTGAGAAATTTTCTGATACCTGTATTAGTTTCCCCCTATACATAATCTGATGTTTTTATCTCACAGCCTTTAAAATTCTCTTTATTTTGGATGTTAGTCATTTTCATTATAATGTGCCTTGGAGTGGATCTGTTGTGATTTTGTGCATTTGGTGTTTTGTAAGCCCCTGTAGTTGATTTTCCATTTTATTCTTCAGCTTTGGGAAATTTTCTGTTATTATTTCATTGAATGGGTTGTTCATTCCTTTGGTTTGTGTCTCTGTGCCTTCTTCAATCCTGATAATTCTTAAATTTGGTCTTTTCATGATATCCCACAGTTCTTGGAGTTTCCGTTCATGATTTCTTACCATCTTCTCTGTTTGGTCAACTTTATTTTCAAGATTCAACATTTTGTCTTCATTTGTCTGAGGTTCTGTCTTCCCAGTGATCTAGTCTGTTGGTGATGCTTTCCATTGAGATTTTTATTTGGTTTATTGTTTCCTTCATTTCAAGGATGTCTGTTTGTTTGTTCATTTGTTTTTTCAGAATCTCTATCTCTTTGTTGAAGTGATCTTTTGCTTCCTGCAGTTGCTTTTTCAACTGTTTATTGAAGTGATCGTTCGTTGCCTACATTTTCTCTCTTATCTCATCCTTTGCTTCACAAATCATTTTAACTAAGTATGTTCAGAACTCCTTTTCTGATATTTCTTCTACCATACTGTCATTGGATTCTGTTAATATAGAATTTTGGTTTGTTTGGAACACTTTCTTCCTTTATTTTTTCATGTTGTTCATGTATCTTCCCCTCTAGCAATGCAGATCTGGGGTATTACAGTTTCCCCCCATAGACTTGTAGTGGTCCTGCATGTTTCCAAAACCTCTTTTTTAATGGGGATGTCAATATTAGCAGTACTCACTACAGACAATATGCAACCCTAAACCAAATAGCCTCTATGAATACACTAACAATATTGTCATCACAAACAGGATGAATTCAATTATTATCTACAGTATAACAAATAGATTTGCAATGAGGTCTACAGTTTCTAATGGTGGACAAAGAGGATGGGGAGGGGTGTAGGATGTAACTGTTAATGGGATGAGAAAAGAATATATAGAAGTACTAGACTGTTGGGAGAGCGAAAGCAGAATCAAAAAAAGTTGGTTCTTAACATGGGAAAAGGGAGAAAGAGATTCTGATGAAATACATAAATAAAAGGAAGATAGAGTGAGAAAAATAAAGAAATAAAAACTTAAAAATTTTCAAAAAGGAGAAAAAAAATCTATACAACAGTCATATACTATTCAAACCTCCCAGTCTTCAGTAGTCTGATGCATGAGAGGTACCTGACAATGAGCTTTCAGTCTCCAGGAGGAATCTCAGGATGGGATTAGCCCCAACTAAAGATGGCTGCTGCTTCTTCCAGGATAATCCAAGATGGCTGCACTGGCTTCCAAACGTGTTGGCAAATGGGAAGCTGCAGCTCAGGGCATGGGTGCCAAGCCTGTGAGTTGTGGTCAGTCAGGCTGGGGGTCTCGGAGGCAGGGCTCAGTCAGTTGGGCCTGGGGTCCTGCAGGTTCTGGATGTTGTTCCAAAATGTCACCAGCCATATGTAACCAAACTTGCAGGTACTGTGACAGTGGACTTTAAGGCAACAGCAGGCAGCTGGCAATCCATTGGCAGTCTGTGCATGGCCTGCAGGTTCCTGGCAGATGATCAGCCAGTGGACCTCAGGCAGTAGGTGATGGGTAGGAGAAAGGCAGCCGATGGGCAGGCAAGAGGCAGGCAAACAGGCAAATGGCGGATGATAGGCGGCAGTCAGTGAGCGATCTGCATTCAAAAAGTAGCTGATATGCTGGCAGACTGTGGGTGAGCAAGGTGGACAAATGGGGTAAACAGCAGGGGACTGATGAACGGCAAAGACTGCCTCACAGAGAAACAGATTTCCTCTGCTTGAAACCCAAGTTATGGAGCGACAAGGAATGCAGTCTCCCTATAGTCCGCCATCTTGGATCTCCCCAGGGGTATTCTTAAAATACCAATTTGCTTTGGAAAATTTAATTGGAAAAAAACATCTAAACTATGTGGATGCGATCTGATCACTTCCAGCACTGGGAGATTGATTCTACTAGCTGCAGAATGCTGCCTGACCTCTTTTGGAGTTGTCTTGCTTAAGATAGCCCACCTTGCCCAATGTAGCACCCTGTTCTCAAGTGCAGCTTGCTCCAGACTGAGGATGTGGCACCCTGGGCCTCTTGATCCAACTTGGGGCAATTCTCACAGACTTCCAGCAAAATTCCTGTAGGTTTAGCCAAGGCCTTGATTTGAACACACCAGAGTGCACATTCTTCTATTCAAAATTGCTTCCTTTCCCTCTTCACAGGTGTGAGTCTTAGGACTACTCTTTAATAAGTATCTTATATGTTGATCTCTATTTCAAGTCTGTAACAAAAGCCCTGAGTTCCAGATGGTAAATTTTGGTGACTAAATATGGTTTGTTCAGTGACAGAGGCAAGGGAGAACATGGGTTTGGGGATACAGGCGATTGGAACACCAGACAGAAGACAGACTGACTCCTGGAAGCTTTAGCTTCTGATAGGTGGAATTATTTGACCTTGCTAGGTGATTTGTAGGATTTTCTATGAGAAAAAATCTTTTCCACTCTGACCGATAAAGAGCTTTGTGACTGTTCCTATAATTTTCCTTTTACATTTTGCCTTATACTGCTGGCTTATTGTTGTTTCATAGTTAGCTTATTGCTCAAGAGGTTTTAGGGCAGCATGCAGACATTGGGCTTCAATAATTCTGTCAGCTTTTTGGATGTTCTAATAGTTTAATATTGGTAAATTATTACTGAAAGAAACTCCTTAAAAATAGATATCTGCCTAGTCATGGCTTGGTCAATTACTTCTTTGGTTTGGTCCTTCCATGTTATAACTATTTTTTTTTTTTGCATCCAATCTGATTTTAAGGTGTTTTCACAACCACTTTTCAAGTCTGCTTAAATGTAATAATTTCTCTATTATTTACACCCTTTTGTTAACTTACACATCCATATATAACACTCCCAGTGTGATCTACAAATAATTCCATGCAAAGTTGAGAACGTTCCAGGGACCGCACAGAATACTCTACCTATAATCTTGAAATGCATTCTGGATTCTGAAAAAAATCTCTGCATAATATATTTTTTCTATTTATTATATTTTATTGTGCTCACATTCTTTGGAAACTGGCAGTCCATTTAGGAACAAGACTAATTTTCTTTTTTAGGATGCCTGACTATTAATAAAAAGTTCCATTATACTTAACACGTAACAGGGAGCCAGGAGCAATGTTATCAATTTTCAAGCTCTGAACGCTCAGTGATGAGAAGATCTGTGGTAGAGGAACATGCACACCAGTCTGCTAACCTCCTTTGACATTTTAATTTTCATGACCTGTTTGGGTTGCTGTTGTAACTGCTTTTGGTTTTTCAATGAAGAAGTGAATTGGCTTCCTGCTCAATCAAAGGGAGGGGTAATTTCAAAGGACCAAGAACAGTATCAAACTAGGAAAGAATAGCATAATTAAACATATGCTGGTGACTTGGATAAGAGTCAGTAGTTAAAATTTTTCAATCAAAAGAAAACTTAAACATGGATTGAGAAAATCTCTCATTCTGTACAGAATAGGGAACTGCTAGGAGGACTTAAATTACAAACTTGTCTCATTTTGGCCTTTATTGAATTCCTACTATGTGTATTTCTGGTACTATGCTATACTTCCTGCCCCCATAAAAATCAACCATGGGGGATACTGAAGGAAACTACATGAGATCCCTATCCTAAAGTATAGAAGAGGGCCAATGTAATTCTAGAAACTGGAAATTGTGTCCAGAAGAAGGTAAGCCATTTCTCTCTAGTCTTTTAAATGATTATTTCAGGATATTTCTTAGGAAAAAAAATCCTTATGTGTTGTTCTACTGAGTTATGTTTTCCAAATAATCTGCTTGAGAAAAATCTTCATGTTTAAGTAGGAGATTGCCAGAAAGAAATATAACTTTATCCTCCTATTGACAGCAGATTTTTCAAAATTACCTATTAGGAGCCCAGCTTCATCCACCCCAATCGATCAGAGTTACACCTGATGTTGAAGTGAAAAATGAAGCTTCTACCATCTGCACTTATGTATACAACATAGCAAAAATCACCCCATACTTCTCTCTTATGCACTTCTGCCTGAAGCAAGTCTCTGCACATCTGAAATGTTTCCATAGCATCTCAGAGGAAGCAAAAGGAGAACAAGGAGAGGAGCGGGTATGTGGATCTGAGATCAGTAATTTCAGGACACCAGGACCTCAGATCAAATACAGAGGCACAACTGTAGAATCTCTGTAGGTTATTTTCTGTTATTTTTGACAAGAAAAGGTGATGCTGGCTGTTAACTGCTTACTATTATTTTGGTGACCATGCCTTATACATAATTATTTTCTGCACTCAGGAATCAGTATAGGACAGACAGCAGAGGATATGGATGCACACAGACTGGGTTTGGATCCCTGATATGCCACTTATGAGATGCTATGATAGAAATTAAATTAATTATCTAGGGCCAGGTTTGTGGCTCAGTGGCAGTGTGCTCACCGAGCATGTGTGAGGCACTGGGTTCAATCCTCAGCACCACATAAAAATGAATAAAATAAAATTATAGAAAAGAAATTCATCATCTAACATCAACTAATTTAATACGTGTCAATAACCATGTGTATACAAAGAAAGCAAAAGTAGTAAAACCATATTTACTTATTTTTTATCTGAATTGTTTTAATAAATATGTATATATCTCATTGGGCTTTGATATTTTTGTTGGGCAGAGAGAAAATGTCTTTCAGCTACAGGCAACAATACTGGTTTTTTTTTTTTTTTTAAATATCAGTGATTTAAGACAGTTTCTTTTTCTGCATTCTCCCTTTCTGAAAGGCAATTAAGTCATATAACCAGCAGATCATGCAAAATCCTATTATATTCTTTAAAACATTTAAAGAAGCTTATAAAATCGCAACTGCACTATTCAAACATAATTAAACTATCAGAAAAGGTAGGAATAGCAGGAAGAGGGCCAAGGTAAGAGATGAGTATCCTCACACCAGCAGCAGGGGAAAACGTGATTATTGCAGCCAACCTCAAAATATAACTGGTTTTCATGGAAGACAAAGCCAGAAAAACTGAAAGAGATGAAATATACTTATTAGGAAAGAAGCTCTCTTTTCTGGTCCTAAACTACAAAAACCTTATAATAGACACACTTATCTGAGTGATTGGAAGATATTAGATTGCTATGTGAAACAGGTAAACCTCAAAAATGATTATACAAATTAGCAACTATTTCTCTCATATGAAAAAAAAAAATCAGCCTAGGGAATCCCACACTTGCTTGGGGAATCTTTGTGGAGTCACCAAGGGCCTGGGTTTCTATGTTCTGATCCATCATCTCCAAGATTTGTGGCTTTTATCCTTAAGGTAGCTCATGGTCCAAGATGACTCTTGGAACACCAGGCATCACATCTAAGTTTTAGGTTGTCAACTAGAAGGAGGAAACTACAAAAGTTATTTGTCCCTTTCCATTTAAGAAAACTTTCCAGAAGTCTCATGCAACACTTCTGCATGTATTTTTTTGGTTTGAATTTAGTTGAGGGCCACATCATGTAAGGGCATAGGGGTAGCTGAGAAGTGTAGTCTTTCTGGGTAGTAATGTACACCTGTACAAATATTTGGCAGGCAAGTGGTAGTCTCTGCTACAGACAGGAAATAACAGAATGGACAATGCCTTCAATTACAGTTTTACAGAAAATTCTGATATGACATTCACAGAAACATATTATCAGAGGCAAAAATACAAAATTCTGTAACGTATTACTACATCTGTTCACCTTAACTCTGGTTTCTGCTTTCTCCAGGAGAAGTGACTGTTGAAACTCTTGAGAAATAATTTCATATTCAATATGTTGGCTCTAGTTTACTTCTCTGGGGACCAACCTAGGCTTTTTACAAAAAGAAGATCTAATGGAGAAAACATAAATCTAGTTTTTATTCAGGAGATTTAATCAATGCATGGTCATATTTCTTTTTCTTTTTTTTTTAACCAGGGATTGAACTCAGGGACACTTGGCCACTGAGCCACATCCCCAGCCCTATTTTGTATTTTATTTAGAGACAGGGTCTCACTGAGTTGCTTAGGGCCTTGCTAAGTTGCTGAGGCTGGCTTTGAACTCGCAATCCTCCTGACTCAGCCTCCCGAGTCGCTTGGATTACAGGCGTGTGCCACCACGCCCAGCGCATGGTCATATTTCTTTGACCATCTCACAGGCAATAGATACACATAACTTTTGCCAATGATTTCTTTAATAACTTAGTTGTAGAGAAATTGCTTTGTTCAAAGTACAAATGTAATTCAGGCATCAGGAGCTCTCCTAACACTTTAAATCTAATGCAGATTGATTTGAGCCCCATTCCTTGGATTGTGAAAGACCAGGAGCCCTTTGCATGATTGCCATGAGCTTGGGAGGAACTTTTGTTCTCATGTTGGCTTGGGAACAAGTTCTCATGTACACTTGGCTTGGATGACCTGCTTCCACCAGTTGCCTCTCTTTTTATAGACTGACTTGATCCTGTTGTTCTTCCTCCATGCTGTGTGGATACTGACATAGGACTTGGATGTTTTTCTTGTTTTACACATAACATGCACACACACCAAACTAAAACAACAAAACCAAATAAAAAACTCCCAAAGTTGTTTTGTGTGTGTATCAAAGACTTTTCTGAAATATATTCAAGTAGAGAAGTATACCATGGACACATGAAAAAAATTTAAATTAAAAAGCAGACGTCTTTGAGATATTAAGTCCTTTGGCCACCAAACCACTGGGGACATTTTCTTGGTAGGATCTTTCCTATTCCACTCTTGCTAATCTTCTCTCAACCCCAAGCAACTTTGCTAGGTTTTCTGCTTTATAATGCAGTGCAGTAAATCTGCATTTGGCCCTGACCCCTTTGGCATGCTCAAGGCACATCCTGTGGATGCCCTCACTACACTGGGCTGCTGTCATCATATGACCTGTTCTTAGGATTGTAAGAATGAAAATGAGAGCCCCTGAGAAGATGAAAGGAAATGACAAATGAAAAGACAAACCACAATACCTGAAAATAAGTATATACTAGTCCCTTAATTAGGGTTAGGTATTGTTTTAAACAATTTTTGATAGATACTGTTTTTCTCATGGAGAAAAATGTTGAGTTTTCTATTCTTCTGGTTTGGATGGTTTTCAATTGAATACAGAAGCCTCCAGAATCAGAATTTAGGGAACAATGCTAAATCAGGGGTGATAGCCAATGAGTTCATAGGACAGGTCAATTGTTGGGGTGATTTCCTAAGAACACAGGGCTGCTAGTTTGGTTCCAATAACTCAGTAGTGGCAGGGACTAACCATTCAAGTCTCAAGCAGGCGGGTACTGAACAATCGTCAGTTAACTAAGTCAAGAAGAATGTCAAATAAGATGAAATCTTAGAGTTGTTCTAATTTGCATTTACCTAATTACTAGAGATGTTGAATACTTTTTCATATATTTATTAATCACCTGTACATCATCTTCTGTAAAGTGTCTGTCCACTTCCTTGGCCCATTTATTGATTGGGCTCTTTGTATTTTTGGTGTAAAGTTTTGTAAGTCCTTTATAAATTTTGGAGATTAGGGCTCTATCTGAAGTGCATGTGGAAAAGATTTTCTCCCACTCTGTAGGCTCTTTTTTCACATTATTGATTGTATCTGATGATATATAATCGGGTTGGGGGGGTGAGAGAAAAATGAACTTTAGATTAAGTAGAGGAAAATGAGAGGGGGAGGGAGGAGGGGTATGAAAAATGGTGAAATGAGACAGACATTGTTACCCTATGTACATGTATGATTGCATGAATGGTGTGAATCTACATCATGCACAACCAAAGAAATGAAAAGTTGTGCCCCATTTGTGTACAATGAATCAAAATGCAGTCTGTAAAAATTAAAAAAAGAATGTCAAATAGTTCACTAAGCTGATCAGTAATAGTTTAGTCTAAGCTTCCCAACTTAAATAAGCAATAAAAATGTACAACTGACCAACATGCTGCAGGTCTCTGCCCCTTTGTGCCTTCACCTTTGCCCTGAACACATGCCTCCTACTCCCCTTGTTAGTTTATCCCTTAACCTGCCCTTCTTTCCTTCTTTAAAGTCCTCCTCTTTGTTACTCTCCGGCATCTTTAGATCTGTTGCTTTAATTGATCATAGTGTGAGAATGTGTAGTCATTCACTGTTTCTGAGAATTTCTGGTGCAAATTTAACCATGTTCACTTTTAAAAGTAGGTGGACTTAATATTTCCTCTACCTTTGTGACTTTGGGTATTCAATTGTTTTTCCTTTTAAGGATACTAATCCTTAATTGAAAATGATTTATTCATACTAGCCCAGATGTTTCTCTTCCATGCTGTATATTGCTACTTCCCTATAGTTTCAAAAGTCATTGAACAACAATTTCTTGAAGATTTATTATATGTCAGACACTGAGACAGATGCTGTGGATTAAATAAGATTTGGTTCCCTTCTTCAAGGAGCATGTAATGTATTTGAAGAGACAAGACATAAAATTCACAAGACACAATTTAAACAGTGGCTCAAAACACAATATAAAACTCCCTACTGTATGTCTTGCTAAACGTTTTAAAAGTTAAATACACCAGATCTAGCTTAGTGATACAATCATATTGCCCCTAATTTCTTAGCAGCAAACTAAATCCTGATAATAAGGCGCCTTCCAAATGTTCTTTAAAAGGAAAGCAACAGTATATCCATTTTCTTTTAGAATGAAATCTACAAAGGTAATACTCCTATGGATCCCATTAAGCAGCAATGTCTCTCTCCCTTTCTCTCTTTTGAGATTATTACAGTAGATTTTCTCCATATTCCATATTTGCTGTCTCTGGCATTCACCCAAAATAGAGTATCACTTAAAATAAAGGTGCTTCATTTCTGATATAGATGACTAATGTTTCATTTAAAATGTCATTTTAGATTTAATAGTTGAATCTCTAGACTTAAATCTTCCAAGGGAGCAGGATTCTCTATAAAAGGAAATGAAGGCATAAAAAGAACTACTATATGTATATTATTTTATATATTATTATTATTATTATTATTTTTAGAAGGAGAAAAAGATACTTCTCTAGGTTACTCACTAGTGATCTGGGATGGGAAATAAATTATGTAGCCTTGAAAAGTCCTTCATCAGGAAGAGTCAGCATCCCATATTACTGATATCTTGGGGACAGTTGAGAGAGGCTAATCATCTTTACTCTCAAAATGATACGTTTTTAAGTCATCCTTGACCTTGAGAGTGACTGCACCAAGGATCACAGGTTAATATGGAGACAGCCAGATAAGGACTGACAAAGTTTGAATGTTTTTCATTTCCACTAAGATTTTAATTTTTCTAAAAAGGCAGTTTATTTCTATGGGAGGGAAGGATCAGAAGACAGGGTAGGAGAAGTCATTGTGAATATACTACCTGCAGGTTCTCAAAAATAGTGCTCCCTTGACTTGTTTAATCCAGGCAGCTTCTCAGAGCATTTGAACAGTCTTGGATCTAAGAACAAAAGGGTGGGATTAGGGCAGGACAAATGGAAAGCTGGGAATTGTAGGCATTTCCCCTGCTGGGAATTATGGTATAATAAAAGGAAATAGCATAAGGAACAGAATACTGGCTCGAATGTGGAGAGGAACAACTGAGAATTTTGGAACCTCTGGTTTAGAGCAGAGTTAGATAAACCAAAGGGCTTGAAACTAAGGGGAAATATAGGCCTTAGAAGTTTCTAATCTCATTGTGTGTATGTGCTTAAGCAGGTAACATGTATGCTTCAAAAATATTTTATGCATATATAATTATGACAATATTTTGTCTCTTCCTTTGACAATATGGGGTATAGATTCTTAGTCTTCTGTGATGACATTTTTGTTTATCCATTGAGTCAGCTGAAAGTCCAGTGCTTCCTTTAGATTAAAGAAACAGGATCAGACCATCAGAACTGACCAGAATGCCAATTCATTTGCCTCACAGATTAAAAAAATGGAGAAATAATGTACTGAAAATGAATCAATCAATATAATTGTTGGGATGAGGGTGACTGTAAGATATCTATATCGGTTCATATTGTAGAGTATATAAAGGTGTGGTACATTGCCTTATGCTATCAGACATACACTGAAATAGAGGCGGCTTCACTGAATACAAGAGTGAAAACTCAGTGACCATAGGACCTAAGCAGGACCGTCCTTTGGAGCTATGTTAGATGGTAGTTTAGGCAAGTTTTAAAGCAATTATTATGAAATGTTCATTGTCAGAACTTCAGAAACTTGATTTCAAGCTAATGTTCAAAAAGAAGCAAGAAGTCTTTGACCTATTGAATTCTTATTATACATGGTTATGATATAGCCTCTTCCTCTTTAAATTGTAATTCCTAACGATGTGAGGAGTATTTTCTACTTAGTCTAATATTCAGAACATGATAGACACTCTGTGTGTCGAATGAATAACCAAAGGATTACATTTGTAAGTAAATCAATGTGTCTGTCAGTGTTTTCGTTTCATGCTTTCAACAGTATTTACAGTGAGTTTTGATTAAAATACAGAAAAGGCATAATAGTTCAATTATTAGTTCTGCTCTATGGCAACATTTTGTGAAATCCAAGGTGGAAATTCTTATGTCAATTTTGTAAATTAGAATGTTAATGAAGAAAAGTTATGAAGCCTGAATTGTTTTTCCAGTTGTTCTGCCTTCACTTTCCAAAAGTAAAAATGAACATCTGTGATCTGGAACAAAAGACAAATTAAAATGTGGGATTAATTAAGCATTTAATAGACAAACATAAATCTGAGCACCGTAGAGGTGGTAAAA
The DNA here is from genome assembly GCA_020662805.1 of Glaucomys volans. NCBI lineage: Eukaryota > Metazoa > Chordata > Mammalia > Rodentia > Sciuridae > Glaucomys > Glaucomys volans. The sequence continues at coordinate 216,129 of JAJEJO010002415.1, forward strand.
TCCATCATTTCCAGTGTGCTATATTGGAGGACTTCAGTTTTATTAATAATTTACTTAAAGATGACTTGATCTATACAGTTACAATATTAAGCAAAAACCATAAGCTTTTACATATAAAATGAGCTTTGGAAGAATTGTCCATGAACTGTTGTTGCTTAAAAATCCATGCTTTGCACAACTTTGTTATCAGGAGCCTTTATGTTTGACATTTTGGAAGCAAGAAAAGCAAATGGCTTAAAAAGGTGAAAAGCCAATTCATCGTGATGCCTGACATTTGAAAGTTGATATTATCATTTGCAATTTAAAATTCAGAAATGATAAAGAACATTCAAAGGGTCTTATTGAAATATATGTACTTATCTGGGAAACACAAGAGTCACAAAAAGTTGATGGTTTTGAATTTGCATGTTTACTCCTCCCTATCTCACACTTGAATTTTATAAAACAATGAATTTCTGCCTTCTGCAAAAAATAAAAATGCATTTAAAAGAAGTTGACTTAAAAATCCAACATATGACCTTTTGCCATGGTTAAGAGAATTTTCGTGAACATGTATCATGATATTTATTGATGACTAGTTTTTTTAAATGTTCTCGGTTGTAGATGGACATGATATCTTTATGTATTTTTTTATGTGGTGCTGAAAATCAAACCCAATGCCTCATATGTGCTAGGCAAGTGCTCTACCACTGAGCCACAACCCAGCCCACTAGTTTATTTTTAATCAAAATAGGGAGAAAAGAGGAGAGTGAAGGATGGGGAAATATATATTAATGAATACTAAGTGTGTGGTTTGGTAGGAGTAAGAAGCTCTGGTGTGAGTTCTGGCATAGGAGGATGATAGTAAATTATAATTGTATACTGTATATTTCAAAATGCCAGAATAAAGGATAATGAATGTCTTCACCAAGAAGAAGTGATAGATAATTGAGGAAATCAACACATTTACCCTGTTTTGGACATAACAAAATGTACATGCATTGAAGCATCACATGGTAACCCTTTAATTTGTACAAGTTTTATGTTCTTATGTATCAGTTAAATATGCAAATAAATAAAAAAACAAAATATTAAGCAACAAAATATGAAAGCACATAAAATATGTTCAAATATATTATGGGGATTCTGCTTGGGATGTCAATAATAATCCTGATGTTGTTCTGCACTTACACATAAGATTTTCCTGGCCAGGGACTCCTATCTGGTAACATTAGGGGTATTTTCAATAGTATCTGAATCAGGATATATCTAACTTCTAAGATTGGATCCCTCTAAGAGTCTTGGCACCCAGGTGACTTGAGGCCCTAAATTTGATCATCTACTTCACTTCTCTTTAAGGAAATCAGCATTAAGATTGAGAAACAGAATGGGCGTCTGTGATTATATGCTCACTCTTTCCCTTGTCTGGCATTGATAGTTCAACTCCTCTCATAAAGAATGGCTTTTTCAGTGTACTATTCTCAACTTTCCTATAGTTACCCTAGATTAGCAAAGCAAAATAACCCCTTTCTTCCTTACTTACAAATACTCCAAGTAAAAGCATCTAGTGATTTATACAATTGACAACTGTAGCCACTGTTCCAGGGCAGATTGAGAAAAACTCATATTCTCCTTAACATAACCCAGAATTGCCTGTTCATCTACCTCATGACTGAGGCACACATTTCATTGCTGCACTGTGATCTAATTCAGACAAGAGGTAGCTGCTGCATTTTCAATAGATTTATAAAAATAGCTGGTTGCACTAGACACTATCTGACGTCAATGGAATCATTAAAAAGCGGTGACCAGCCTGCAGACTCTATTGAAGCTACTGGCACTGTGTGCAGACTTAAGCCATACCAATATTTTTCCTTTTGACAAATAGCCATCTCTTCCTATTGCAAGGCAATTTTCATCAGTCATCTAGCAAATATGTGGTCCATGTTTAAGTTCTTTGAACTACATCATGGTGCATAATCCTGTGCAAAAGTTGAGGCCCATTTAGGAAGGGTTCAAATTCTGTGGATATGGCAGGAATGGATTTTTAAAGACCTTTGCAAATTTCTCAATAGACACTTGTATAATTTCATTGGTTTCTAGTGACAGGCTTTGTCCTGGAACTTCTAGCAATGACTAAGGCAGGAAGTCACTGGACTTTTAATAGTAACCAATGTGATACCAAGACCCACTTACAAATTCTTTCTAGAAATAGGAGCTCATACCAGGGGCCAGACATGAATATAAAATGTCATGTGGAACCAGACTTAGGAGTCTGCAAAATTTGCTACCCCATAAAAAGTTCTGCCAGTCTTTTCCTCCAGTACAGATTCCAGTCTTTTTTCCTTGCTATCAAGTTAAACTTTACCTGTCCTTCCAAGGAATTTGACACAGTCTTGCTTGATCCCTAGCATCAGATTTTCTTTCTCTTTCCTACCTAGTCAGGCTGCTCCAGTCCACAGCATTGCCCTATCTAGGACCTCTACTTACTTTTTCTTGCACTTTCATAGAAGAATACCCTCCTGACTCCTGTCCAATATACCTCCACACCATCTTTCACCGTACCCCAATTGCAATCCTTCTAAATACTAATATGATCATGTTAGCCCCTTATTATAACAATGGTCAATGTATCCCTGTATGAATGCTCTGCTGTTTTCACATCTTTTAACCACATCCAAGCCAGAGACCAATTAACAAGTATATTTGTATTTTGTTTACCTCTGTATCTTTAGGAAATAGAAAAGTACCTGGAAATAGTGATATTCAATTAAAATACTAATTCAATAAATGAATGAATGTCATGTCTCCATGAGAGTTCAGTTATTAGTTAAGACTGAGTTCTTAATTTAGCCTTGGGTAAACAGGTAACTTCTCCATTGCTAAACTGATGAAAACAAGTGAAACATTTGACTACATACTACTCTTTTTGGTGTAATTACCTTCCTTTTTCCTGCCTTGGTAAGAATCTTTACACACTTGAAAACAGCATGTGCAGGAAGACAGCAGGCTTTCCCAAGGGCCTCTCAAGGGAAGAGGTCTTGGGATTTTGAACTTGTGTTGGTTAATTGCCTAGGTTAGCACATCACTAGGAAATCAGACTTTGTTCTTTTAATTGCCTTAATAAACACATTCATATCTTGTTGTGCAGATACACATTATAGCTAATCAATGAGTTTCACCACTAAGCAACTGTCAACGGAAAATGCGAACAATCAGATCAAATCAATAAGTTTGTCTAAAAGCAATTACAGGAAGGAGTGACATAGACTTCATATTGTCTGACCTATTTCAGTACACTTTGATTGCATTTTTGGCTTAAATACATTTACTGTAACCATATTGTTATTGGTAAGTATTTCAGGACACCTAGGAACAGAATAACCCTTCCTTCCCTCTTTCCTTTCTTCTTCCCACCCTTCTTTCCTCCCTCCCTTTCTTTCTTCCTTTTCACCTGTCATTTCAATGCAAATAGCAAGAGTTTTGGAGCCATGTACTCCTAGTTTTAAATTCTATTTACAAACTTTGTAATGCTGAGATAATTTCTGTCCTTTGGGAGGCCCTGATTTACTTCTAGTGCAAGGTCATCAAGGTTGAAATAGACAGCATGCAGGTAATTAGAAGCTGGATACCTCTTAAGCTTTTTTCCTGCACACTATGCCTTGATTTCCCCTTCATGCACCTCCCTATCTGGACTCCTTTGTCTTGGTCTTCCTACTCTGTGAGACCCTTGGTGACTTTCTTTAATCTCCAGTATAATGTCTAGAATTATGTCTTGCAGATTCTCCCTAATTCTATAATTTAGGGAAGGTAAAATTTCTGTAAGCATATTAATAACCAGTAAAATACTGTTTCCCTTTTTGTACTTATGAAGGGTCTATTTCCATTGACTGAAGAGTTTAGAGTCTTTCAATAGGCTAAATGTCCACAATAGTATTATAGTGTTCCTTTAACACTCATATAGTTTAGAGAAATTCTCTCTTCTCCAAAATAGTTAGGGCCCTGGTAGTCTAAAATCTTATTAAGCAATGCAAGAGTAATGGAACCAGTTTTCAAACTAAGAAAATTAGTGACAGATGCACCAGTTTTCAATTTTATTACCCCAGTTCCACATCACATTTCATTGCCTGCCTCATGAAAATACAGCTGATCTCTTTAAATCAATTTTCTTTGTCATCTGGCATAATGTTAAGCTTTATCAGTGAAAGACTTTGGGGGGAAATTAAAGGAAGATCATGTCATTTTCTTCCTGGTTCCATTTGCTCCTCTTGCCAGGCTCCTGCAGCAGGGTTTCTTCAGTGTTAAGTTTTTCATCGCCCTCCTTCTCCAGTGCCCAGGTTTCTCAGTGCCTGGTGTCCAGAAGCACCCATTGGCTGGCAGCTTCTCCTAGGAGCCCTGTAGATAATTTTGCAGCAAAGCATCCCTGGAGGGGCATGTCCCTGAGCAAAGCTTCCCCTGAACCCACTTGTGCAACATTGCTGTGAATTCTGGGCATGCCATTTCCCTCCCTGATGTCTTTCTCCAGATGGCAAATGTCATCAAGTTCTAATGGCAAATGTCTCAGAAACTTTTCTTATATCCACTGAGCCACAGTGGTGCCCTCCCCAGTTAAGTGTGAATCTCAGCCTTCTATGGATGCTCTAATTCAACTCTAGGGATAGGTACTGCCCCTTATTTCTGCCATTCCTAAATTACCTACAGTTCTAGTTCTTACTTTATGTCCAATACCCCATTATTTCAATCCCTTGTTATAATTAATAATTATATATTAAAAATTTCCTGTTCAAATTACTGTGTGGTTTCTGTCTCTTTGTTTGATCCTGATACTTATAGATAGACCAGAGTCTGTTATTATCCACATGGGACAATGAGACAACAAATCTGTTTCATCTAGATGTCATTCTGTAAGTCTGTTAACAGAGGGAATTTTCTATTTTCTCTCCTGAAGTATTTTATAAAATGCTTTATTTTTAAAAAAATTAAAAAGTAATCATTTTACTTGAAAAAAATTTTACTGTGGAAAAATGTAACAAAAGAGCAGTTGCAGGGGGAAGGATACTCTATTTGAGCAAAGTGTGCTAAAAACATTATTTTTAAAAATGTATATGAAAAACATGAGAATGTTGGTTACAGTGATGTTATAAGAAAAAAATACCACACAAGTTTTTTTTTTTTTACCCACTAGTAATTTTATTTTTATTTTGCATTATTTAGTCTTAAATTCAATAAACAACTAGCCTACTACATGGTAGAGGAATCTATAAAAGAGATTATACATTATATTATTTTATAACATGTGATGACTATTACAGTATTTCTTTACTATATGTATCAAGTTTTCATAACCTGAATAGAGGTACTTTTTCCCACCCTTTCACTCACAACCCATCACTACCCCAAATCCAAGAATGTGATATGGTATGGAAATAGGGTCTTTGCAGATGTCATTAGTTGAGATGAAGTTGTACTGGAAAAGAATGGATGCTAACCCAGTGAGCAGTGCCTCCATAAGAAGAGAAAACACAGAAAATCAGGTGACCTGAATACGGAGGCAGAGGCTAGGTGTTAACCAGCCAAGGAAAGCTGAGGAGAGCTTGGGGCACTTTCTTCTTCAGAGCCTCGTGAAGGAACCAATCCTGCCAACACCTTGATTTCAGACTTCCACTCTCTACATCTGTGATGGGATACATTTCTGTTGTTTTAAGCCATCCAGATTGTTAAAATGGCCCTAGGAAACGGATACAGAGTTACTCAACTGTGTATTTGGAATTTACTGATAAATTAGACAAAAATCTTAACTGGGCTTATAGAGCTGCTGGTCACTTCCTGGTACTTTTCACTTAATTTAAAAACATGTTTTTACATGGTATATTGTTTACTTAGAAGAACTTTCTCTTCCCACAACCTCATAAATTGCAGCTACTGAAACAAGTCAAAATATATATATTTTTTAATTTTTTAATTTGTTTTAATTAGTTATAAATGACAGTAGAATGCACTTTGATACATCATATATAATGGAGTATAATTTCTCATTCTTCTGATTATTCATGATATAGACCATCACTGATCATATAGTTACATATGTACATGGGGCAATACTGCCTGATTCATCCCAAAACTATTGTTAAGATAACACCCTACAGAAAATCTTATGAAATTCCCTAAGTAGTAACACACGTATACACACCACTTTGAACTTCTTCTGCCTTCCTAATTCAGAAATGCCTTATCTCAAGTATCATATAGATTGGATTCAGTCAATCATTTCAACAATGGCTCTAAGAACTCAGCTGAGGACTACATGATCTCCTTCACTTAGAATGGATTAGGGATAAATAATTTGGTGTTAGCAAAGCTAGAGCTTTCTCTCAGTGTCAAACTATATATTTGACACCATTAGCAACTGCTTCTGAAAATCGTCTCCAGAACTGCCTGTTGCTTCCCTCACAGTAAGAATCCTAGTCCACATGTATTCAGACTAAATGGTACACCTAATATTCTCTTACATTGTATGCATCTTAGAGATTTTTGCTTTCCACTCTTTTTTATTTTTACCATTGACTTTATTTTTATATTCTCTGTAATGCCTTGGTATAATGTGAATTTTAGCATAATGTGACTTATTTAAGAATGACTGCAGGGATATAGACTTTTGCTTTTTAATTCTAACATCATAATAAGAATTTTTGCTTCTGTAACTTGAATAATATTTTAAAAACACACTTTTTCCTAGATAAGTATTTAATGTTAAAAAATATTAATTAAAATGACTCCAAGGAAAGTGTATGTGGGATTTCCTGTAATATTTTTGAGACTTTTCTGTAAGTTTGAAATAATTTAAAATTTAGTACAAACAAGCCTCCACAGTAAAACCTAAATATCTACCTAACATTAGTTTTTACTTTTCAACTTCACACAGATTCAGAACTGAGCTCAAAGCAAATTCAAGGCGAATTTACAGAATGAATAAACAGAATGCCCACCTGCATGGCATGAGTTTCAGGTGTAGGATAGTCTTTGCAGAGGGCACCTGGTATTCATATCAGACTAGAGCACCTTTCTACATCTTCTAGAAGCAGAGTTTCTGTTTTCCTTTCTCACCACTGCTTGCCTATTCTCAGTCACAGCTAGGCTGGCATAGGACCAATCAGTATATAATTGTCACTGGTATCTGTGAAGCCTTGGTTCCAGGACCCCTGTGGATACAAAATCTTCAGACACTCAAGTCTGTTATGTAAATTAAACAGTATTTGCATATAACTTATGCATATCTTTGTGTATATTTTGAATAATCTTTTGCTGATATAGTCCCTAATACGAGGTAAATTGTATATAATAGTTGTTATGCTGCATTATCTGGGGAATCATTGCAAGAGAAAAAGTCTGTACTTGTTCAGTATGGAAATATTACTTTTTGGGAATAAATTTTGATCCATGGTTTGAATCCACAGATGCTATATCCTGCTTTTGCTGGAACCCACAAATGTCAGAACACACATCAGAACCTCCACAAGTTCAACTGTGGGTATGGAAGACTGACTATATGCTACTCTCATGTCCAGTGCTTGGGGAAATTGGCTTCAGGCCCCATCAGACCAATGAGACTCAATTCTGTTTCTAGCTTGAAACTACTGGGCAAAGTGTCTTTACTAATCTCGACTCGGTATGGAAAGAGTTACTGCAGAGAGAAAAAACCTGAGAAATACAAAAATCAAGCCCTGATGACATTGTTAGAGGCTCCAGATCCAGTTAGCCCAATGCTATCTCTTTTTCAGTCCCCAATTAGTTTGAAAAGTACTACCCTTTCTCCTCCCCTGTTTTGGCTTAAAATAATTTGAGGTGGATTTCTGTCACTTAGAAACTGAGCAGGTTAAAATTAGCTTGGATTGAAAAATTAAAATCTGGATGGCCATTCACCAGGTTGGAATAATAGACAAATATAAAGTCAGCTCTGCAAAGTCAGAACTTTCTCTTACGAGGACACTGCAGCTCTGAGGTGTCATAGTAACCCTCTTCTTGAGTGAGTGTGGCTGTTTGAAATTCTATCAGTAAGAATAAAAGACCCCATTCTTGTGTGCGGGGATTTAAGTTACTTTGATATAAAGAAGCAGCCTCTTCTCAGTTCAGGACCAGAGCTTCAGATTAGTTTCTGCACACGACATGACAACTGCCTGCAGCGTGTAGGGTCAAAGGAAGCAGGATTCTGACTCTCCTAACCTGACCCCTTTCATACAATCTTACTTTTCTTAGACTTCACCAAAACACCAGTGTTTAAATTCCATCTGCACTCCATTCTTGCACTTAACAATGTGTATTTTCCTTTAGTGAGATGACCCATATTTCATCTTCTGTGTGGGCTGTCTCATTATAATAGGTAAAAAACTATGACTTGATCAGACTGCAGGTAGTTACTGATGATTTTAGGTAGAATAGGCTTGGGAAACCAGAGTATTTTAGTTATATAACCTTCTTCCCTACAATAATTCCGCCACTCAAAATTGTTTCATAATTAAAGATCTGGTCACTTATTCATTCCCCTATTAAATCTCATGGGGAATTTGGGACATTGAAGCAAGTGTTTAATGTCGGGCTCCACAGACTGCTTTATGAGGCACACATGTCACAGTAACACCTTCATCATTGGAAGCGTGTTTGAAGGCAGAATCTGGCTTTATCCCTAACTTTCTGAACAGACCCTGCATTTAATTAAGATCTCAAGGTAATTGTATGCATGATAAAGTTCAAGAAGTACTGCTCTGGAGAGTTCCAGAAGTTTCCATAGGGTTCCTCAGGAAAACTTAGGGGCAGGGAAAGGAGAAACAAAGCTATTGGCTCTTCCCTGAAGAAAGCCATCCTGTAATATATAGCTGTGTGAGTTTCACTTTTCGGTGAATACTTATTAAAATAAAAATAATTTGAATAATTACTATATTAAGCCACATTAATATTTCATGGTGAATGAGCTTATTAAATCATGTACTAGAGAATAAGATTTGTATGCTATGGACCAGGATAAGAAGAATCCTACTAAGAGAAATTTGGGGAATCAAATTCAATCTTCTACTCAATTTCCTCATTTTCCCATCTGCACTGAGAGGGCTTCTGGCAGGAGTAGCTGGTTCTTTTAGACTACATGCATCTGGGATTCTAGAATGAATTTAGAGGGTAGTTTGTCAAAGAACTATTTGTATAAAAACCAAGGGAGCTACTAGGATAGCGTCTTGAGAGGAGGAAAAGACAAAGAAAGATGAATTTGACTAAGAAGAAAGTGTGGGTTCTTGGAGGGAAGTGGAAACAGAGCCTGAAGGACCTACATTAGAAGAGAGAGAAGCATTTCCTCACCTACCTTCACATGGCCCATCCATTCATCCCTTTGCTACCAGAGGACTCTATCTTCATAGTGATGGCCAGGTGGGCATAGGCAGGGTCCACTGGCAGATTGCTTGGCCTAGCACAGAAAGGGCAGAGGCTGGAGACAGTCTCTAGCAGCTGATAGCCAGGGGGAGGCCATGGAGGTTTTGTATTAAGCACATAGGTGACATCATCTGCATACTTAGATGAGTGTGGAGAAGGGGACGGTCTTCCAAAAGAGAATGAGAGCAGGGGTCTAAGGTGGGAGCAGGTGTCTGTAGAATTGAAGTTAACATATTCATGCAAATTCACATCTATCTACTGGCAAATGAGGGACGGAAAAAGTAAGAGATTTTGTTGACATTCAAAATGTAATCTCTTCCCCCATCCTTTATTAGTTCTTTTTAAATACAGCCATTATAAAGCAAGTTCCCCTGGATGAATATTCTTCACAAGGATTATAGTTGACTTTACAGCTAAGAGGTGGGAGTTTTTAGATTTGGAGAGAACACCATGCCATGTATTTCCCCCCTAAATATTCCTCGTATTCTCAGTATTTCTGCAGGGAATACCAGGGGTATTCTTCTTTGAACCCTCCTCACCACTCAAGTTTCTTATTTACATGCATGGTATTTATCAGGCATTTGTCCAAAATTCAAGTCACAACCAGGCACAATTTTATTTCATTGTTTCCAAACATATTTTAATTCCTTGTTGCACTCTGGAAATACAAAAGTAGAACTTTCAAAGCTTACGTTAAATATTTTTGTTGTTCAAAAACTGAAGAGCACAGTTTAATATCTGAGTAGTTATGTTGACATAAAAGACTTTTTCTTAATTATTTCTCTGCAAAACCACAAGAAGTCAAACTTCGTGTTCTTATGAGAGAAAAAAAAAGTGTTGTGGAGAATAAAAGTTAGACAAGGCATACTTAAGAACTCCCAGGAGTGGAGTTCTCCACGACCCCCTCTTCCTGTCACTTACGACACTAAATCCCACTTCTGAGAATTTAATGTGGTTTTAATGTGGTTTGCCTTTGCCTAATAGCTCCAGATGTTTCCTGGAAATTTTTACCCACAGGACTGAAGGGAGAATTTTGGTAGCAGGTGAGCCCATTATATTTAGGCTCACTTCTTGCTACCTAATCTCAGTGTGTCATTATAATGACTAACTTCTAAGGACATTTATTGAAATCCACATTGAGAGCCATTGTTGAGACATTCTGCCATGCCACAGAATTTCTTTCCATCTAAAAAGAAGTATCTCCTTCAATTCTAGATGATGTTTTTCTTCAACTGATTCTGGCACCATCACTGTTTTTATCCTCTGTGGAGGAGATATTTCTTTTTTTTTTCACACATTTGTTCACTATGTTTATTTCTTCTTCTTCTTCTTCTTCTTCTTCTTCTTCTTCTTCTTCTTCTTCTTCTTCTTCT
>JAJEJO010002415.1:226907-268135 GCA_020662805.1 Glaucomys volans
CTTCTTCTTCTTCTTCTTCTTCTTCTTCTTCTTCTTCTTCTTCTTCTGCTTCTTCTTCTTCTGCTTCTTCTTCTTCTTCTTGACTGTGCTTAATCATGTGTGTTATTTATTTTGTTCTTTTTAATTATATCAGTAGAACCCATTTTGATATAGTTATACAGCAGGGAAGGTATCTTTTTTTTTCACAATGTAGATTCACACGATTCATAACCTTACATATACATAGGGTAATACTGTCTGTCTCAGTCTACTATCTTTCCTCCCCCCAACACCCTCCCATCCCATCCCATTTTCCTCTACACCATCCATACTTCCCCCATTCTTCTCTTGTCCACCCTCTTGTTACCCCCACCCCCACCCCCGGTTATGTATCATCATCCACTTATTAGAGCAAACATTCTGCCTTTGGTTTTTTGGTCTTGGCCTATTTCACTTAGCGTGATATTCTCCACCTCCACCCATTTACCAGCAAATGCCATAATTTTATTCTTCTTTGTGGCTGAGTAATATTCCATTGTGTATATATACCACAGTTTCTTTATCCATTCATCTATTGAATGGCACCTAGGTTGGTTCCACAATCTCGCTTTTGTGAATTGAGCAGCTATGATCATTGATGTGGCTGCATAACTGTAGTATGCTGATTTTTAAGTCCTTTGGGTATAAACCAAGGAGTAGGATGGCTGGGTCAAATGGGGGGTCTATTCCAAGTTTTTTGAGGAATCTCCATACTGCTTTCCAGAGTGGCTGCACCAATTTTCAACTCCCACCAGCAATGTATGAGTGTGCCTTTTCCCCCACATCCATGCCAACACTTAATATTGCTTGTGTTCCTGATAATAGCCATTCTAATTGGAGTTAGATGAAATCTTAGTGGTTTTAATTTGCATTTCTCTAATTACTAGAGACGATGAGCACTTTTTCATATATTTTTTGATTATTTGTATATTATCTTCAGTGAAGTGTCTGCTCAGTTCCTTAGCCTGATTATTGATTGGGTTCTTTGTATTTTCAGTGTAAAGTGTTTTAAGTTCTTTGTAAATTTTGGAAATCAGCGCCTCTGTCTGAAGTATGTGTGGAAAAGATTTTTTCCCATTCTGTAGGCTCTCTTTTCACATTTTGTATTATTTCTTTTGCTGAAAAAAGAGCTTTTTAGTTTGAATCCATCCCATTTATTGATTCTTGCTTTTATTTCTTGCACTCTGGGTGTCAAAATTAAGGAAGTCTGGTCCTAAGCCAACATGAAGCCAACATGAAGAAGATTCGGGCCTACTTTTTCTTCTATTTGGTGAAATGAGACAAACAACTCTTTTCACAATAGCCTTAAAAATAAAATACTTGGAAATCAATCTAACAAAAGAGGTGAAAGGCCTCTACAATGAAAACTACAGAACATTAAAGAAAGGATTTGAGGAAGACCTTAGAAGATGGAAAGATTTCCCATGTTCTTGGATAGGCGGAATTAGCACAATAAAAAAGACCATACTTCCAAAAGTGCTATACAAATTTAACGCAATTCCAATAAATATCCCAATGACATTCCTTGTAGAAATAGAAAAAGCAATCATGAAATTCATCTGGAAGAACAAAAGACCCAGAATAGACAAAGCAATCCTGGGCAGGAAGAATGATGCAGGAGGTATCACAATACCAGTCCTTAAACTCTACTATAGAGCAATAGTAACAAAAATGGCATTACATTGGCACCAAAATTGACAGGTAGGCCAATGGTACAGAATAGAAGACACAGAGGCAAACCCACATACGTACAGTTATCTCACACTAAACAAAGGTGCCAAAAACATACAATGGAAAAAAGACAGCCTTTTCAACAAATGATGCTGGCAAAACTGGAAATCCATATGCAATAAAATGAAATTAAACAAAACTCAACTCAAAATGGATCAAGGATCTAGGAATTAGACCTGAGACCCTTCACCAAATAGAAGAAAAAGTAGGCCCGAATCTTCTTCATGGAGGAGATACTTCTTTACTTGCTGTGCTCTGCTTACCTGAAGTGTTGAAGTCTACTCGTTATCATCCCAACAGTGTGATCAGCTTCCTCTGTGAAGTCATTTCTGAGTGAGTCATTTCTGCTGTTGCCTAGAGGTGGGGGAGCAGGTGGAGAGATGGAGCCTCTGGTTTTGCCCATATACACTGTCCTTACATAGTGTCAGTTGGAATCAGGGAGTAAGTGGGAATCTGTTTTTCATTTCCTATTGCTGTGACTTATTTCCAATCATGCTTATCTTATAAGTTATCTTTTTCCCCCAGTGTCTCAGAAATATCTATGTTTGAACAATTTTTCTACCTGGAGATATTTCTTTGAAAAGGTCATTGAGAATTGAGTGCTTGCTTTTTCTTTAAGGGTACAGGATAATACCACCTATTAGCTCGAGTGAGAAACTCCCAAGGAATATGCCCTTTATTATGGTCTGGATTTGTGGTGTCCCCCCAAAACTCATGTGTTAGACAAGGCAAGAACCTTTAGAGATGAAATGACTGGGTTACTAGAGCCTTAACACAGTCAATGCATTAATCTGCTTGATTGAACTACCTGGTTGGTGACTGCAGGCAGGTAGGATATGGCTGGACAGGTTGGGTCACTGGGCACATGACTTTGAAGTATGCATTTCATTCCTGGTGAGTTCTCTCTCTCTCTCTCTCTCTCACACACACACACACACACACACACACACACACACACACTCCTTCCTGGTGTCCACATCCTGAGCTGCTTTCTTTCACCACACTCTTCTGCCATGATGTTCTGCCTCACCTCCTGCCCAGAGCAATGAAGTTGGCCATCTATAGACTGAGACCTCTGAAATTGTGAGTGCCAAATAAACTATTCATCCTCTAAAATTGGTCTTGTTAGGTCTTTTGGTCATAGCAGCAAAGAAGCTAACTAAAACACTCTGTTCATTCTTCTAAGGAACTTTTTAGAAATGTTTTGTTGTGCTTAGCAAGAAGCCTGCCACATAGTAGTCAAATGTTTGTTGAATGAAACTAGAGGAATGCTATGTTAAGGACACACAGATGTAATCATGCCAAATATTATTTGTAGACACACAGTACTTCCTAAATATAGAGATCATTAAAGCTTCAGAAATAGAAATCATCTAATGTCATGAATGTGATAGTTTATATAACAAGTAGAGCCTTTTGGGGGTATTATATCCAAGTTGAACACCAAAGATGACTTGAACCATATTTATTTGCTGGATTCCCATTATGACTATATTATCATGCTTAAATTGTATGTTAAAGAATGATTTGCACCTCAACATATAGGTTTTATTTGATGAAATACAAATGCAATTCCATGCATTGGATACAGTGATAGCTCAGCAAAGGAGATTTTTCTTCACTATAAGATTTAACTTGAGATGGTGTTTTGAAATAAACATGTAATATTTTATTATAATATTGATATGTTTATTATATTATTGTTATGTTGATATTGGCCTTCTTCGTGATCATATCAGAAGCTAAGTGTATTGGACCTCAGAGATTCCTAATTTTGAAATAATCAAAGCACTCCTGGAAGTGCCGTGGACAGAAAATATATACATTATTTATGGAGAAAATTCTAACATGATGATCATAATTTTTTAAAAAAGAATTTATTTTCTGATATTCTGAGTCATATTCTATTTAAGTGATCCTCTTCGGGGCTTATAATGAAGCACAGATGAATATGAATTAGAAAAAAAATAAAGACAACTGGCGCCAGGACTTTATTAGCATTTCACTGGATACAAAGAAACTTTTTTTACATTAAGAACTCAATCTTATCAAAAAAATTTCACATTTGCTATACAGACTGTAAGCATGATTTATTTTTTTACAACACGTTTATTAAAGTGTCAATGACCAGATCCTAAAAAGAGAAGGCACAGATCTGTCTCCCTCTGGTGAATTTCTGGTGTATAATGAAGAAAACATCACCAGTTTTGCAAAGTCTCATCCTCCAAAATGAAGCAAATCAAATTTGTAGAGGCAGGAATCAAAAGATGGAAATGTTAGGGGTTTTAGGTTTTCTGATACTATTTGCAGGAACTAGCGACCGATGTCATTCTGAAACTCCACCCACTTTCAGTTGTGCCCAGGATTCAGTGTTGGAAACAGCAGTGTTAGAAAGCTTTGTTCTAGGAATTCCTACAACATGGTTCTATTCTCTGAAAACTTCTAGAAACCAGCTTTGTATCTCATTACTCACAATCTGGGGATTCTCGGGTTTTCAATTCCTACAAAAGTGGACTGGTCATTCTAATTTTCTTTAGCCAATCTCCCTGGCAGGTGCTCGAGTTCTGTCCCAGAACTACTGCCCAGCTTCCTCTGTTGTTGATGAGGTACTGACAGCCATACCTCAGACTCCTCTCTTTCCAAGAGGAAGAGTTCTTTTCTACATCAAATTTTCTACAGTTGCATAGATGACTTGTTTTGGGCCTGATAAAAATATATTTGTGGTAAGGTGTTAATGGAGATGAGGGGATAATGGATTAAATTGTTACCTCTCTAAAAGAAAAAGAAACTGAATTTTAAAAGGGGTCCTGGTACTAAGTTAGAAGGTACTGCTACTTTACATCAGCATTTTCAGCGTGCAGGTGTTTTTTGTTGACCCAATTACTAGGCAATGTTTCTTAAAGAATAAATGGGGAGACTGTGCTTCAAAACAGCCCCGTGAAGGGAAATTTTTAAATGCTCTGACATTAATTGGATGAAGATAATTGCTTGATTATTTGCAGGGTTTTTTGTTTTTGTTTTTGTTTTTGTGTTTTGAGACAGTGTCTCACTGTTGCTCAGGGCCTCACTAAATTGCTGAAGTTGGCTTTGAACTTGCGATCCTCCTGCCTCAGCCTCCTGAGTAGCTGAGATTAAAGGTGTGTGCCACCAGGTTCAGCTCTTCTCATCTATTTTTGAATTGGTCATTCATAAAACATTTCTGGGACCTGGAATGGACCAAGATTTTCCTTCATGAAAGGTACACCAGCTGCAGATTTGTACAAGGGGTCTTAACATAGTGACATGAGGGAGGTAGATCTCACTCCCCGCAGGTAGCCCAGCTGAAAAAGATAGAGAGGCACTGTGGCTAGGGTGCCAGATTTAGGGAAAAACACAGGACATATCCATTTAAATTTGCATTTCATATGAACAATTTTTAGTATGTCTGATGAACTATATAAGAGATACACTAAAATTATTATTTATCCAAAATTAGAATTTCACTGATGACCTGTATATTACTTGGCAACCCTAAATAAGGCCAAGAAATATTTGAAGATGGAGGAAATAAAAGTTTAATGAATATTTCATATCCAGATCCCAGTCCAAAGAAGATTGTTAGGTTTTGCTTTGATCATAGCTGCCAGTGTGGAGTCTTAAATTTGTCAGGAGCTGTCTCCTGGCGGGATACACACAGGGCAGACAGGAATAGTGTGAGGGCAGCATGCTTATTTTTTGAAAGGAGAACTGTGTTGGAACCACATCAGGTTGATGGAGCTTCAGCAACTCTCGGAGAGCCAAGGTGGTTCATTTTACTTTGGAAGATCCAATTTTCAAAAATAACGGTCTAGAGAAAGACTATTGTTAATGGAAAAGTTATCATTAAAGCAAAACATCTTGTTTTACAGAGTTCCATGTTGGGAAGACGAACTTTAGCAATGCACTGGGTCTGTAGCTTTGGAAGCAAAAGTGAATTTAGTCTATTTGTATGATGATGAATTGGTGAATTAATTGATGCTTAGTAATTTTGAAAACCATGGGTGCTTTGCAAGCTGGACAGTCTGACTGTGGGAACTCAGAAGAGTTCCAAAGTACATGCCACATAAGATTTTTTTGAGAAGTCATCTTTAACAAAAATATAATTTCTGTTTGAGCTTTAAATCCAAATTGCAGCAATGACAACAAAAACCAAAAATTGGTGACAAATTAAGGCTGCTCATAATGTGCCCTTTTTCTTTAGGATAAGTTTGATATTTAATAAGATACAATATACTTACACATACCACTGACAAGCACACAATTTTGACTCATGTGAATATACATTTAGAACTAATAACTACTAAATAGTATCACAAGTGAAATAAAAATTACACAAGTTTTAACAGATTCAGTCAACGCCTACTACAAATTCTACAGAACATTTTATCATTGTCATTGGGAAAACAATTTGGAGCATTATTTAAAACCATATGGAACACAGGAGCCACCAATAAGTATGGCAAATATAGCATTTACACCACGGTGTTACTGAAACCTACTTGAAAAGACAGAAGAGCTGCAAAATAAAACACTTTAAAAATCTTATTTAGCATAGCCTGAGGGACACTGCATTATTTTCTCTTAGCAATTCAAAAGGTGAACACTCTGTCTATGGAGCTCCTGTTTGGTTGAGCAACCAAAGGTTAGAAGGTTGTGTCACTGAATATTTGTAAAACTGTAGAATTGAACAACTCATGAAAACATGCATTTCCTGAGACTTCCAACTTTCTAGTCTGGAATCCTAAAAGGGGAGAAGCAACAGGTAACCTTGCTTTACTAAAACACGTTAGAACCTCAGAGGACTTACAACACCTTTAAGTGAAGATGTATATGTGTGTGTAATGCATGTTCAAAGTTCACTGTCCAGCTTAGATTCTCTAGCTTGAAGTGTCATTGACGATGTAATTACACCATTACCACCATGCCTGTGCTATTTTTCATGGTCTCACTTTTCACTTGCTTTCTAATAATTTTTCTCCCCTTAAATATTTAAATACTTAAACTATGTTTATGCCTACTAACGAAGGAGAATTGATTTTAAGAATTGCAAAAGAACCAGGTTGGGAAATTAGATGCAGTTCCTACTTGAGTGAGTGTGTATGCGTGTATGTGAGTGTGAATGTGTGTGTGTGTGTGTGTGTGTGTGTGTGTATACATACACACAGGTGCATCATGCCAAACACTTTGTATTCTAGTACATTCACTGTTAGGTGGCGCTCCATGAAAAGTGAGTTTTCCCAGTATGGCTGAAAGTGAATATTGAGGTCATCATGTAGAGTATCCTAAGGCTTTTAAAGGATGCTTCCTCATTCCTTATGTTCACATGACTATGTACTAATAAAGGAGACATAAATGATTATGGCAGGAGAAGTATTCACCATATTGGTCCTCCAAAATTACTGACAGGAAAGAAAATGTAAAAATGATTACCCTTTCCTTATTTCCCCTCATTTCACCCACTCCTTTGATTTCCTGCTGAAGATTGGGTAAAAGTTGGATCTTATTTTTTTTTTGCCTTGTAGGACTTGTGACATAAAGTCTTAAGAAGCAAAACAAAATGTGCACCAAGATGTGTTTACTACATCTTGGGGCCTCTTTGTAGCCCTTGTGCTCCAAGTTCTCTGGAAGCACGATGCCCAGCTGAGACAAAGGAGCATCGGCCCAGGGAGGGTAAGCTTTGAATGCATCACCGTTTCTCCAGGTAAGGCCCACAGCCTGCTTCCCAAGAGTGCTGCAGGGCAGCACTAGGAACAGACACAGCCAAAGGCACCTCCTTGCCATCCCTTCTCTTACCAAGGAATTTCCTTAGTGAATTCTCTCATGGTTCTTTTCTACCTCTACCCTCCTCTAGAAATTAAGGCAAGTCTATTTACTCTTAGTGCCTGCTACATAGGTGGCATTGTGTGTCCACATGGAAATCAGAACATTAGATTGAAAGTACCTTTTGTCTAACAAGGTTTCTGTGTGAAAATTGCTAATAACAATAAGAAGCTTTTCCCAGTTAACAATTGCGCTGTCAAATGCTTCCTCAAGTTTGTTACTTCCAGCACCCGAATGACAAATAGAGCAAAGTTGATTCTAAGCAAACATTATAGGAAAGCATTTAAGTTCAAGAAAATACAATATAGTTACCTCTATATTTTATTCATTTTCATTAATAGGCTGAAAGATCTGTTTCTGTCATATTTATAAGTTAAACCCTGTGTCATTGCAAGTATAATTGCCTAAATATCTGGAGGGATGAATAAAGAATCATCAGAGGAAAAAAGAGCAAATTTACAGGACATAAGCTTCAACATCCCATAACCCTCAAAAAAGGATTTGTGTTCAGTTGCACATGAAGAGCAGGCAAAAAAGAAAAAAAAAAAAAAGAAAAGAAGAAAACTATAAGGGAAGAGAAAATGAAGAGAAGAAAAGGACTATATTTTGTAAATATCTAAGTACTAAGCTATAATATGTTTACAAAAATATTTTAATGTGATCACCTACTCAATTTTCAAAGGTTTTGTCCATCTTTTTTTGTACATTAAGGGACTTAGTCTTAAAATTAAATTATTTAATATCAATGTTTTCACTTGAAAAGACTTGTACTATATCTGTCTATGTTTTGTGTGTTTGTGTGTATTTGTATCTGACTGCCTGCATAGGAGTGGGCGTGTGTTGGTAGATTGTGTAAGACAAAGAAAATACACTCAACTGGAATGTACAAACATATCTGTTGCTTATATATATATGTGTGTGCTACTTGGTCTAAACAGGTCCTACATTTTTCATGAACATTCTGTTCAGTATAAAAAAACTTTTATTCCCTCTCTGCAGTTGCTATTAAGTACTATTATATGACAATGAACATTCATAATCTCAAAATCAACCCTTGATTATTTATAATCTTGACATAAGTAATCTTGAAATCAACTCCCTCACCTAGGTCTAAGAGATGAAGCCATATGTGTTGCTCTTAGATTAATTAAAAGCTGAGGGCATGCTTTTATTTCTTCATAGGCTGAATTTGCATGGAATTCCCCAAACTAGGGAGGTGTGATTATTTCCAAATATGAGGATAAACATACATCATAATTGTAATAATTTCAACAAATTTTATAGATTTGTATAAATGCTTCACAATATTTCTGTGATGCACATAGGTAAGGGGCATTGTGCTTTTCAAAAAACGTTTTTTGAATTGTCATCTGTTGTAAAGACACCAAAAGGATGCAGTGCTTAAACTGTCATCACTGTCCTTTCCCATAGGCTTGAATTATCAAAAGTTAGGTCACACAATCTTTGTGTGAAGCTTTTGCCCTCTGCCTTAATCTTGCCTCTGGAACAGAACAGAACCCAGAAGTGATGAGTCATTGACAGTCTGAAACAAGTCTGCCTAGATCACACGTATTTCAAGGATTTCCTAGAGATATTTTATGGATCATTGTGGTTTGGTGGACATGGTTTCAAAGACTTTGCTCTAAAAAACTCCTGCTACTCCTCTCCTTTCTTCCAATCAAAACTTGAATTGAAGCTTCTTGAGAAATGTTCCTTAAAACCTGGGATTTAGAACTACATATTTGGAAATTTTGACTTTCATTTCTTTATTTTTTTTCTTTTATTTAAATCAAAATTGTTAAGAAAGCTTTTGGAAGAATCCAGTTTCTGATTTTAATGTATTTGTTATAAAATCGTTTAATGGACATTGGCAGGGCTTTATTACTTTAAAGGATTGCTGAATTAAAATGGCATCCATTTCACCCCACACACCTCACTCTTCATGTTTTACTAGGGAGTTGGCACTCAGTCCTACCAAAAAATTTTTTACACTATAGTTATAGCTGCCTTAAATAGAAACACTGTGACAGACTATTGTTTTTATATAACACAAAAATCACTGATTATGGCCTCCAATATCACTGATGCAGGGAAACTGATTTGATGCACGTTTTCTATATCAAAAGTTAGCTATGATTGCCCCATTGTAGACAACTACAGAATATTATATCAAGTCCCACAAAACAAATAAATTTCAGTACAACAATGTAATACACATTATGTTGGACATTTGATTGTTTTGAGTACCATACAGCATCTGATCAGAAAGAGCGAGCAACAGAGGGAGTGGAAAGGTTAGAGGGTTTAGACAGTAAAGGAGCCCTAAGTTGAAATTAGAAAATGCAATCAAGTAACCACTCATGAGTTGTACAGTAAAAGACTAATTTCAAAAAACAAAACTCACTATTCTTTTTTATCCCTAACACTAGAAGTAGATTTCGCTCATCAAATAGGAAATGAAATATTTATAGTAATGTAGAGTGTGACACAATCACTGAAGAAATGATTTTCCCCTTTTCCCACCCACTACAAGCCCTAATCCTTTCCAAGACTCAGTGGAATAGGAAGCTCAGAGTGTTTACAGATAATACACCTAATACAATGAGTCTTCTCTATCTTATTCATGGACATTTCAAATAGTACTATCAAGTGTTGGCTTCTCCTTCTTCAAAGACATAGTTGAGCTTTATGACAGTGCTGATAAAATCACCAAGTTCTACAAAATCGGCAGTGACAATATTGATGCCACTCTCTCCTGGTTTCTGCGTGCGGACCCATTGCATCATGGCAGGAAGAGCTCTGAGAAAGGAAAACAAAAGAGAGAAGTCACAGAGAGCAAGATATTATCTCCCAACCTCTACAATTCTCAGGCTTCTTGTTGGTGTTTGAATTTTTAAAAATAAATGTCCCAAATCATCTGGAAAAGGTGACAATTTGACTTCCTCTTTTCTCATTTGGATGCCCTTCATTTTCCCCTCTGGCCTGATTGCGCTAATGCATTTCTCCCTTTATTGACAGAAGCATGGTCTGTGCTCAGGAACAGGGAATGCAAACAGATGATGTCACTGACGTTAGTTTGATGTGTTATATGACAGCATATTAGAGTGAAACCTGCTATGACTTGAGTGGGGCAGGAAGGGAGCTTTCCATGATAAATGCATAAATGAACTAAGGCAAGAAAGATGATGGCATATTAACAAAGTTTGATGAAATACATATAAATTCCTGGAAGACATGAAGAGGACATGGGAAATAAGGGATGAGTGGAGAAGAGAAAATAATAAGTTAAGGATTCTGAAGAAATTGTATAACAAAGTTCAAGGAAGCACAAAGCAATACTGGAGAGAGAAGGAAGAGCCAGACAACAGAGAGCCATACCATAAAGCTATAATAATCAAAACAGCATGGTCTTGGCAAGAAAAAAAAAAGATACATAGGCCAATGGAATGGAAAAGAAAGCCTAGAAATAAACTCATGCATGTACAGTCAAATGATCTTCAAAAAAGGTGTTAAGAACATGCAATGGTGAGAGAATTTTTTTTCAATGAATGGTGGTAGGAGAAAGGGATATCCACATGTAGAAGGACAATGCTAGATCTGCATCTCGTCCTATAAAGATCAACTCAAAATGGGTTAAAGATCTAAATGTAAGACCTGAAACTGTAGAAATACTAGAAAGAAAAAGGAAAACTAGTAGAAGAAAATATAACAAAACCAGTTCCAAACATTAGAAGAAAAAATAATTTTCTTGAAAAGAGATTTCTTTCTCGGAAGTAAAAATAAACAAATGGGATTACATCAATCCTCTGCACCATTAAGAAAAAAGTTTAACAGAGTGAAGACATAATCTTCAGATTGGGAGAAAATATTTGCAAACTATACATCTTATAAGGGATTAATATTAATAATATAAAAGAACACAAACATTACAACAGCAAAACAAACCACAAAAACCAAAATAAAAAATAAATAATTTGATTTTTAAATGAGCAACAGACCTTAAACAAGATGTATGAATGGCTGAAAGTACACAAAAATGTGTTCAACATCACTAATCACCAGGAAAATGCAAGTCAAAGCCATAATGTGATATCACCTCACTCTTGATAGATTGGCTATTAACAAAAAGATACAGACTGGGGATGTAATTCCATGTTAGAACACTTGCTTTGCCTGTGTGAAGCCCTGGATTCATTCCCCGGTGCATGAACATCCTATGTGTGCGTGCACACACACACACACACACACATACACACACATAAAAGACAACTAGGACTGGCAAGTATATGGAGAAAAAGGGAATGCTTGCATACTGCTTGTGGGACTGTAAGTTAGTATACCCATTATGGAAAACAATATGGAGTTTCCTAAAAAAAAAATTAAAAAGAGAAATACCATACCATTCAGTGTTCTCATTACTGGGTGTACATCCAAAGGAATAAAATCAGTATATCGAAGAGTCAACTGCACTGGCATGTTCAATACAGCACTATTTACAAAAACCAGGAAATGCAAACAACTTAAATGTTCATCAACAGATGAATGGATAAAGCAAGCATGTATGGAATGGAATAACATTTGGCCATAAGAAAGAATAAAATATTGTCATTTGCAATGGTAGGGGTAGAACGGGAGATCATTGTAAGTGAAATAATCCAGGTATAGAAGAACAAATACTGCATTATTACATTTAAATATGGAATCTGAAGAAGGTGATCTCATGTAAGTTGAGGGTTGAACAGTGGTTACCAGAGGCTGGGGAGAATATGGAAGCAGGGGTATGGGGAGAAGTTTATCCATGGGCACCAAGTTTTAGTTAGTTAAGAGAGAGGAGTTCTTGTGTTCTAACACATAGTGAGGTGACTGTAGATAATGATAATACACTGTGTATTTCAAAAAATGCTACAAGAAAGAATTTGACTGTTTTCACCATAAATTGTAAATGATATTGAAGAGATAGATGTTTATTCTCATTTGCATGTTACATAATGTATATGCATATTGAAGCATCACTTGTACCCATAAATGTGTACGCTTTTATGTATCAGCAAAGAATAGAAACAATTATGGGGCTGATGAAGTCATGCATGCCAGAGAGAGTGGTAGATTGAATTAAATTAGCAACAGTGGACATATTTGAAAGGGATATTTGGTGTGGGATTGGAAATAGATGGAAAGGGAGAAAGAGGCTATGAATTTTAGCTAGATTTCTAGCAAAATTTTGGCAAGTAGACATTATTCACTAATCTTGGGAAGAACAGGAGTGATGGTTCTCCAGCAGAGTGATAACTTCAGAGAGAGAAACTGATTTTGGTAGCAGGTAACTGAAAGTCTGATATTCAGGAAGAGAGCTGGTCACATGTAGAGAAATTGGGTGGATAAGATCACCTCAAAATATTTTGTAAAGGGAGAAAAAAAGAAAATTTGAAGATCAGCAGCATTTTAGGGATGGGCAGAGAACTTGAGTCAACAGAAGGACGTGGAAGTTAAGGATGATAGTAGGAGAAAAATCAGGAGATAGGGTAATGAAATCAAGGAAAGAATGAGGTGATGCTCCTTTTCAAGCTTAAAGAGATGAGTGAGGGTGAAGCATGGAATGCAATATGTGTACACTTCTCCTGATTCCGGAAAGTATATCTACACAAACTCAACCCATCCAGCAAAATGGGGGCAACTACCTTGGACTACACTAACTTTATGGGTGATACCTTAAAAAATTCTGATCCATATTTTTCAGCATATACATTTTCCTGTTAAAAACCAATACAAAAGGTTATCATTGCTTCTAAAAGAGCATAAAATGGATCTAAAAGGCTCAGTGCCTTCAGAACATAGATGGGTGGGTGGGAAAATGTTCTCACAGGAAGAGTTTCAGAAGAGAATTCTATCTTAAAATGAAAAAAGCTGGATCTCTGAAGCACAGACACAAGTGTATTCCAGTTCATTTAAAAGACAGATGCTATAGCAATGTGCGCACAGTCACTCATGTTTGAATTCCATCACTTTCTCTTCTGGACTTGCTACAGCAAACGAAATGTTCTGTTGTGAATGTAGCTTCACCTTTCCATTTGAGAAAAAACAGACATCCTGTGGAAAAAATCTGAACAACCAGTGCATTTCCCAGGAGTATTTTTCAAAAGACAACTCACCTTGAGAGGAGGTAAGAGTGATACTGAGGTCAGTCAGTACTGATTCTGCATGGACCTTCACTGAGTAGCTCATTCATCAAATCCCTTGGGTGCCAGGTCATCAGAGATTCCTGGGCAATCAAATCCTCACCTGAGAAGCATGACCACTGCAGAAAGAGCTCCACAGATGCCCTCTACTACTCTGAGATTAAAATTCCCAGACCTGACTTTAGAACAACTAATTGTTATCCCCATAGAGAGAGGTTAAGAGAACCGAAGAGTGCTCTTTTCTGTTTCTCTGTAAAATAGATTGCTTTGAGGATTGATGAAATGTTCTTTTGGAAGAGCTTGTAGTCCTCAGATGAAATATGAGAATTATACTTAAAATATCATTCCTCTGAGTCATGGGAATATTTCTATTTTCTGTGCAGACATATTTTCCTAAAGTCAATATGACAAAAAAACAAAACAAGCAATTATGCCCAGTTGACTCTCTGATACTCAGACAGTCATAAATAGGATTATGTTAAGTAAAAAGACTTACAATACTGGATTAAACTAGCAAATGCTGTTGAACATCTACTTGAAGTAGTATTTCTTAACCCCTTTTTATTATTCCCACCAGGGAGCATTCTGGAAAATTTTTTCCTATTTATCCATCTCCTTCATGATATTTTAATACCACAGATAGATTGCATACCTGTTTATCCTGTTTATATATCTATACTTTATACTGTTTATCTGTGATGTATATATATCACATATATAGTCATACATATATGTGTATGTATATGCATATACATATACATATATATACACATACATATGTATATTTTGACTAACTTTCCCAAGAAATACTTTGTGTCCCCTAGGGGCCAATTTTTCCATTAAGAATGCATGATTTACAGCTAATTGGTAAGTTATCAATTATACTTAGTATTCAACAGATAATTAGAAAGAAATGACAAGTTAGTTCTGGTGGCAATAAAATACCTATCACCAATGTAGTAAAATTTTCATGGCATGAGACTGTTTTAGTCAGTTCATTACTGGGTAATAAACAACAGAGATTTATTTTTCATAGTTCTGAAGGCTAAAAAGTCCAAGATCAAGGTTCTGGCAGATTCCGGGGCTGATGAGGGCTCATTTCCTGATTTCTCACTGTGCCCTCACATGGTGGAAGGGCAAACAAGCTTCAGTGTTCAAAGGCACTAACACCATTTGTGAGGACTCCACCCTGAAGATCTAATGACTTCCTAAAATCTTCACCTGGGAATGGAATTTCAACATAGGAAATTTTAGGGCACATAAACAACCACCCCATGGCAGGGACAAACCAGTTGAGCTTTAACATTTTGAAATGACCCATCCATAATCTGTCCACCTAGCCAACGAAGATGTATTGCATACCTTTGGAAAACAGGGTGCTACTTGTAGCTTCTGTTAGCCACCTTATAGCTCAAATCTTTCTCATCTCTCTTTGCAATTCTGTCACAATCTTGTCTCCATTCTCCTTCCCATGCCTTTTATACACTATGGTCAGAATAATCTTTCTCAAATGCATCTGAGCATATGATTGCTCTACACAAAAGAAAAACCCAGAAAGTCCTCTCCCTTCTCTGCAGTCAACCCTTTGGCCGCATGCATGAGTCATTCCTTACTCTATCAGATTAGCTGCCACAAACAGCCCTCTCCAACATCATGTGTTGTTAATTCCTACTTATTTTTTCTCCAAAAATACTGAAATTCTTGTATTTTCCCTCACACGTACCCTGTGGTTTTATGCCTCTGCTTTTTTCTGCCTTTCCTCTATATGAAATAGGATTCCTTCCTCCAGTAATCTTATTGGGCTAATATTGGCATCACTTTTTTTAAAATTTATTTAATTTTGATTCATTGAACACAAATGGAGTACAGCTATTGTTTCTCTGGTCATACACAAAGTAGAGTCACACCATCTGTGCATTCATACATATACACAGGGCAATGATGGCATCACTTTCAAGATTTAGATTAGGCACAATCTCAGTCCCTCCCATCTGAGTAAAGAACCCTTTCCTTTATGACTTATACTCTTTAAGTATAGTTCCAGGAGTATACATTGTGTATGACATTGGCATTATCCACTTCCATTCCTATTTCTCTCAGTACTTTCTAGAAAATCTAAATGAAAAAGATCATATCATAGTCATCAATATGTCCCATATTACCTACAACAATCTCCAGAACTCAGAAGGAAAACAACATATTTGTTGAACTCAAATTTTGAACTAGAAATTCAGAACTCACATATCTCAAAGTTAACAAACAAAATAAACATAAACCGATCATGACAATACAATATGGTACAGTAGATGTGACCGTAGTTTTCTATGGAACCAGACCTAATAAAATAATTCACTTGGCTTGGGAGAAGTTAAGGGGGGATTTAAGAAACACGTCACAAAATGGGAAATTTGAAACTGGTCATTACTAGGCACTCTTTAGATCCAGAAGGTGAAAGAAGGCATTCCAAAGAGGCTAAGGAAAGCATCTTGAGAAAAGGAAATCACATTTGTAAACGCATATGGCATTAAAGAGATGATACAATTAGGGAGGACAAGATGGTCAAAGAGTGGGACTGTGCAAAGTATGGAGTTGGGGAAAACAGGAAAAGGATTTTGGCAAGATTATTAAGGGCCTTCTTTGGTACACCTAGGAGCCTGAGTTACATTCTATATTTAATTGTAGAATGTTCATTGATTTTGTCCAAAGAGCAAAACTTTTTGGATTTTCCCATGCTACATATTAATTCCATCCAAAGACTTCCATATAATGATGTTTCCATGAGATGAGACACTGAAATTTGTATTATTGTTACATATAAATGTAGAGATTATTCTTTCCCTTTGAAACTTGTCAGTTACATTGCTATGAGATTAAAAAAGTTTTCATCCACTCAGATTACTCCTACCTTTCTTTATAGTGAGAAATTATAAGTAGAAATTTGAAAAGCATTCATTAGTATCATGGACAAATATTTTTAAGTGAAATTATATAATCTGAACTGACTGTTACATTTTCTTTGAATTTCTATATTAATATTTCAGCATCTATCTACAGAATGGTCTACTTTGACATAAAAGACATGATTATATATATACAGTGATGTTATTTTATAAATCTCCCTTTTTAAATCTCTCTTTGGGTAGATGCTGGATTTATAATGTGGATTTAGATTATTTATTTGCAAGATGTTATTAATAACTGGGAAAGTCATTTCAAGATAAATTTTAAAAGTTTTTATTTGTTTATTTTAAAATCATAGCACTATCAACAATTCTGGAGCAAGATGATTTCTTTTCACATTTTATCACTATTCTTTTTTACAAGTAGGTTAGTTTTGCTCTATGCCTCAGTTTTACCACCTATAAAATGAGTATAATGAAGATTAAGTTAGCTCATACATATAAAGTGCTTAGGAGAGTGTTTATTTATTGTATATTCCTGTTATTATCAACTGCTTCTCAATTAATTAATTAGAATTGCATTCTTTAGATAGAAATTTATTTGTGAATCCATGTCAAATTCATATTCAAGTGTGGGTGTATGTATAATTCTTTTACAACAATCATATTTTTGTGCAGTATTTTCCTCACTCCTCTAAACTCTTTTATTGTATAGTCATGGAAGAACAATTATAAATAATAAAACACTTTTGTCTTTCAGTGAATTTTATTTAAATGCACTGAATTTTCAATGCATGTTTCTCTTATTAAATGAAATAATTTCATTAATTCGTTAATTTTTGTAGGATTCTCTCATGCCGTTAGGGATCACAATGACTACTATAAAAATACCACAATCTTGTTACTGCCTGTCTCTAACCCAGCCTCTCCTGAGAAATGGAGGTCTCGTAGTTTAAAATAGTAGTTTTTGCCTTTCTTTCCTTGAGCAACTGAGTCATCTGAAACCTATTAATTAAAATCAAGTCTGATAGATTTTAAAATGTGATTTCCTGTGAGTCTGGTCATTTCCAAACATTTGGAAATTTTACTTGAAAAATGTAAGGAAGAAAAGGACAAAACAAAAAGAAACTGGTAGGATGTTGGCTGTTCGTGAACCAAAGCCTACAGTGATGAATGACAGGGACTTTGTATTTGGAGATTTAAACCATGAGGGGTGCTTCAAAATAGCCTCAAGTAGACAGGTATATCTCATAAATCATAGCTCCAAAACACTAAATCTATTCTTTATAATTTTGCCTAAATTAGGAAACCTTGAGAATCTCAATTTTTCCTAGAAGTGAAATTAGAAATAATAATATCCAGGGTTTCTGTGAGGATCATAGCACACCCTTCCCATGCACACCTCCAGGGTTATTCAAATGCAGCCCAGAGTTGTTAAAAAATCAACCACAGCCTTGAGAGCAGATGTGTTCTGGGTGCTGCAGGATGTGAACACAAATGCACCTGCTTCAACAGAAATATTGGGTCACAGGGACTGACCCAGCTTCGCTCTCACTCTAGGCTATCAGTAGAATCAGGTTTTCTAAATTCCAAACCTCAGAACTTCATGAGACATACATCACCTCATTTCCATGCCTGGTATGTTCTTAGTTTTGTTTAGGTTTTGTATTTTTTGTTTGTTTGTTTAACAAAAAATAATTGAATCAACTCAAAGCAAAACAGACCATTCATTTTCTTTGATGACAGTAACAACAACCTATCTTGCTGTGGCTAGAAAAACTGTTAAATTAAAATTAGACCATACAAACTACAAGAAAAGTGGTGTTGAGAGTTTGTAAAGTGTTCTTTCTGTGTCCTCAGGCTGATCCTTCGCTCCAAGGCAGTGTTTCAGAATGAGTCACGCACCCTGCCAGGAGACAGAACGTGAGCACAGCCAGCCCTGTGACAGGGCCTCCTGGCGTGCAAGGACTGTTCTATCTGCTGAATTTCCAAGGGAATCAAGGAAGAAAGAAAGCTTTGCAAATTCTAAACAAAGAGACTCTTCAATATATTAACAAGATTTAGATTGCCAGGAGACAGACAATGGGTTTTCTTTCAAAGGTAGAATCTCAACATAATGAGCACTTCTGTGTGGGATCAAGTGATCTCACTTCACAGTCTCTTCCTAGGAACCAATAACCCCTCAGTGCAAATGCATAGGGAGTTTGGGTACTCAAAGCACAGAAGCAAATTATCTTACACAGTGCACAAGAGGACTTCTATCTGCTAGCATCTGTCCATCCTTTCTCCTCTTTGGTAAAATTTCCATTTGCTAAGAAAGAGCTGCTATTGAGCTTGTGCTGAAAAGAGATTGTGACATTTGTGGTTGTGCTTGGAGCAAGCAGCTCAAGGGGTTTACCCCTTGGTCCTCCAGTGTTCCCGAGTTGAGAGTTAGGAATATCAGAGGTAGTAATATGAAAAGCTATGCAGAAATCAGATACCCATGGTCTGTGGTCACATGAGTAAACTAAAATGCTGGTTTTCTTTATTCTTAGCAAGACACTTTTATCAATTTTTAATTTTAGCTTTTTGTTTTGCAGTGCTGGGAATTGAACCCAGAGCCTTGTGCTTGTGAGGCAGGTACTCTAATATATCCCCAGCCCTTAGTTTCTCTTTTTAATTAAGACATAACATTTGTACATTATTTGGGGGATTTAGTATGATAGTTTAATATGTATATCTTAATGAGTCCACTGATCAAATCATTGTGGAACATTTCCATCTCCTTATCATTTCTCTGTTTGGAGACTTTATGCTCCTCTCTTCCAATCCTTCTCAAATTCTTAATAGGTGA
Organism: Glaucomys volans; assembly: GCA_020662805.1. NCBI lineage: Eukaryota > Metazoa > Chordata > Mammalia > Rodentia > Sciuridae > Glaucomys > Glaucomys volans. Next base: position 246,404 of record JAJEJO010002415.1, read on the forward strand.
TTTTGATCTATAGTCATCTCACTGTACTGAAGACAATGAAAACTTATTATAACTGTGTTTTGGTCCCCACTATCTATTTCTGTCTCCTATCTACCCTCCCAGCCTCTAGTAACCACTATTCTACTTCTACTTGAAATCATCTTTTTTAGCTTCTATGTATGGGAAAGATCATGCAGTATTTGTCTTTCTGTGTCTGGATTATCTCACTTATCATAATGTCTTCTATTTCCAGCCATTTTGCCACAAATGTCAGGTTTTGATTTTTTTAAAGTTGATATATTTTCCATTGCATATATACACCACATTTTCTTTATCCATTCTTCCATCAGTGAACATCATGGTTGATTCTGTGCCTTGGCTATTAAGGATAGTGCTACAATAAACATGGGAGTGCTGGTACCTCAGTTTGGTTTTGGTATTGACTCTTCTATTGCTTATTGGAGGTTCCAATGGATCCAATATGTCTTTAATTTTAATAATGAGAAAATAAAGCATTACTTATAATGCATGCATTTACTAAAAGGAAAGGGTTCTGTAGGGACAATAGAGAGGTCTTTGATAGTGAAATTCTGGGAACGCCTTGTCTGAGTGGCATTCACATATTCTCTCATACTGTCCACAACAAATGTTTATTGAGTATCTATCGTATGGTAGATGTCAGAGAGCACACTGGAATGAATCAGACACGGTTCCTGCCTAACTCCAGAGTTAGCTGAACTACTGCAAATAGAAATTGCTTCATTGCTCTGAATAGTCTTGCATGAAAACATTGGAAAATGGAGATGTTCATGAAGCCAAAGGAGGCTTTTGAACATTCTAAGTCCAAAGAATGTATTTCATGGATTCTGAAAAATTTATGAAGCTAAATAAAAACTACTCTCCAAAGTTAAGTGAGCATTTGTCAAGTTTCAATGGACTCCCTGCAATTAACACAAGGGCAACAGAAAGAGTAGGAGTTTAGGAATCAGAGCTCTATTTGAGTTCTAACACCATGTGACATCTGGAAGGTGACTTAACCTACCCATGCTCACTTTTCTCATTGCAAAATGAAGTTAATAACCATACATGCTTCACAGTGTTTTTGTAAGAATAAAACCACAACAATGAAAATATAAAATAAAGCTGGAGTAGCTTAGCAGTTACAAGTGACGCTCTCAGAGAAGACTGTCCAAATTAAAATTCTGGCACTCTCATGTGCGCTTTTAGACTCTCAAGGAACTTGCTTTCCATTGCTTCTATTTCCTCACTCACAAAAAGAAGAATAAGTGCAGATTGTGAATTGTGAAGAATAAATGAAATAACAAGCTCATGAAATTAAGCATAATATCTGAGATACAAAAATTCAATGAAGGTTATTTAGTACTCCATGATTAGTGTTAATGTCTAAAGTACCTCACTCATAGTAGACAGTAATTAAATGTAGAAACCTTCTTTTTCTTAGTTTGGGGTTATGTTAAGGCAGGTGATTGACATAAGTCCCTCTGTACCTAGATGTGTGGTGACTGCTAGGGTGAACACCCACATCCTCCTTTCTGGATCCATGATGCTCATTATCCCAGCTTCTGGGAGTGTTTCTGGTGTCAACTCCCTGTTAGGTTTCTGTCCAAAACTTGCCATAGCCAAAGAGAGCCACTTCACCCCAAGGTCATACCCTTGCTGGGGATAACTTTTCAGTTTAGATAACAGGAAATTCTCTGAGCATAAAATTTTTTCTTCACCCATACTAGGAATCTAGAGTGGTCTCTAATGAACTTAACGAGGAAAAGAAATTTAAAAAAAACCCTTGAATGTCCAAGATGAAACCAGGAGAGGTCTTCAGTTAATTTAAAAATATTTTGGGAAAAGGTCACCTGTGAGATACCACATCTATGCTCAGTGTAGTGGCCAGCACATATTCACATAGGGCCCTCGGCTTCCTCTGGTGAAGAAGAAAGGCTGCCAAAACTCGATTATTATTGGCAATTACCAGAGAGTATTGTTTCAGTTTTCTGCCAGGATTTCCCTCTGGATACCATTAAGCTATGGATAATGTACAAAAGGCTTAGAAAATCTAAACTTACTTCTAAAGGAAATATCTGTCATGATTACTCTAGTCCCAAGTGCCCAACAGAGTTTTTGTGCATAGTCCTCTCTGCAACTTCATGTCCCTGACATGTCCTTTCAAAGATGAGCACGGTTATAGCATCCAAATCAATGTTCAATTAGAAAGGCCAAATTCTGAAATTTCATATTCCTTAGAGAAAATGCTAACAGGCAGAAGTGAAAACAAGCCAAATTTAATTTGATCATAATATCCCAGGTGCCAATGTGTTAGTGTGCCCATGGGGCCGTGTGATCATGTGCAATTATCAGGGGTGATTTCTTTGGCTTTTTCCTCTTTCATCAGCACCAACTGCAGGTGCATAGGATAGAAGAACATGTCATCTGTCCTACAAGAAAATAATATTCATGATGCTGTTAATTCTTTACTTTTCTTCAGACAGTGGACTTGGAAAGTCAGAGTTTCTTAATAGGACCAGTAGAGAGCAAAATTTCAAGTTAATTAGTCTGACTTAGAAGAGTACTTTCCATTGTGTTGTATATTGGTTCTATCTTGTGGAATCATACTACTTGACACTTTCTAAATTGGTTGACCACTTTTGTACTTTTAGCAACATAGAAAATTCCTGGAAACTTAATAATATACAAGAAATATAGAAAAATTATATAGGTACCCTATATGTGTCTTATGTGGCAATATATCCTCCCTCTTCCTGTATCCTCCTTGCCAGTTTAGAAAAGTGACATAAACTCCATGTTTTTATAAAATGTCAAAATAGACTCTACTGTATATATAACTCATATAACTCAAAAGAACAAATAAAAATTTAAAAAGTGAAAAGGAAAAGTGACAGAGAACATCAGATTTGAAAATGTCCTTAAGAATTCATAAGTGGTAACTAAATTCTCTACAGAAACTCTTTCCTAAGCTGAATGTCATAGAAAAAATGTTTCATAAGATTTTAAAAGATATTTTAAAAGATTTCAAGGCAAAAATTTTTCTTGGCCAAATAAGTTTAGAGAATATTGAAACCCTTGTGCATACAATGCACAGTTGTGCATAACTGTGCATCGTATGTATGTACAGTACATACAATGGCATAACAAGTCTACTGTCATATTAAGGATATTGAGATATCCTGGATTTAAGAATGAACTTCTCCATTTGTAAGCTGGTGTTATCTAAACTTATGTGATCTAGAGACATCTCTACCATTACCACCCCTGCTAACATACACAACATGTATGTGAGGACACACGTGCCCAAACCCATAAACCATCAGTGGACGTCTTATAGACTTCATGTTCTACAGAACACTGTTCTGAAAATGTAATCCAGCATCCTTTTCAAAGGATCAACTATGACCTGTGTTTCAGGGTCTTAGAATTCTTACAGCTGCTTGAATCTGACCTTCCCACCTTTGGACTGCTTCTATTCTTAGAAGGTTCTTTCTGACCATCCAGTAGTCTTATTTAGACTCATCCTGAATACCTCCATTCTGCTTCAACCCAATATTCCTTTAAATATATGAAAATAATTGTCATTCACATATCCCCACCATGTGTATCTTCCCTCCTCCCTCTCCTTTTACTTTTCTTGAATAATTCAGCCTCAACACTCTTATTGTCTTTGTCTATTTTGAGAACTCTACAGTCTCAAAAAAAGATACTAGAAAAATAACACAATTTTGAAATGGGTGTAGAGTATAACATAATATCTCCACCCTTGTTCTGGTTCCACAGATAATGATGATGATGATGATGATTTATAATTTCTCTGTTAACATTTTCCAGTAATTCTATGATTACACTTGGATTTATTCTGAAAGAAGCAGGCAGGTATTAGGCAATACTAAAGAAAGGAGCTAAGGGGAAGCAGCTCCACCTCTGTGCCTGCTATCTTACACCTTCTTGTGCCTCTAGCTCAGAGAATCTCCTTCTGTTCCTAAAGATTTATAGCATGCAGGAACTGAGATCCCACCAAAACTGTAAGAAAAGCCTTGGAGAGTAGTCCAAGGCTGAATAGCAGCTGGAAACAAGAGTGAAACAAATGAAGAATAAAAAGTTTATAACCTCTTGCAGGTTACATTCCAGCTGGTAGTAGCAATGATATAGTCAGGGGATGATAGCTTTCCAGGTAAATGTACTCTGGATTGCTTTACAGTGAAGATGATAATAGATATAAAGAAATTATGTGAGTAATTATATTTTTTTAAAATTTGGAATCACATATGCATGTGAATATTTGGCCATGAAAGTTACCCAGTTGCCTGACTGAATTTGTTCTTAACAAATACAGAAGCAGAGTTTGCAGGGTGACATAAGGACAATTATTCTGCCCTTCCTCAGTCTGGTGCTCACTTTAGTATTAATTAAGTCACAATTAACTAGCATCGATTCTAATAGTTATTGCACATAAAATATGCTACATGAAAGAGAAGTATTATCTACAACTGTATCTATTATATTTTAGAGGATCATTAGAAAACATAGTTCTAAAAGAATTCTCACTGTACTTTTTCTTTAATTAAATCTTTCTTTGCATTAATCTTTAATGCTATAAAAATAATACCAAAAGGCTAAAATAAGATTATTTTCAGGGTAGCAGACTATACCCAATTCTGGGTTATTTAAGGGAGGTTTACAGGTTTAGGTTTTTTAAAATTGTGATAGAATTGATTCTGACTGGAATAGGAGGAAAGGCCCTAGTCATGGAGAATGCCAGAGGAGCCTTCTGGGGAGTCTATAGAAAGCTGTTCAAAATTCACAGAAGAGACTCTGTGTTGTGCATATGTGTGTGTGTGTGTGCATGTGCACATGTGTATTGTGTTGTCGTGTATGCATACATACATGCATGTGTGTTTGGAAATTCAATTAATTTTCAAGTTTATAGAGTCACACTTAAAAAATTGTATTAATTGCATGATTTTATATTGATATGGCTGGCCTGAGTCCTTCTCCCAGCATTCTTTTGTGAGATATTCAGGAGCTGATTAATTTAGGGAACGAAGTGAGTGTATGCATCACAATCACCACTAAATCAGTGCATTTGCCTACAACTGAATTCATATATGACCACACTTAACATCCTAAAAATGGATAATAGGATACTGTGAAATGACTCAGTTAAATAACTAATACAATGAAATAGCAAACTTATCTTAGAGGCAACTAGCATATCAATTAACAAAAAGTAGTAAAAATGACTTGAATACCATGTGTTCTATTTTTCTGTTCTAGGACTGAAGGACCATTCTTCACCACTACAGATTAAAAACTTTTTCATTCAAGAGTTGGGGTTCAAACTTGAAAGGGACTCACCTATCAAATGGTGGTGAGTCAGACAGTAGCACTAGTGATGACCACTGCCTCTGCTGACCATGGGCCAGTTGCTCATCATTTTTATTAGCCCTCAGCCTAGGCAGGAAGGGCCATGGCCTGTGAAGAGTTTTCTTCTAAGGTGTTAAAAGTCTCTCTGACAGGGAACTCTTTCAGAGGGATAGCACTATTTTTAAGTGAAAGAATTAATAAATACTTTCCAACTAAATATCTAAGTCAGCAGGAAAAAACTTGAAGAATTTTGTTGCTAATTTCATTAGAAACTTATGTCCCACTGGAAGTCATTAAGTAGAAATCATTTGAAAATATCTTTAAATCTGTGACTTTCTTAGTTACCAAAAATAGTATGTATTTTATAACAGATTTTATTCCTGGTGTTCAATTCCAATTTAGGCAATAAAAAGGTTTTGAAATAAAAGAAAAAAAAGAAGTCTTCATTAATGTTCCACCAAAGTAAGGTATTCTAAATAAACATAAATGGTGTTGCTGACAAAATGCTTTTCATTTTTGAAATCTGCTCTTGCTATTTCAGATGACAAATGATGCTTCATAATGCTGATCAGTTTTTCTTTGTCACATTATACCTAGTCAAATTAAGTAAAAAACACAATCAGTAAGAGATAACTTAAGAATTATAAATCATTGATCCTAAACCTGGCTCTACCACTAATGCGATACCCATGGAAGACAGTACCATCAATGTCGCATACATCACCACGTGAATGCCCAGAAGGGATTGCATCCTTCCTGACTATGCAAAGTCATTATTAAAAACAAGGTCGTGACCCTATTTGAACCATGTCTCCAAGTCACTGACCCCTCTGTGCAGTGTAGGGAACAGAAATGCCTCACTCTGCCACAGGGACATTAGGAAATCAAGATGCATGTATGTAAGAATTTGTAATGTAGTTAGTTATTTCAATAAGCTGAAAAGATTTTCAGGAGTCTCAAGTCTAGACTTACCTGAATGTAAGTGTAGAGCAAGTACCTTTCCTTTTAGTTAGAAGAATGTAAAAATTTAATGATAATCAACTCACTATCATCAGCAAGCCTGTTCTCCCAAAGCTGCTGCAACTTCACACAGGTTGTGCACTCTCAGAGCTGAGCCTGGGCAGCTCTACCTGTTCCTGCTTTGGACTTTAGATATATAGATGCATGAGGACCACACTATACACCAGAATGGTGACAGGAAATTGGAATAAAGATACTAAAAACATGCTTTCCCTTTCACATGGAAGACTGTCCTTTTCAATGCAATCTTAAATTTCTCTGATTACTTGAAATCTAGTTGCGTTGCTTCAAAAATCACTTTTACATAATCAGGAAAAATAAACTCAATTTGAAGCCCAAACAAAACATCTCCATGCACCTGACAAATATTTGAAAATCAATTACTATTAGGGGAAAGGAAAGCTAAGGTTGTTTATATGCAAAGTAAATGCCTTCCTTCTGACTAAACTAAATGGCCAATTCAATTCTAAAGTTAAGTCAAAATGTCTAACCCCACAGGGAGTTCAACACTGCATGACATGTGTTACTAAACTCAGTTTGAATCTACACCCTGAGCTCTGAATCCAAATAATTTAAAATCATAACATAATGTCTAGACTGAGAACATTTTTAGTCACATTGAAAATCCAATATGCTGAAATCTGGAGAAAATAAAGTATGGTATCAGCTAGTCGTGAATTCTGACATTTTTCTGATCTTAATGAAAATGTTGTTCTATTTCAATGTCAAGTCACAGTCATATTAAAACATTTTTCCCTAAAGCTCAACCATTGTTTTGCTGTACACAAGGCAAACACTTCCATGAATTGTGTTATTTTTTTACTTAAGCGGAATTGGATGATTTGTTTGCTTGAAAAGATTTTTTTTTTTACACCTCAGTCATTTATTTTACTTTCAGATAAATAACCAAAAACTGTATTGCTTTTTTGTCATCTTGTATTTAAGTTTTAAGTGGCATCTATGAGTGTCCATTCACCATAAAACATAGTCTTGAACTGAAGAATAATCTTTCTAAATTGATGTTCTGAATTAATAAGCATGTTTTAAAGGAATGATTTCAGATAGACTTCTAAAGCATAAATAATACATTGGTCACAAAGAGCAAGCATTAAGCTAGAATTAAAAATCATCTCGATGAACACAAGAGAGAAGACAAAAGATAGTCTGTCCAATGTTTCATTGACATATTTGACCAAAAAACTAAGTGCCAAGTCCACCATCAGATAAGCAACTTATTTTTAGAAAGAGTAGACTCAGTAATTGAGGTTTCTGATTTCTTTAGCTCTTATTCAAATAAAAGGTAGGGATTTTTACATTGTTTTTTAGTCTTTTCTTCCACAGCAAAATGAAAATCTGGATTCAAATGATCAATTCATCAATTAAAGAAATATTTCAATTTAGAAGGAAAAACCCATTTCCATTTGTCACTTAAGTAGCTAATTTTGTTACAAGTTTTATATTCAGAATAATGATTAATTTTCTTTTATGACCTTATTTTAATTCATCAGTTTGCCTACAAATTATTTGAGACATGAAAAATATAAATGCAACTGATGCCTGTGACTCACATCAATTAATAGAAGAACATTTGTATATAAGAAATTACCACTGATTACTAAAAAGTAAAATTCCTAAATTACTGCTAGAAAATTTTCTGCTCAAATATTCTACCATTTAGAAAAAGTTTCCTAATATTTTCAGAGTAAGTCAAGTTTCGATAAACCAGTAGTGATGCGTTAATTAGGGTTAACTATGTGTTGTATGGTTTTTATGGATTTTGACAAATACATTGTGTCCTGAATCACCTTGACTTTATCATAGTTTTCTTGATCTAAAAATTTTCTGTTTTCCGCCTGTTCATCTCTCTCATCCTTTAGCCCCCTGACAACCTCCAACTTTTATTATCTCTATAGTTGTATGTGTCTGCCTATGTTTGTGTGTTGTGGCAAAAATGTATGTATGTAAGGTAAAATTAGCCATTTTAAGTGTATAGTTTGTGGCATTAAGTATATTCAGATGGTTGTACAACCATTACCACTATCCATGTTTTTGCTCTTCCAAAATGTCGTACAATTAGGATTATACACTAAATTGCCGTTTCAGTATTCTTTTTTCACTTTCAATAATATGCTTTTAAGATTTCTGCAGGCCTTTTTGTGGCACATTTATTTTTATTAGTGAATAATATCCCTTTCAGGGGATGTAACAGTTCGTTTATCTATTCAGCTATTGAAGGGTGTCTTGCTGATTCATCTTGGTTGCCTCTACAGTTTGGTAATTTCACACAAAGCTTCTATAAATATTCACCTACAGGTTTTTGTGTGGACCAAAATTTCAATTTATTTTATTAAATACCAATGAGTGCAATAACTGAATCACGAGTAAGCCATGCTTTAGGTTTATAAGAAACTGCCAACTGTCTTCCAAAATAGGCATTCTATTTTGCATTTCCAGCAGGAATGAATAGGAATTTCTGTTGTTCCATTTTTGGTGGAACAATTGGTATTGTCAATGTTTTGGATTTCAATCATACTAATTTAGTGATATCTCATTTTAATAAATAGATATTGTAGAATTTAGCCAAATTAAATGTTGAAAAAATGTCTCAGAACAAGAAAAAGAGTTAGAGGAAATTCTTCATCTATTAAAATGACCTCTGATTCATTGTCAACAAAGCTTGCCACCTGCTAGATTTGGTCAGCTCTGGACATTTATTAAATCATGTTTTGTGGTTTTTTAGCAACTTTATTACTCCAAGGCAAATGCTTTTTCTCTCTTCTGAACTTGTATAGCTCCTCAGCACCTTGTACATACTTGGATTGCTTGATTATCATACCATACTGAAGCAACTTATTGCAATACCAGCCTTCCTAACTGGACTTAAAGGTCCTAAAAGGTAGAAGGATTAATGTGGCCACATCTGTGTCCCTATGTCAAACACAGAGTCTATACCTTGTGGTTATGAGCATAAAGTTGCTCATGATGATGATGGATGTTAGTGGAGGACTTTGGAGACCAAGTCAGACTCACCCTGGCCTTCAGCTTCATTATTTTCTAACAGCTTTGTCCTGAGTTGCCATCGGTCTAGTCTTTCCCAGACATGATTTCTCAAAGAAACACCAAATAGAATAAGAAAGGAAAGACAGAGAGATATAGAGAAAATATAGTACAAAAGTAAGTGACTGGATCTTAAAAATATGAAATATGGCTGGCCCTACCACTTGCCTTGTTTCCCCACCTCTACTATGTCAGAAACATTTTTTTCTTATGTGTGGGGGGATGTCTTTATGTTTGATGTGACAAGAATGAGAACAAGATTTTGAGTTGGTATGGGGACCATTAAAAAAAAATTCCTGGTAGAGTTTTGCCAAGTTGATATGTAGTACTCTATCTAGTTAACTTATAAGACAAAGTGATGTTTTCAAATATAATGAAAACAGGGTTCTAACTTTGAAACAGATTTTTTGCCAGAAATTCCATCACCTTCCCAAAGTGGATGTGATGTTGAATATATTAAGTGCTAGGCGATCTTAGAAACACTAAGTGAAAAGGCACTAGGGGAGACCAAGACCTGCAGTTGATCTGTGAGAGGTTGACAAGGAAGAAGAGAGGCTTAAAACTTCTTTGGAATGAGTACAAGTCAGCTCCTTCAGAGGAAGTACAGAAATTTTGAGCTCTGCCAATGGCACTGAATAATTGTAGTGTCTAAGAAGGTCAAATAATGATCACATACACAAGCACTCACTCTAATTATCCATTAGCTGGATCTAAAATATTTAATTCAAAATTCCTAAATTATTGTAATGTGATTTACTTCCATTTTCTATGATTTATTGGCATCCATCAACCAATAATGGCTGTTAGTGCAAGATACCTTCATGTTGCCAGTTCTTCATATGCAAGGTGAAGATTCCTAGTTTTGTCCAGTAGTTGTTTAAATGGTCAGATAATTGTTCTTATGTTTGTTCTTCTATTTCTGAAGCAAGATTTATTTTTTCGAAGGATGGCTGGGCTCATTAGATACTGTTAGGCTGCTAAACATAGCTTTTGGAGCAAAGAAGCCATCAGAAGTTCAAAACATTGTATCAGGATGAAAAATGTCATTGTGAACTTGAAATGGCTCCAAAGGAGGGCTGTCACTCTTAGAGAAATATCTTCACAAATTCTGAGGTGGTCACATGCTCTTGCTGGAAATAAAAAGTATACAGTTCCTTAAAGTTTTATTATAGTAACTTCTGCCATGGATTGTGTTAAAAGGACGTCATCCCTAAGAAAACATTCCTTTAAATTGCAGCAACATTCCACTTCACTCAGGGTGCAGAGTTGGGGGTGAAGAGTTGTCAAAAGCACCCACACTTTCCCACATGGGATGATCCAAGACATTAAAGCAGTGGTTCTTTTTGTCCATATTTTTATTATTGCATTATGGTTGCATATAATGGTGCAATTTGTTGTCACATATTCATTCATATGCACACTACAACAATATAACTTGGTCAATATCATTCCCCAGGGTTTCCCCTTTATCTCCCCTCTTCTCTCCCCTGGTCCCTTCTTCTACTCTATGAATCTCCCTTCAATTTTCATGAGATTCCTCTCAAACTTTCTTTTCATTTTTCCTCTCTACCTTCCCACATGAGAGAGAAAACACTTGACCCTTGACCTTACAAGTTTGGCTTAGTTTGCTTAACATAATGTCCTCAAGTTCCATCCATTTTTACAAAGAAGTGGTTGCAGTTTGAAGGTTTCAATAACACATTAAAAATGTTAGATTTCTAGATTTTTTTGCTGCACATTTGAGATTTATGAACTGAAAAAAGCATTAAGCTAGCCATTAGTTATTACAACAGAATCACACGTATCCCAGTGTCTGTAATCATTTATAGTTGTAGAGCACTAGTCCCTGGGTTGTCCTTTAGCTCTCTGACTACTGTCTATTGCCCTGACTATACCCATAAACTCCCAAGATAAAGAGAGGAAATTTTTTCCCTTGGTGCTCTAAAACACTTTGTTTCAGAAAACTATCCAGCTCTTCACTGTTTTCCACCCTGCTCACCTGAGTTAATACCTGTCTGTGGATGACTGCACAGTGCTTGAAACTGAGAAAGAAGACCCCACTTACACCTCCTGCACCAGAAGTTTCCACTGTCTCCTAGGTTACAAAATGTCATGATCTGGGTATAGCACCTTGCTCAAGTTTTAAAATTCTTCCACATACTTCAAGGTACTAAGGAACTTGGAAGTCTAAACCTTTCTTCTCTGAGACATCTGATGTAACTTCATCATGTAGATTAGCAGTGAACATTAGGAGTAGTTTGCTTTCTTTATTTTTAAAACAAAGTTCTACACATCAATCAAATTTCGTAGTTCAGTGTGCAGTTTTGCAACATGCTGGTTGGGTATACTTCTTTAAAATATTCAAGGTCATTTCCACAGGGAAAGTCCTAGAAATGAATGGGCTAAAAACATCCTAAACCTGGTTTAAGTTCATCCCCTCTCTTGTCTTTATGAGCCCAATACTTTTATCCTTTTAGTCTTTTCTGTCTGTTTACTCATAGAAATTGGAAGAGGTGTATTTGTATTTCAGCTTAACCTATAGCAGAGCTCATAGGGAGGTGCTGGGAGAGCTCTTGACTGGAGTTTCCCCCATTGATCTATGTCTACCATATTCCTGTCTCTCTTTGACCGGCTTTCCCTTCCCTTCTTTTGCATTACTTCCTTTCTTTCCATCTGAAGCTGTAACAATAGGGAAAATAATCAGTATATTAGGTCCTAGCTCCATCATGCAGAGGATACTATTGATTTTTACGGAAATTTCTTCTTAGCCCTTAGATGTATTCCATTAGAAACAATCCTTTGCAGACTTGGATATTTACATACAAACTTCAACTTTCTTAAATCATGCTTAAAAGAACAAATCAGAACTGATATGTACATGTACCATGAACTGGAAAAATCCAGTATAATTCTGTCCAAAAATAAGGTAAAAAAAAAAAAAAAAACTTGTCTGGCTATCCACCCTAGAACACTTTATATGAAAAAATAAATAAACCGTTCCAAAGATCTCTATGAAGTAGAGAATTACTGATATTGTTCTTCCCAGAAAATTGTGAAAATCTGAGAAATACATTGTACGCAATCACTCATTAAATTCATTTTTAGATCTTTGTTGTTTGTTGTTTTTTTGCTTGTTTATGAAATTTAGGACTAATAACATAAGCTATCATTTATCCAGTTTTGACAACTTTATGCCTTTTCTCTTGGCTTGAATGAAAAGTTCTGCCAATAAAATAGATAAACAAGAAATCCCAAAGATTTCTGTTCCTGCAGTGGGAAAATCCACCAAATCATACTTCACAACATTTGCAGCAGGATTTGGAATAATCACTAAATTGGCATGCCTCATAAACTATCAGAGAAACCCCAAGTCTTCAGAACAGATCAATTTTTGAGGCAAATAGTTTCTAACCTTTGGATTCCCGCCCTCCCTATTTTGACACTGGGAATTTTACTCAGGGTGTTGCACATGCTAGGCAAGCACCTTACCACCAAGCAACACCCTGGGTCTTTTACTGATGATATTATTTTGAGATAGGGTCTCACTAAGTTGCCCAGGGTAGCCTCAAACTCATGATCCTCTTTCCTCAGTCTCTTGATTAGCCGTGATTGCAGACCTGCACCACTGTACACAGCTTGTTGATTTTTTTCTTTTTTAAAATTTTACTTGTTCTAATTAGTTATACATGACAGTGGAATGTACTGATACCTCATACATAGATGGAGTCCAATTTCTCATTCTTCTGGTTGTATTTGATGTAGAATTCCACCAGTCAAATAGTTATATATATACATAGGGTAATAATGTCTGATTCATTCTACTATCCTTTCTACCCTGATACCCCCTCCCCTCCCTTCACTTACCTCTACCTAATCTAAAGTAACTCTATTCTTCCTTATCCCCACTCCTTATTTTGAATCAGTATCCACATATCAGAGAAAACATTTGGACTTAGGTTTTTTTAGGAATGGCTTATTTCACTTAGCATGATATTTTCCAGCTCCATCCATTTATTGGCAAATGCCAGAATTTCATTCTTCTTTAAAGTTGAGTAATATTCATATATATATATGTATATATATATACATATATATATTCACATATATACATATGATTGGTTAGTTCCATAGTTCAGTTATTATGAGTTGAGCTGCTATAAACATTGATATGGCTGCATCACTGTAGTATGCCGATTTTAAGTCCTTTGGGTATAAACCAAGAACTGGGATAGCTGGGTCAAATGGTGGTTCCACTCCAAGTTTTCTGAGGAATCTCCATACTGCTTTCCATAGTGAGTGCACCAATTTTCAGTCCCACCAACAATGTATGAGTGTGCCTTTTTGCCCACATCCTCTCCAACATTTATTGTCGTTTGTATTTTTGATAATTGCCATTCTGACTGGAGTGAGATGAAATCTTGGAATAGTCTTGCAGCTTTTTGATTTTTTAGATGACAGATCAATCAGACTAGAAATTATCCTGACTTTCCAGGGCCCTCTGATATGCGCTTTCATTGGGTCACACACCTTTCCCATTTACTATTCCCCACAATTTGTCATTTCACATCAGCATGATTTTACTAGTACGTCTGTTCCATGGGAGTGTGAGCTTCAGGCTGGTCGGGCTCCTGTTTCCTTTGGTCGTATCCCCAGGCCTGGCAGAGGGGCTGAGCAGATAGTAGACTTCAGTGCATACATGAGATGTGCAGTTCTCACTCCACTTCCTAATTCCATCTCTTGGGAGAATTAGGACAGTTCAAAGAGATTCGGTCAGTCATGAGAAGAGTTATGGAGTGGAAAGAGCCGCTGGATTGAGAGTCCAAGGGTTGAAGTTTAGGTCCAGCTTTGCAAAATCGCCCTTCAGTTTGCAGCCTAGAGTTTTTGTATATTTAAAATGACATCACTACCATAAAGAAAACCACTAAGATCCAGTTCAAATCCCATGGCTCTCACTCAGACCAGGGCAGTGTAGTTCTTGGTCACTCATTCATTCAATGAGTAAGCTCTGCTGCTCATTCATTTAAGGAACAAGCAATGTTACTGATGATGCCACTGCTTGTTGCCCTTTAAGGATCAAACATACCTTGATCTAAAGATGCTAAGACTGATTTGTACTGCTTTTCATTTAATTCGTATCATTCAACTCCCCTGCTTCTCTTTTCAGCTTCGAAATATGTGAGAAATATGCCATTCGTTCTTTTTGAGGAAACATGAGAAAAGACCAAAATGATGCAATGTTTTGGTTTCATTTCAGATTGACACACTATACTTAATTTAGCAACTGCAGCATTGATACATGTGAGCTCATGAGGCTCAATAAGGCCTGTTATACCAACTCTTATAATTTGGATCTGTCCCCTTAGTGCCCAGGGGTCAAAGGCTTGGTCCTCAGCTAGGCACTATTAGGAGATGGTGGAACCTTTAAGAGGTGGGGCCTAATGGAAGAAAGTTAGGTCATTGGGGCGTGCCCTCAAGGAAGATATCGGGACCCTGGCCCCTTTCTGTTTTCGCTTCCCAGCGACCACAAAGTGGGAAGCTTTTCTCTACTACACATTCCTGGCCATGAAATTCTGCCTCAACACAGGCCCAAAAGCAATGAATCCAAATGTGTTTAGACTCCAAACATGTTAGCCAAAATAAACCTTTCTTTCTTATAAACTGATCACAACAGGCATTCAGTCATGGTGACAGAAAACTGATGAATGTACTGACAATGGCCCAATCCTAAGAATTTTAATCAATGGGCTTGGTTTAAAATAAAGCTGGTCTCAGTGCAGGTAATAGCCATAGGTACTCTCTCCCTAAGTTCATGTTATTTGAAGTTAAGAAATAGAAAACTGTTTCCTTTGTGAATTGAAAGGCTCAGCATTCAGTGGACTGCATCATCTGATCTCTTTCAAACTCTTAGCTCTTCAATGGCTTTTGCATATATAAACTTAGGTTTAATATCCATTAAAAATCTTGAACATGAGCATCTTTTCCTATTTCAATCTGTGTTTTATAGAGAGTATTCCTTCTACCTCAAGAGTTCTTTTTTGGTATTGGCACCAAAACAGACACAGAGACCAATGGTACAGAATAGAAGACGCAGAGACACACCCACATAAATAGAGGTATCCAATACTAGACAAAGGTGCCAAAAAGATTCACTAGAGAAAAGATAGCCTATTCAACAAATGTTGCTGGGAAAAATGGAAAGACACATGTAACAAAATGAAATTAAACCTTTATCTCTCACCCTGCATGAAACTCAACTCAAAGTGGATCAAAGACTTAGGCACCAGAACAGAGACCCTGTGACTACTAGAAGAAAAAGTAGGCCCAAATCTTCACCATGTCAGCCTAGGATCTGACTTTTTTAACAAGACCCCTAAAGCACCAGAAGTTAAATCAAGAATCAATAAATTAGATGGATTCCAACTAACAAGTTTCTTCTCAGCAAAATAAACAATCAATAACATGAAGAGAGAGTCTACAGATTGGGAAAAAATCTTTACCACATGCACCTCAGATAAAGCATTAATCTCTAGGATATACAAAGAACCTATCACCAAAAACACAAATAACCCAATCAGTAAATGGGCTAAGGAACTGAGCAGACACTTCACAGGATATATACAATCAATCGACACACATATGGAAAAATGTTCAACATCTCTAGCAATTAGAGAAATGCAAATCAAAACTAAGATTTCATCTCACTCCAATTAGAATGGCTGTTATCAAGAATACAAGCAACAAAAAATGTTGGCAAGGATATGGGGAAAAATGTACACTCATACATTGCTGATGGGAATGCAAAATGGTGCAACCATTATGGAAAATGATATGGAGATTACTCAGAAAATTTGGAATGGATCCACCATTTGATCCAGTCATTTCCACTCCTCGATTTATATTCAAAGGACTTAAAACCAGCATATTACAGTGACTCAGCCACATCAATGTTTATAGCATCTCAACTCACAATAGATAAACTATGGAACCAACCTAGGTGCCCTTCAACAAATGAATGGATAAAGAAAATGTGGTATATATGTATGATGAAATATTACTCAGCTTTAAAGAAGAATGAAATTGCGGCATTTGCTGGTAAATGGATGGAGTTGGAGAATATCATGCTAAGTGAAATAAGCCAACCCCAAACCCAAAAAGTCAAAGGCTGAATGCTTTCTCTGATATGCAGATGCTAATTCACAATAAGGCAGGGAGAATAGGGAAGAATAGAGTTACTTCATATTCAGTAGAGGGGAGTGAAGAAAGGGGAAGGGGATTGGAGTAGGAAGGACAGTAGAGTGCAACAGACATTTTTACCTCATGTACATGTATGACTGAATGACCCATGTGATCCCACAATAAGTACGATAAGAAAAATGAGAAATCACTCTATTTATGTATGATCTATCAAAATGTATAAATGCATTCTACTCTTATGTACAACTAATTAGAACAAATTTTTAAAAAATTTTTTAAAAGTTCTTTTTTCCCCAGATTTTCATCTAGATTTTCATCTAGAAAATTTCTACTCTATTTAGTTCTCAGATTAAAAATCACTTTGTGAAAATTTCCTGGAAGTCCCTGGGTTTGTGAGATCAGGAACAGTATCTTATTTAACTTTAAATCAGTTGGCAATGTCTAGCAAATTCTGGCAGAAGCAAATGTTCTTCAAGAAACAAATGAATGATAATTAGCCCAGTCTTAAGTCTCAACCATGTTTCTTAATGTAAATTGATTGGAATAAAGGTAGCCATCCATTACACAAACCAGCCTTCTCTATTCAGAAATCTTCACCAGGGAAGTCTGAAAAATTGTAAGATCCAGCTGTCTTTGAGTTATCCAAGTAGCAACAAACACATATTTGAACAGTTCTTGACAGCTGAGAAATGTTTTGTTTAGAAAGCTTAAAATGAGACTATTTTATTTAAAAACACAAGTCCCTCTCTTTGGAGTATAGGAATATTTTGAAGTTTCAAATAATTTTCTAGACAAGTTCTAAATGATTGGGGTTAATTTGAAGGAAGGCCCATCATTTCATCACTGACTCTATAAGATATTCCAGATTTATCTGAAAGAGAATTATATTTTAAAAAGAAAAAAAATTCCTCATATGATTAAAGGACTATGTATATCATAGCTAAGAAGAGTACTGGAGGTACAGGATGATCCTCAGAACAGAGTGAACTCTTGGTTAATTAAAGCATTGCATAATGGAACCCTCAGTCCAAACCAGTATTTTGAGCACTCAGTTTTTAAGGGAGAAAGCCAAACGCAAGAAAATAAATTTATATAAGGAATTCTATATAAATAGGCTTATCTAGGACATGGTCTGAGGTCATAACAGTTGTATGATTGGCACTTTATGCATGCAACAATTGTTTATTGAGTATATACTATATGTCAGATGGAGCTACAATAGTGAGCAAGAAACAAAAAATCATGCCTTTAATGAATTTTGTTGATCTTCAATTTTATTGAAGGGAATCAGGTAATAAATTATAAGGTAAAATATAGTTATGTTATGTTATGAAACTACTCCTTGGCAAACTATTGTTCAGGATTCTTCTACTTCTGAGTTTGTTTTATTTGGGGCCTTAGGGGTGGCAGGATTGAGAGAGACACTTTCTGTTCTGGACCTCAGCAATTCCTTATTTGTCTATGGAATACATGTCCTTTCTTTAAGTAATGTCATTTGGATTCTAAGAAACCATAATCCTTCTAGTATTTTTCTATTTTCTTCCAACCACTGGCCCTTCTCTGCTTTTTTTTCTTGTTGTTGTTGTTGTTGTTGTTGTTTTGTTTTGTTTTACTATCACTTTTGCTTTGTCCAAGCCTAAACTATTGGTGATTGTCAGACTTCCATCCATTTCTTTTTGGATTCTTGTTTCCTGTCTCAGTAATTTCACTATTCCCACAGCTTTATATATGACAACAACCTTGCAAACTATTTTTGTTGACAGACCTCTCTCTGGACCCTAGAGAACAGAAACCTTCAATCCAGGATGCCCTAAGATCATCAGGACTCAAATGTCCTAAAAACATCTCAAAGTCCTCATATTGATATAACCTGTCACCTTTCCTCCCTCAGCCTGCTCTGTGTTTTAATGTTTCTGACCTCAGTGAAAGGGATCAGAAGTGGCCTATGCCAGAAACCTGTTCTTATTTTGATTCCTTGAATTCCTTCCCTCCTCAATCCCTGCCACAATGAATTCTCCTCTTGCTGCAGATGCCTAATCAACATATTTAGAATCTCTATCCACTTCATCACATCCTATTGCCACATGTTAGTTTAGTCTATCATCATATAATATCTAAATTACTACCATGGCCACACTCAGTGACAAATACACATGGACTACCTATTACGTACCTAGATTTTAGGGAGAAAAGATATACAAAGGCCCTGCTCCACTGGGTACTTGGGTCTAGAAAATCCTCTCCAAAATCCAAAATCCAAATCTGATCATATTACTTCTTCATATATGACCATTTATTTAGCTCCCAATCTTCTCAGGAAAACTTTTTTTTCTTCGTCTTTTTTTAAATTTGGTGTGAAAAATAAGGAAGACTCTTTATGATATGCTCTGGTTTTCTTTCTCTAGACCAAGCTTTTGCTCAAATTCCAAATGCTGTGCTTCAGGGTACAGAGCCACTTGCAGTTTCCTGCATGTACTGTGTTTCTCTTACATCCAGGTACATGCAATTCTCTATGACTAAAGAAATAAGTCTCTTAGAATACGGACAGACACACACCACACTTCTGACACCCCAACTATGTCTCTGTTTACTCCAGGACAAAACCCATTTTACCATAATTTGTTCCCTCTCTTAAGAGTGTCCTGATCCCAGACCTTGGTCTATCAAAAATGGAGAAGAGATGGTCTCTCGGATCTATGACAGACAGGTGGAGTTGTATGAATCACAGATCCTAACACAGCATCTGAATTGTGTGATGCAAATGATTCCTCTGTCATTGGATATCATATTTTTAAATGCACAGAGCCCAAAGAAATACATGGAACCTGGAGCAACACTTTCCCAACCAGGATGAGGATGATGCATTCTAGTCCACTTTGAGCTCGCATAGGATTTTCTCAAAAAATAACACTGCAGTTCACCTGTATTCCAACCCCCAAGCTCCTGGTTCAACCTGAAGCTTCACCTGTTTTTGGAACTCAATCTGTCATGGAATGTCAACATCCTTTTATGCTACACCTAAACCCTTTCCCTATCACTCCTGAAATGGAACTTGGAAACCATGCCTAGGGATTTTCCTTCAATTGCTCTAATATGGACCATATACATTTAAAGGAAAGGAACATATTTACTTTCATTCACCTAATAATGTCTCCTACTCCACCCAAGCTGCTCCAGTCACAAAAGTGTGCTCCATGTAAGACGGTGTTCTGGTTTCCCAGCCAGTAGGCACAGGAAGTGTTAGGCTGAATTTTTAGGACAGATGAAGATGATATCAGCGGAAGAAATTAACTTCTGCTCACCGCACATCAGGGATTGCTTATTTTACCACTAGAATCTTTTTCCTTTGGATATCAAATGTCTTATTTTGCTTTCAACTAATATGGAATGGTAGTTTGTGCAACCAGTCTATTTATTTTTGCTATTCAATCACTTCTTCCCCCAGCAAACCTAAGCATCTTGACATACCAAGATGTGCAATGGTTAATGCTGCTAAGAGATGGCTTCATGCCAGTGGAGAAAACAACTGGGGGTGATTATAGGAGTTTTCATTCTAGATAAAAATTATCAAGGTGACATTAGGCAAGTCATTTCATTTGTGCGGATCTAAGAGCACAAGCACCATCAATTAGCAGATCATGTTATTAGCTAAATTTTGGTTCACTCATTTTACTTGTTCTTTAACCCAAACATTAAGCTTCTGGCCATTGAGAGTGTCAACAATTCTCAAACTATGTGGATCCCTGCTTATAAAAATGAGAATGGCCTCTCATTTTAATCTAGTTTACAGAGTATCATGTGTGGGCAAAACTTTCTGCTATGAATATTTACTGAAAACAAAACATGGACTCTTACCAAAACCTCCTGATGGAGTGACCCCCAGAGATCAGAGACATATTTCTCCTTCCCAGGTGTCAGCTCATGGACTGAACTGGGAAAGCTCACTAGGCCATGCCATCTGGATGGTGGCATGTTGTTGTCACAAGCTGCATGGCAAACAGAATGGGCTTTGGAGGGGAGTAGAGAACACACTCTTCCCAGGGGCCCACCATTGGCTGCTGGAATTAGCTGCACAATTGCCCAGTCAAGGGTAACAGAGATCCTAGAAGTGACTTAATGAACCATTTTCAGTTTTACTCTAACAACCATGTGTATGCAGACATGCTTGACCTGACCCTGAGATGGACGTGTGCTCACTTGCAAGAGAATCTACTGGGGTGGTTGATGTATTTAAATAACAGAAATGTGGTTAATGACTACAAGTGTCTTTCTCAGAACAGTGCTTCATCAACACTGTCCAGCTAGCCCAACCTGTCAACACCCCCCTGAAGGACAACACCTGTCCTTCCTCCTTGGAATAAAGAAATATGGCTTTTCAGAAAAATACTAAAGATTGAATTTTAGAAAAAAAATCAGTTAAAAATTGTTACTGTCATAATTTAAAGTACCATGGGCTAATTATCAATTTGCCAGATAATAATTTTTATTTCTTAAAACATGTAAGACTTAGAATCTGTTTAGTATATGTAATTCAGTTTCTCTTTGATTATTTTCTATGTTAACTGATCTCCAAAACTACTTGGAAAATAAATAAAGGCTGTTGGAGACATTTAAATGGATATAAAACTGAAGAAATGGTGGTCTGTGTCTTCAAGGAGCTCATGATATAGTCAATCATCAGTTCTCAAATTGGACCTGACATTAAAATGACTTTGGGATTCAGGCCCACTGCAGAATCTCCAGAAAGGAGCTTGAGCACATGTAGATTGTAAGATTTCACTGGTAATTATGAAGCACAGAATCATTGTAATGCATTTATGCTTAACTCTAAGAATAACTATGATTCAATAAAAATAATGATAAACATAATGCAGAAATCTGTACCTATTACTGTTAGAGAAACTGCACCCCCAGGTAACATTGCAATGACCATACAACATCTCACAATTGTATATGTATTTGCTGTGCGCCCAATTGCATTGAAAACGCTAAATCATCATTATAATTTAGATTATAAGAGGATTCTATTTTAATTATTCCCAATAATGAAAATGCTTCCTAGGAAACTGGTTTTTTTTTTTTTTTTTTTTT
>JAJEJO010002416.1:0-59524 GCA_020662805.1 Glaucomys volans
ACAATTATGGTCTTGAAATAACATGGCTTATATTATAAACTAAATGATTTCTACTGCATGTATTAAATTACTCACTTTTAAAACAAAATATTAGCTATAATGCTAATTAAATTTCTAAAGAGTAAGGCTTCATTTTAAGAGTTTTCATTAGAGAACAGAGGATTGTACTGTGAATGTCATTATCTACTGTAAGAATTACATGAAACCTTTCAGAACTGAATATGGAATACATTCAAAATCAATAAGGTGCCATTTATGCTAAATTTAAAAAATATATATGTTGTAAGCATTACCAGATTTGCAAACAGAAATACAAGTTTCCTAAAACTTTTGCAGATCAAAACCAGTGGTCAATAGATTGTAAATTTTAATTTTCTTAAACTATTCTTAAAAGCTTTTATTCATTTTCCTGTTTGGCTTTGGGGGGGCATTATATCTCTTAATTACTAACTAGTTCCAGCCAAACCACCTGCCAACTTGATATTGGTATTTCTCTAATTAAAACTGTGTAATTAAGTTTGTGAGAAAACATAATTAACCAAAAGTTTAGGCCAGATTTGAACCTTCCACTTAGTCCAGAAGCCCTGATGTCTTTAAAGAGTCATATAAAATTCTAGAAATTAATAAGCATGAGTCTCTTTCTCCCTTAGTTACTTTATTCTCTACCAATTTGCAGATGTACTAAAAACAGCACAGGGATTTTCATGTATTTTGTTTTCTTTTCTTTCTACAAACTTACCTTACCCTCTCTCCTTGTCTGCAGTCCACCTGAGGGCACACTCTCCTCAGAAAATTCTACACGTACCCTGCACAGTCATGCCCATCAAATACAAGATCTTTGCACAGGAAAACATATACTTTGGAGTTCTTGGGACTAATCATACATATGACAAACTAGTGCACAAAGAAAAGATTTTAAGGCTGCACAACTTGTGTTAACTTTATGAAGCTTCATACCCATGTGCAACACTTCCTAAATTGGAACAGAAATTAGGTACTGATAATAAAGGACCATTTTGAGATACACCTGTATCTGTTTAGGAATTTAAGAACCTCATAATATTGGATATTATTATAGATCTGCTAAGTTATCACTTCGTAAAAATACTTCAAAAATGGTTTAATATTTTACAACTATATTTAATATTTACATGTTACTGTTACCTCTAAATTGTTTTAAAGCATGACACCTGCTTATCAAAATGCAAGGGCACAAATCTGACTGTCTTAGCAATAATAAATGGAAAACAGATACAAGATTTGATGTGTGCTCAAAAAAAGAAAGAAAAAAAGTTTACATGATTTAAAAAAGATTCTTAAGTAAACAAATTTAAAAAGCTAAAATTCCACAAGGATAGATACACTCTATGCTTCGTTTTAAACTGTTAACTAAAACTGAGATGTTATTTTCCAGTTGCATTGTTCTCCTCTTTTCTTTTGGTGTTGGAGATTGAGCCCCTGGCTGCACATGGTAGCCAAATGCCCTACCGCTGAGCTACCCCCAGCCTAGAAGGGAGGCTTTGAAGATGCTGCCAACGTCTTCTGGGCAGAGCCCATTTCAGCTTTCTCAGATGAACTCTGATGAACTCATGGTTCCCTGAATATGGATAATCAATGTGATGATCTGGATGTAAAATAAATGTTTCACAGCATGTTTACTGTTCCCCACTGTGTGAAGTGACTCAAAGTCTAACTCAGAGAATTTATCTAGAGCCATTGGATATCTCAGGTGTCTGCACTTCCCCTGTGCTCCATGGGTGCTTGAGTCCATGACTTCTAAGTAAGATACCTAATTCCCCTGAGTTGTTTTCATAATCCAGACCTCTGTGTTAATTCACCGCTAACAAATACTTTCTGAGATAATAATTCTTTGTTTATCACCCCCCTTAAGTATTGTTAATAAATGACTTGAATTTTGCTTCATTAGTAGGATATAAGGATTATCAGGATTTTTCCAATATTTTAAATTAATGCGTGTGGAAAGATAGATGTTTTGAGATTTCCCAACTCAAATGTTGATAGCATTTGAGTCAGATTATATATTTAAAGAAGGTTTAACAATATTTGAAGTTCTCAGTACTCTATTAATAAATTGATTTTCTGTATTCAACTTTCCTTAATCATAGGAAGTATATTCAGTTATGAATACATGATGTGATTCAGGAGTCTGAAACCATGACCAAGGTCCACCACCTTCAGAGACAAATTGAATCAAATAATTCTTGGGATCCTAAGACCAGATTTCTCTTCTCATTCTCAGATATGAATACAGTGCTACTTAAGATTACTTTTCATCGTTTTGTTCTATTGAACATTGCACATTGGTATAGACTAAACAGAAGTAAAAACATGTTTCTGTGGAGTTCCACGGATTCATGATATAAAATGGGCATATGCCTCTTCCTTATGGGCTCTTCAGTAAAGCTTATAGGGAAGTTAAAATCCCTAGTTCTTCCCAGAAATGTGAACTTCAAGAAAAAGTAACAAGAAAGTTCCCTTTGCACTCTAACATCACATATGCCCTCCTTTGCCTTTGGCAATGCAAAGGGCACCATGGGCACTTGAGAAAAGAAGAATAGATGCTTGGAAAATAAAGGAAAAATATTTGGATAGTATTCTATTTAATTAATATGGAATAAAAGCTTGGAAAATAAAGGAAAAATATTTGGATAGTATTCTATTTAATTAATATGCAATAAAGGCTTACGGATCTTGGAATTTCAAGACTAAAAGCAACTTTAAAGCTGATTTTATGCAAACTTCCAACAAAGTTTAATTCCTGTCTATGGTATCTTCTCTGTAGCTGTCCAGAGCATATTTAGAAGTTAGTTGTAATGATGAACTTATCTCATCCATACAAATTTCTTTTTTCTGTGAAAATTTTTATTGGCAATTTTTCCCTGTTAATGAATTTATATCCATCACTAAATCCTCCACTAAGGATTTATTACCTATTTTTTACCCTAAGATTTCTGGAGTCAGCATCCCTGGGTTCAAACATGGACTCTTCAGCTTTCTAGTGAACCGCTATTCAGCAAGTTACCACTGAGTAAAATGGGGTAATAATAGACCTCACTTCCCGTCTCTCCAAATGGAGATAATAATACCTTGCTTATAGAGATATTGGGAAAAGTGAATAAAACTGATAAAGTATCTTACAAGTCAGTACTCAACACTGACAGCTTTTATTATGAAATTACTGTTGTCTTCCTTTTTCTGACTTATTGTAGTTTATCTATTTAAAAGGTGAACTGAGCACTGAAAAGAAAGCTTCATGTATTGACTGATCATATTGGTGCAAAGTAAATACAAATACATACACACACATATATTTCTCTTTTGTGAAATATAAAATTTCTGTTAAAATCCACAAATACAATCTATGTTTATTGTTTGCATTGTCATTCATATTATTATTGTATATTTTGCTGAATATTGTCTTAAAAGACTTTAAGTAAACTTTTTCATTTAAAATATCTGTTCATCCTGTGATGAAGTCTTAGACATCTCACAAAATGCCAATTATTACCCCAAAAACATATGTGGAAACACGCACTAAAAACCAGAACTGATGTCCAAACTTCTACTGGAATTTCAGAAGATTACTGGGATTTCCATTAACTAAACACTTTATAAATTTCAGTAGTTTAGAAATTCTTATTGTATGCCCATTTATGCTTGGACTATCTGAAAAGAAGCAGAAATATACTTCCCTGATGCCGTTTGAGTCAAAAATAAAAAAATCAACCCCAACCAGAATTCCAGACCTCTATCTTTTTTTTCCTCTTTTTAAAAAAAAAAAAAAAAAAACTCTCATTACTGTTGCTCAGAGTCTAAATTCTATAATCTATCTTCATCAGATGTACCTCTATTCTTCATCAGTTTAAAGACTGGGATACATAAGCATTAGTAGACAAGACGTGGAATCCTATATTGACCTCTCATGTGAAGACAGGATGAGCACTGTGGCCCTTAGTTATATTTGATGCGATAGCCATTTTACAGCCACTGTGTCCCATTGATAGGAAAAAAATTTGCATAGTCGGACATCACTTGTTGAAAGTCTACTGGAAACTGGGAATTTAACATCAAGTTTATGATCAAACTGATAGATGGTAAGACCAAGGGAAATCATTACTCCATTCTGTGGTTAATTGTGAATGAGAAGAAAGCAGGTATATGGTTTTAATTTAAAAAACAACAAAAAAGTACAGCTTCCACAGCAGGGGAAAGGAGGTATCTTCTTAAGATTTGACAGAAGGTGAATTTTTGAAGATGACTTACAGAAAATTCAAAAAATTATTTTGCATTGCCATAAGGATGAGAAGCATGACAATTTTGGGCAAAAATCCATTAGGAGTTAAAGTGATAAGAAGAAGATGAAAAGATGAAGAAGGAGGAGGAGAAGAAGGAGAAGATGAAGAAGAAGAAAGAGGAGCAGAATGGGGGAGGAAGAGGAAGAATCAAAATCAGGATGATAATTTTAAGGGTGATAGATCAGCATAAAAGAATTTGAAATAATCATTAAAGACTCAATATAAAAACTTTTTTTTTTTTGGCACCAGCGATTGAACCCAAGGGCACTTAACCACTGAGGAACATTCCTAGGTCTTTTTAATGTTTTATTTAGAGAGAGGATTTCCCTGAGTTACTTAGGCCTCTCTAAATTGCTGAGACTGGATTTGAACTCGAAATCCTGCCTTAATCTCCTGAACATTGGGGTTACAGGTGTGTACCACAGTGCTCAGCCTCCACAAAAAATTTTAAAACACAATCAAGATTTGCAAAGACTCTACAAATAATTAAATCACTATTATATATGACAAAAGTTAGTTTTTATAGAATCCAAATGAAAAGAAAAAATGATAAAGGCACAAGGAAGACCATACATGAAGTATTGGTAATAGAAGTATAATATAAAAATAATTTCTATTTAAAAGGAAAAATTTTAAAAATAACTGTACAAGATAATATATCTTTTCTGGGATAATGCACAGTTAATGGGATTCCTGAATTATAGCCAAAATCAATGAACAATTCATTCTATGAATCCTATTGGTAATTTGTTAAAAGGAAATCGAACAAGCATTTAGAAAATAACCATATTCATAAGGTTTAAACACAGGAATAAAATTTTTTTCTGAAGCTGTTTTTCTTTTACTATAGCATCCAATTCCATAAGTCAATAGAGAATTTGATACTTAATTTTTTAAATGATTTTCAAAAGGATTGTGAACTAAAAATTTTAGATCTCATCAGAGGGTGAGCAGATGGCACACATTGATACAAAACTAATAGGAAAATATAATCACATATGTAAATGTGAAGATGTTGGTAGATGATAGATTGCCCAGAATACAGGAAGGTTAAATTAAGAATCCAATATTGTAAAAAAATAATAATAATAGTAAGAATAATACATTTTATAAGATAAATACAGATAAATATATTCAAGATTTTATCAAAATATTTAAAAATCTCACATTATCAGAAGCTATATCTTATTGTCTATTCTAATGTACTTACAGTAGTTCAGAGGGTATCATAACTTTTCTAATGATATCTCTCTACTGCTTAAAAGCAAACTTCTGATCACTAGCTTTTGTTAAAGGAACTGATATTCAGTAGTTTATCATTATCTTTATTACGGAAACCAATGTTTAGAAGTTCTACTGAAGAAGTGCTTTTGTAAGAATACTTCAACAGAGTTCAGTGTTACTAAGTATCAGAGGAAAGTATTTCTAGGAGAAATACATATGTAATTTCCACTTATGTTATAAAATTATAATTAATTGTAATTATATAATTTACATACAATTTAAAACTGCTAGAAAAATATATTACAAATACAAAGGTGAAAATGTTAATGGAGGATGTAGGAAAACATGACTTTATATGGAAAATCATAAAACAAAACAAATACATAAAAATAATAAGGCCATTTCCAGAAATGATATGGTGATTTTTGTTGATATTATTTCCAGATGTTTACATTTGCTTAATTTTCTTCAATAAAACGATATTACATTTATAGGAAAAAAATCAATCCATCAAGTATTGGTTTTAATCATTCATACTCATTAATCCATGTCCCTTGCTTATTTTATTGGTTTTAGAATACATTGATTTTTAATTCTATTATGTTCTAGTCATTCAAGCTTTTTTTCAAAGTGAATCTTATTATCTATTGTATTTACCACTGGACCCAGCTTTTTGTCACTCATTAACTTAATGAATATATCCTGAATGTTTTCATACAAGCCCTATTATAGCCAAGAACATCCAAGAAAATCTCATTCTACTGTGATATAAATCTTCTTGCTAGCATTCTTTGCTTTTCCTCATTCAACCAATGGCTAAGTCACCTATCCGCCCTTGGTGCACCTTCATATTTCCTTTCTTTATTCACAAGTCTATCATGAGGAATGGAACATGATCCACCTTGCTGAATTTCAGATACATACTAGAATTAGTTTGCTCTGATTTACTTACTTTTTCATCTCTGCAAAAATAGATGAGGAATCCTCACATACCTTGTTGATACCTGAATATCTAATGAAAACAATTGAAAGCATTAAAAGAATTTCAGAAATAGTAAAATAGTTTGTTCTAAATATGCATTAAAATATAAAAATTTACATCATTTGAATATAGTGAACACATCATTTTACTAATTGACTATATATTATGGAATGTTTATGAAATAGAATTAAAATAAACCCACAAAATATTTAAATGGCTTTTACATTTAATACAATCTCAAATTATGATGAAAAAGCATTTTGAAAAATTAAACATATAAATCTAGAAACCACAAAATATTTAAATTATTGCTACTGTCAATGTGTTCTGGAAAATTCTTTAAAAAATCGAGATTGGTTTAACAATACAGAAGGGGCAACATACAGAAATCAGAGCCAGCAGAAAATGAGTGAGAGAGTTTGAACCTGAAAACAAGGAAACTTGTACAATTAGTTTAGTCAAAGCCATTGCAACAAACTACCTTATCAAGAGACCCACAGGAAATAACAAAATTCCACAAAGAGCGAGGTTATATTCTCATTAAATACGAAACACAACTCTATTCTTCCCAACCACCCACCTCCATTGTGAATTAGCATCTGCATATCAGAGAAAACATTCAGCCTTTGTTTTTTTGGATTTGGCTTGTTTCACTTAGCATGATATTCTCCCACTTCATCCATTTAGCAGCAAATGATGTGATCCTACAATATGTACAATCAGAAAAATGAGAAATTATACTCAATTTATTTATGATTTACCAAAATGCATAATTACATTCTACTGTCATGTATGACTAATTAAAACAAATTTTAAAATTTTTAAAAATATATAAAACACAAAGTGGTCACTCTGTGCATCATTTCTATAGTGTTTCTCATGTGATAATTTTATTTTATGACATAGAAATAATAATATAGAGTAATGGTCATGTTTTGATAAAAAGAACTTTTGGGGTGAAATTAGTCTTCTGTTCTGATTTTTTTACTTTGGGACTTTCTTTAAATAATTCTTGACTAGATATGCATAAGATAACTACATATGTTTTCACAAAACACAAAAGTAGCAAATTAATTCCCCTTTTCCAATTTTACCATGATAGATGTTGCCCCAGTTTAATGCTTCCTGTCAAGAATTTCAAGAGAATGACTAAATTCTTTCACTCCTGGGTAACTTACAAATACCTACAGTATCATCTCTGCCTAGTAAGTTAAAGAAATTATTGTATTCCTCAACTTAATAAAATGCATATGAATGAAAAAATGAAACATAAATGAATGATTAACTTTCAACTAAGAGTTAAGAATAAAGGAAATAAAGAGAAATGAAGAGGAGAATTGTGTTATGCCAAATAAAATGTTTAAAACAACCATAAATTACTACAGTTAGATTCCTGGATAGATTTACCTGCATTGAATCAAATGAATATGAAGATCCTGAGGCAACATAGAAGTGATATTTGTTTGGTCTAATCTTGAATTATTTCTAGCAAGTAGAAACCTCTTCAATATTTTTTATCCTTTTTTTTTTTTTTTTTTTTTGGTGCTGGCGATTGAACCCATGACTTTGTGCTTGCAAGCCAAACACTCGACCACCTGAGCTACATCCCCAGCCCTCGTCAATATTTTAATTGATGGGATTATCTATTACCCTGAGAACTTCCTAGTGAAATTCAAGGAAGTAATCTGATTGGGGTCTAACAAATTGCAATTATAGAACATTGTTCTGAAATTTTTAATAATGCATATCCTAGTAAGGTAATAAAACTTTGATTTTAAAATAATAGAACTGGATTCAAATTCAAGTGTATTAATTGTTAGCTGTTTGACATTAAACAAATAACTATTGCAGCCATTAAATACAATAGTGTCAGTGAAACAAGGGCTACATGGTGGGTTCAATAAATGTTTTCTTTTTATCTTTGATTCACCATCATTCATTAATATATGTAAATTCTTAGATCTTCAGTTTGTTTGTAATTATATATATTAATCTCTTACTAACTTGAAGAATAAAATACAGTCTAAGTAACCTCATGGGTGGAAAGGGAGCCACTTACTGGACCTTGTTTGTGAAAGCAAAGCTTGGACAAAAGATGAGTACATTGGAAGACTGATATTTTGCAATGGTTCAACTGAAAACAAACAAAAAACATAACTAAATCACAGACTAAAACATTCCCAGCTAATCTACTGTGGGGTCACCTCTGGCTCAAAGGAAGAAGGAGCTGTGGCACTCTAAGACTCTACCACTCTAAATCATTACATCCTGCTCAGTCTTCTGTCTGCATATGTGGTTCCATTGCTTCAGTGACCTCCCTGCCCTATGCCAACCACAACTTCTGTAAAAGTGGATTGTCTGTCCATAAATCCACTTTGCCATTTAAGTTACTTCCTTTGGTTCTACTTTTCATGTGCCTGTACAAAAGAAGAACAGGTCTAGGTTCCTGTTACTTTCCGACTTTATTAAA
The DNA here is from genome assembly GCA_020662805.1 of Glaucomys volans. Taxonomy (NCBI): domain Eukaryota; kingdom Metazoa; phylum Chordata; class Mammalia; order Rodentia; family Sciuridae; genus Glaucomys; species Glaucomys volans. The sequence goes on from JAJEJO010002416.1 coordinate 8,993, forward strand.
CCAATGATTCTTAATCAGGGATGAATTCACCACACACCATCTTCTCAGTGACATTGGCAATGTCTGGAGGCATTTTACTATTATTGCTACAATCTTGAGTGGGGTGCTAATGACACCTGAGGGCAGAGGCCAAGGACTCTGCTAATCATCCTTCAATACACAGTATAGCTCCTATCTTCCAAAGACTTATCCAGCTCAAAATGTCAGTAGTGCTGAAATTGAAAAATACATCCTGAGAGTCATCAAGTACTCTTCTAACTGCTAACTGAATAAAACAGATAACAGAAGTCCCTCCTGTCTTGTGATTTGCATTCTACTAAGAATGATGGAAAATAAACAGAAACAATTAATTTGGTTTTAGATTTGGTAAGTGCTATAACAGTAAACTAAAATAAATGGATAAAATATGTGTTTGGGAAGATGTAGAGGATAGAGAGGGAAGCTAGAATATTATTTTCAGTAGAAGAGCATATACATGGTCATATGAAATTCTTTCCAATCTAATTTTTCTCTCTGACCCTTCTTTATACAATTGCTTTGGTATAACTTAGTTCATAAAAAGACTAAAGAAAAAAATCACAAAAAATAGTATCAATTAAACTCACACACTCGCTAACTTCTACACTGTAGTTTAGTGGATTTTGGTAGTAGTGTTTGATTGATAAAGATTGATAAAATATTTTAATTTGATTGGTTACATGGATTAACACATGGACATCTTCTTTGAAGGGTTTCATTTCCATTTAAATACTTTAAAGATAAGAAACCACATAAAGTATGTTATCAAAGACAAAGAGAATAAAAGCTGGAAAGCAAAGTTATCTAAAACCCTAGGTCAAAACACATTAAGGACAAGGATGAAGAAAATGCCAAAACACTCAGAACAAAATGATCCACTCGGTGTAATTGCTGATGATCAAAATCCACATAATAGAGATGGAGTCAGAAAACCTCTCATAAAGTAACTCAGCCTGCATTGTGATTTAGAAACCAGTAATTCATGAGATTAAGGTGCCCTTTATATATCATCAGGAAGCAGTCAAGCTAAAAAGTAATCAATGTAAAATAAGTCATAAACTTAAAAAGTTATGAAGGGACACTAAAAAAAGGAGAAAATGAGGCCATGAGATGAGTACAAATGGGAACGGTCAGCAAGGATCCTGCCCAGAGAAGTGCTGGAGAGAAAGGATCTGTCAGTGTGTCACCATGACTGTGGAGATGGGTCCTCTACCTCAACAGGATTACGTACCAATTCAGGCAGCAGATCCTTTCCAACTTTCCCACTAGTGTTTCCTAAGAAGATAGGAGGTGAATTCTTGCCTTCCAATCTTTCCTGCATTTGTCTGGCACAGAAACTCCTGACAAAGGGAATTTTATTTTGTGTTTTATGTAAACACACCTATTTGCTTCTTACATTTCTCTGAATAATCCATAACTTAGTAGTGATCATTTTAATATAAATATTTAAATGCCTTAACCATTCTCAATAAAAATAAATGTTGTAAAACTGATATTCTAAGATAATCCCACCATATTTATCTCATGGTTTTGCTACATATTGACATATACTCTCAAAATACTCTACTTTGGAAATTATAGCTCATTTGGCCAGTTGGTGTGAGAATGAATATACTCCCTGTGCTACCTATACTGAGTAGATTTTTCAATATTAATTAAGTTTCTCAGTTGCCTCAATTCTTGGAACAGGATCCTCTGACCACAGGACACCAGGTTTGTCTTTATGGCAAGATGATTTTCAATACAAATCAGAAAATTGGCATTTTCATTTACAAACCAATCTGAGAATGTTGGTTGTGTGAGTTGCATATCTGTCTGTACTAATGGTCATGATTTCAGTCTTTTGATGGGCTGAAATAGCAGATGCTAAAACCTCTGGTTCTGACTTAAGATCACCCCCTCACACAGTTAATCTTAACACAGGCTACTAGCTTGCATCTGTGTTTTTGTTAATATGGAAAAGCAAATCTAGTGAAAGACATGAGAAGTCCAGAAGGGTTTGATGCATTTTCCTCTTCTTGCAAAGTGTTACTTCAAAACTTTAAATGCTAAATTTCTTCATACAAACAAAATTGTATCCATCTAATCCCAGAACCAGACCTTAGTGTTGGAAAGAATAGTCTGACCAAAAGATCTTAACAAAAAATCAATTCTGTACACAAAAACCAAAGGAGTACACAAAACCACATGTCATTTGGGTAGGGCATATTTGATGGTTGGGGTTCCCTGACCTACTTGAGCTTCTTAATGATGCCATCATATCTGCCTGTAACTGAATTTTAGCATCTGTGATGACTAAGCAGCATTCCATTTTATTTTAGATTTGAAAATAGTTTGAAAAATATGTAGAAGATGGAATATTTCCTAATAGAATACAGAATTCACTATATAGAAATGTTTGGTAATGCTGGAGTAGCCAGAATTCAAGAATCATATTGCATGTAAGAAACTCAACACCTTCCAACCATAAATTAACAGTTTCAATACTCTCTGCAGGTTTCCATTTATTCTGCCTGTTTACAGATTTATAATTACATTAGTGACCTAATATGTTTGGTAACTATAATCTCAAAAAATATTGAGTAATTGCACATGATTCATAGTGTAACAACACATGAAAAAGAAAGATAATAAACCTCTGATGTATGTCTTGTAACAAATGGTTACATTGCTTTGAAGGCAAAAGATAAAATAAGGATATAATTTTTCTTCACAGTGGAAAACCCTTAGATTTTTATGTTCAATGAATATCCATTTCTTTATAACTCTTAAATGGATTACCACATGGAAGTTTATCCCAGAAAATCTGTCTTTCTTGCTTTATGATCATTTGTAGATACTAGTCTTAATTGCTTGCATCTAGGAGATACTGGATTGATTATTAATAGCAAACATTTAAATTAATTACTTTGTTTTCATTTCAACTATTTTTTATTTGTTGGCATAAAATCTATGAAAAGCTTTTGAGATACCAATAATTAATTAATTTTCAAGGGGTACAGTGTGAGCAGAAAGGAACTACCCTACTCATTCCCACCACAGGGAATGAGCAATAGTTGTTTAGGAGCCTTTTTAAAACTACCAAGTCATTGGCAATTATCTAAAAAAATTAGAGACAGTATAGTGTGTAATAGTGACACTCGCATACCAATGTTTAAAGCAGCAGCATTTTACAATAGCCAAGACATGGAACTAGCCCAGGAGCCTAGTAGCAGATGAATGGATAAAGAAAATATGGTATATGGACACAATGGAGTTTTACTTAGCCATAAAGAATAAAATGATTTTGTGATTTTCAGGAAAATAGAAGGAACTTAAAAACATCATGTTAAGTGAAATACACTATATTCAGAGTGTCAAAAGTCTTACATATATTTTCACTCATATGTGGAAGACAGTAAAGTGGAGTCTCATGAAAATTAAAAGGAGTCAGTAGAATAGCAGAGTAGAGGGATCAGGGAAAGAGAGGAGGGGAGAAGAAGGGGCATACTGGAAAATAAAACCCATCAAAGTATGTTATGTGCATGTATATATCACAATGAATCCCAATATTATAGATAATTATAATGCCCTGATTAATATTAATGAAAATAAAGTTCATGAATCAGTTCTTTAAAAGAGAGCATTCTGGAAACATGGTGTGTGAGAGCTACATGGAACTCATCCTTTATATTAGTTAATTTGAGATTAATTTTCTACAGATAAATGGTTACAGACAAATAGGTTATGTTTACTAAAAATAAAGTTAAGCTGGAAATACAGCACAGTATTTGAGAGTAGATGTTAGTTACTATTGGTATTATCTCACCTTTGATTTTCTGCACTGTTTATGTTGTGCTTGTATTTCTCTCTCTTGAGTGTCTTGCTTGCTACCTCTTGCCTCCATGTCTCTCTACATGTGTATGTATCTACTTCTGCATTTCCTTATGTGATCAAACATTTAAGAGGTTTTTGAAAACATTACAAGTAATCTAGTAATATGAATCCTTTATGCACAAAAGTGTTAATAATAGCAAAGCAAAAAATTATGTCACGTATGGAAAATAAAAATTCTTTCAGCTGTATCTTATCTTCAGAAAATAAAATGGTACTTTCCAATTAAAATATTCCTTTTTGGTATTCATCATTGTTTTAAATATATATATATACAATTTACAATGTAATTTACAGACTTTTTTTTAAATGAAGTCATATTGAAATAAAGAAATCTTATTTAAATATTACAAACTTTAGGTTTCTAAAAAATAGAATTGGTTATTCGTTATTCTGCTGAAATTTTTTATTTTCTGAAAAATTGATCCCCATAGTCTAAGTTTCAAAACTGAGAAAAAAAGGAAAATAAAATCAATCACTAAAATTATAATGAATACTCTTTAATTATTAAGGAGGCACTTCAAGATGACTAGCTGCACTGAACGTCAATTAGCATTCTTCTTATATGCTAATGTTTTCTGATTCCTCTTAAATTTTGGTTCTTTAGATACCAGATAAGTAGATTAAGACAATAGTAATTCAAGAAGGTATGCAAGGTATTTTTTTTTTAGATAATACTAAATATGATCCTCCTAAAAATGGGGAAAAACTTCATTAATGCTAGAATATAAAGGAGTAGATGTAGAGTTTAATAGAAAGAAAGATTTTTCTTATTTGACAAATGAAAGAAATGTCATCCTGGTTCAAACTGTCATTTTTTAAATTCGCACTTCTGTATATCACTTTTGAAACCTTCTAAAATGTCTTTCTTTTCTAAAATATTCTGGCTGGCATTCAGCATCTTTTATTTTTATGTTATCTCACGTGATTTTTTGTTAAGAGACACTTCAGGATATTTTTCATAAACTCTGTTCAGTTTAGAGCCTTGGGCTTATTTTATTTTTTACACTAATGCAGCATTATCTTTGCTCTCCTTACAAGAACAAAAACATCTCGAAAGAGTAAAGCTTCCCAAGGTCATTGGCCTGTGTCTTTCCGACTCCTCAACCAGGTATTCATTTTTCTTAGTTTCTTGTCAGTGCACTGTGATATCCTTCACATCTGTCTGTGCCTTTGCTTTTATTAGCAGAAAATACAGCTATAGCTTTAGTGTCATGTGTACTATAAAGACAGGATTTTCAAGAGATTTGACAACTCTCATATTTCCCGAAGTATTCTCAATGTAACACAGAAACAGTTTATTACTGTTAAGTAGTGACTGTCTCTCCAGCTTGAATAATGAAGTTCTCTAGGTCAATATTTTATACAATGATACATTTAAGGAAGCATTCCTCTTCAGCTTGGCACTAAAACAATGGCTGTCATAACACAGATCTATGTATTATCAATCTCACATGCTACCACAATCAATCTAATTCGCGGGGCAGGGAAAGTGTAATATGTTATTGAGTTAAACCAGGAGTTTTCTTCCACAAAAATGTTTATAAAGGCACATAATAAAATTATTTACAGAGATGAGCTCCTACTGTACAGCATGGAATAAATTCAACCTTCTGTGAAGAGTGCTCACAGCTGCAGGTGATTTACCTGTGTTACTGGGAAAGGCACAGTCCGATCAGGTATGAAAGCCTCTAGCTTGAGCTTCACAAAGCCACTCAGAATAGTGAAATGGTAGAGAGAAAGACATACATTAAAAGTCTGGCTCTTGAATACAACGACTATAACACAAAAAAAAACCCCAAAACAAAGCACAAAGTGTGTTTTATGGAATCATTAAAAATCAAAACTTCGCCTGTCTTTGGTTTGAATATTTCATGACAAGCAACTATCTCTAAGGGAAAAATGTTTCCTTGCTGGTCAGATAACAGTAGGTTTTAGCATGGAATAAATTCACAAACTTTTCTCAAGAAAGAGAATTTAGGCCATTTCTACAGAAGCCAAAACGTACATCTGCATCGATCCTCTTGGCAGCAAAAAGCAAGCCCCTTTGAAGCTTTAAGTTTGTACCAACACCTGTTAAGACTCTGCCTGCCCTCGATTCCATTTTGTATCTGGCAGCATTGCAAGTGTACTCAAATTGAAGATGATTCCATAGACTAAAGAAAATGTACCTTGGCTAGAGATGTACAGTTTTTTTTTCTTTTCATATTTCTTTCCCCCACATATTCCATTTTGATTATGAGTGAGGAAAACCTCACTGGGGAAAGTCTTCTGAGCTTTGAACTGGTGGGTAAATTACTTCTGTGGAAAAACCATTTTGATTTAGACTTTGACCTGAATTTTCTATTGTGATTTTACTTATGATTGAGATGACTTCAGAATATCTTTCTCATTGTGTTCACAATTGGTAATGGGGAAAGTCTTGATTGACACCTCCCAACAAAGCACAATCATATGTATTTCCTCCTACCCTTTAGTTCTCTTAGGCATCAAAATGCATTGCACCAAGATGGAGTGGTGTGTGTGTGTGTGCATGTGTGGGTGTAATATGTAATATAGTATCCCACTTTTTAGACTATAGTGTATCTCCACCGAGAGATGGAGTCTGTATTTTTTTTCTCTTGAACTTATGTGAATCTTTGTAACTGTCTTGAATAGAATAAGATGGCATGAACTCTATGACTTTCATGGCTAGATTATAAAAGGTGATATGACTTCTGCCTAGTTTTCTTTCTCTCTCATTTCTGTCAGTGCTTGCCTCTGGGGCCAAGTCACCATACTGAGAAGAAAACCAGGTCACATGGAGAGACTGCGTTAAAATCTTCTTTCCAACAGATTCAACTGAGTCCTCAACCAACTTCAATATCAACCACCAGTTATATGAGTCATGTGCAACAGATTCATTCCAATTTCTCCAGCTGAAGTATAAAATGTTCTAAAAGATACAAGTCATCTCCCCACTGCCCCACACATTGGAGTTCCAAAATCATGAGAGATATACATTATTTGATATTAAGCCACTAAATATTGGAGTTCTTTGCTATGTAGCAATAGATGACTGATTCAGACCGTCATTTCTTCCATACAATATCTCAAAATCATTCAAGAATTTGTTATAGGCTGGAAATTTTATCTGCTAAACCAGTATACCAAGTTCTATGCTCTCTTTCTCCCAAATACAGAAGTTTGTCACCTAATGAATGACAGAAATGACCATCTCAATGTCAAAGGAGACCACATCTTATTTCTGAATTTTTCCATTGCAATGCCTGCAGAAACTTAATGAAATAATTAAATACTTCAAGATCTATTGGTTTGGGACCTGAGTAAACAAAAATATGCCATGGGTTGGGTAACCTCGCCCAAAGCAGATATGGAATTCAGTAGAGCAGAGGCCTGGAGGATTAAGGAGCAAATGAGAACCTCCTACTTCTTCTGATGTAGGCACTAGAAGCCTGAATACAATTTTCATTCTACACCATCAAGTCCACATGTTCATGAGATCAGTACTTCAGACTTCAATTCAGTAGTTTCTGTAAACTTGGAACAACCAAACTGATGCCAAGAAATGAGAAAGATATTGACCTATGGTTCATGTTAATGTATTTGTATGCAAAAGTTAAAAGGACCATAGAGCTATAGTTTCCAATGTTTTCAGTCACATGATTATTCCCTGAAACAGAATCTTACAACGAAGAGCCTCACAAAAAGAACAATGAATGGCTCAGGCTTAAGGAGGCAATTGGAAATCCAAAGCCCCAGCTGTTCTGTCCCACCCATTCCCCACTTCAGAGGTCTCAAAGAATTGCTGCAGAATCCCTGCTGAGATCCAGGGGAGGTTTGTTGAACGATACTATAATTCCTCTTTGCTATGAAACTAGTACAAAAAAAAATGTCAGTTTATTATGACTGGGGAATATTGTCTGTCAGAGCTTGGTGGGACTTCTGTGTTCATCAGATTCTATCTGTTTTCTGAGGAACTCACATTCTAATTCCAAAGACCTTGTCATTGATTTCATAGGGCTCTCTGTTTCTCTCTGTAATTGCTCATTTTAAAACCAGAGTTATTTATATAGTTAAGAATGTTTTGCTATTCTATAGTAAGCCTGTGAAAATGCTTGTTCATTATTAGGCATTACTGGGGTCAATATTCTTTTTGTTTGCCCATTCTCACATTCTTAATTACAACAGTCAACCATTTTTCCTCATATTTACCACTTCACTCTTGCTATCACAAAAACTGCCTAAATCTAGTCATTCATTACCCTCAGACTCAGACTTTCATGTCTTGACTTTCAGTGCCCTTCCCTATCTACTTCTTAAATTTTGGTGCCAGAATGATTTCCCAAAATCATTATGACTGTCTACTGTTCAGAAATACTCACCAGCCACTCCATCCCACTGTTCATTACCTTTGCTTAATTGGTGAAGATTTCTGCTCTTCAATACCCAAGGACAAGTTTTATCATGACCTGTCACAAACTCCATTCACCAACCAAAACCAATATTGCTTTATTCTTCAGAAAGTTTTGGAAGAAGCTTAGAGAGAAATACATTACCAAAAAGAAAACTACATGAAGAAGGAAATTTGAAGAAATGGAAGAACTGTAAAACAATGTTAGTAATGTTATTAATTAAAAATAGGTTTTGTCAAGTCAAATGAATATTCCTTGAGATTCTGAAAAATTAAAACCAAAATGGAAAAATGATTCATGTTGCTATGCATAGTATCCACATAACAAAAAACAGACCCATATTCAGAAGATTATGTCTACTCATTTCCTATATCACTACCTTTCACAGAAATGGCTTTTATTTCTTGGTCATAATAAAAGTAGTATTAGTATTAATATCCGCAACAAATACTACTTTTTATATACCCAGCAGTGTATTTATGTTATTTAATAATCATGCCAACCTAGGGGATAGGTACTACTTCTATTATCTTCATTTAATAGATAAGGGGATTGAGGCAAAGAAAATTTAATTAACCTGTCCCAAGGCCCCACAGCTGTTTTGTAGTTCAGTGATACCAAGCAAGGCAGTCTGACTTCAGAGTCAAAATTCTTAAATATTTTGATAGAATCTCCCCAACCCTACTTCATTACCCCCAATTTTAGACTAGCTTCAGCATTAATAGGCTTTCATGAATATCTGCTGACATAATGGATAAGTACACCATGTTTGTATCCTTCCTGTTCTACCACATAGAGTGCTGTGTGAAGCACTAAAGGAGAGGGATGCCTGCATGGAATGATATGTGTCTGCATTGCCTCCTCTTGTCGCTCTTTCCTTCCATTTTTCCTTTCTTTGCTGTGACTCTTGTGTCTGACTGTGAACATCTTTGCTACATTTGATGAAATACTATTATCAGGTGAAATGAATGGTTCTTGCTACCCTGCAGATCTTGCCCTACCCCATGCTCTCCTGTAATAACTACCTTGATTCCAATAGTGGCCAAAGCACTGATACGAGGCCCTCCTGGAGGAGACTCAGCTGGACCCAACAATTTTTCCCTAACCCTACCATAGCCTCTCTTTATCCATCATTTACCTGAGTCTTTCAGTGAATTCTGTGTTGCTGTCACTACAAGCTATCTCCCTAAACCCTCAAACATCCGTACACCTAAGACTCTCCCAGAAGATGTGAGGTATACTGTCCCCATTTACCCTCAATAGGCATCCTTGATTCTCTCTGCAAAAAAGAAGTTTTCAAATAAATCTGAACTTCCTTATATCTTGAGTTTGCTGATTATGGAAGAAGAAAGCCAAATTTTGATCATCTTCCTACGAAGAAGAAAAAGAAGGAATCACTATTTTTATGTAAAAGTTCTAAATATGTGAAATTTCACAAATGTTCCACTTTCCTTTTTTTTATCCATATCTAATGTCTCTAATGGCATAAAGGTGTAAAAGCCCTTATCAAATATTTCCTTAACTTACATTTATACCATTACTCTAGTGTTTTTTTTTTATTTTTTTAGTTAAAATGGTACAATTTAATGGGGCATAACATGATGTTTCAATACATGTATTTGTTGTATAATGTTCAAAACAGAGTAATGAGCATATTCATCAATTCATTATCATTTCTTTGTGGTAAAATATTCAAAATCCTCTCTTCTGGCTAATATATGATATATGATTGTTAACTATAGCGACACTGATATGCAATAATACTCCAGAATTTATTCCTGCTACCTAACTCAAACTTACCATTCTTTCACCAACTTTTCCTTTCTTCCTTTCCCCCAGTTCCAGCCCCTGGGATCACTATTCAACTTGTGTGAATAAACACTTTTATACTAGACATATGTGTGAAATCATGTAGTATTTTACACAACTCTCCTATGTTTATTTATGCAGATTTTGTCTCAGGTTCTGACTTCCTACATGAGTTGAAACTAGGTCCAATAATGCAGCAATGTCTGTGGTTGAACACTGAGAGCACATGGAAACAGGCATCATATTTTAACATTACTTTGCAATTTCTTTCCATGTAGATTTAATATTAAAGTGCAATTATGAGGCATGCAATATATGGGTACTTAAATTAAGCCAACCAGAAAGAGAGCACTAAAAACTATGTGTGTTTATATTAAAGTAAAAATATTGTGTAGCTTTATATGTAAGATAATGATCTTATTGAGAATTTGTTCTGATGCTCAATTTCTAGGTTTAGTGTCAAAAGCTCAAGAGTGAAGCTCTGGGGAAGTCTTCATTACTGAAAACAGAAACACAGAAATAACATCGTGTTTCCCATCTTTGGTTTTTATGTGTCTGTTTCTGTAAAAGGATGTAGCAATTGCTTCTGAGGATGGGTTATTTTGGTTCAGAGAAAGCTATATTAATGTGAGAATTGCACTTAATGAAAATATAATGAGAACAAGGTAATAAAAATATACTAAGAGGAAAATGAAATATTTTAAAATTTAGTTGAAGATAATTTTTAAATAGTACCTGAACCAATATAATTTTATATATTTCATATAAAGTGTATACAAAATATGTGGAAAGATAAAATAATTATACTTTAATTCAGGAGTCTCATTTTTAAAATAAAAATATACATTGCTGTATGAATAAGTGGTATTGTCATTATCAAACTTTCATATACATGAGTCAAGATATGCTACTATATGCTATAATCAAGATAACTAAAAATCTCTGTGACATGTCATAATAAATTTCACTGTAGGTCTGAGGTAGCATCTGACATTCCATGCTGCTCTAAACTTATGTCACCTCTCATATCAACATACTTTCACAATTACCTTAGCCAAAGACAAACCATGTAGCACTTCAACTCAAATTTCACTTGCAAAGCAGCCCACATGACCACATATAACTTTAAAGGAGGAAGAGAAGTGTGGGGTGCCATCCATGACTAGCAAATAAAACCAGGCTTGGTCGAGCCATCAGACATGGAAATCTGGCTCTCAGGAACTGACAGTCATAAGAGATTGTTTCAGATGGCCTGAAGTACGTGGTTTCCATGCAGTGGCTTACTGCCGGAATTTGCATGTCCTAGATGTGCCAGATGACCCACTAGAGCAAAATGGCTTGCTTAACTACACCCCATCCTTTTTCTCACCAAAGAAGCTCCTCCTGGTGCAGCACCCCTTTTACCTGTAGGGCTATAAATAAGGAAAGGTGGGCTCTTCCATCTTTGTTAGAGCCAGGTCCTTAGCATGACTCAATTCATCATGCCCCCTGATTCAAAAGATAATTATCTCCTGTGGTTTTTTCCTATTAAATAAATTTCTTAGTGATTAATTTACAGACAGCCCATCCCTCCAACAGAAACCCTTTCCCTCGCCTATGCTGGATGTGTGGTGAGAGAGAAGTACAAATGTCTGGGTCCAGAAGTAATTTTGATGATGGCTATCACATCTAACAGAGTAGGCAATGGGATTTTCAAAACTGTTGAACAATAAAACTGAAATACATTAGAACATCTAACCAGCCATGGAATTTTAGGGCCAACTGTACCTTCCATGTCTTGTCCTGATCAACACTACAAATGGGCCCTATGTAGCAGTTGTTCATTTCAACTTAGTGTTCCTAGCAAGTCCTGTGGCTCTGTGATTTCTAGCACAGCAGCAATTATTTTAATAAATCCTATGTAGATGCACATTTTCTAAGTCCATGGAATTTGGTCCAAGAGAATACTAGAGCAAAGGAGAATTTTGTTTTCTTTTCTTGTCTTAAAAAGGGGCTGCAAGATGTTTTTTCCATCTGGACTCACTTTCCATATATCCCTCTCCCATCTCCAAAAGTTAAAAAGTTTAGCCCACTCTGATTTGAGAATGTAGCTGGGTAGATGATAGGAACCCCGAGCAAATCATGTTGAATCAATGTACATAGCTGAGTTTGCTGAGGCTTCCTATACTTATTTTTTAATTCAAACAATTCTTAAAGTTACATAGTAAAAGAATAAATTATCTCTCTTAACTCCATTTATATCACACTCCCCAGAGTAGACACTTCATTCTAAAATTTTAGATAGTGACATGGGGGGTTTCAATGTGTCATTCAGTGTCAAAAAAGTTTTTTTATTTACTTATTTAATACTGGAGATTGGACCCAGGGATACTTTACCACTGAGCTACACCCCAATTTCTTTTTTATTTATTTTTTTTTAATTTTGAGACAGGGTCTCACTAAGTTGCTCAGGTCCTTGCTAAATTTCTGAGACTGGCCTTGAAATTGTGATTGACTTGTCTCCACCTTCTGAGTTATGGTACTAAAGGCATGAACTACCACACCTGGTTCAAAAAAGTATTTAACAAAAGTATTAGGAAAACAATAAAGTATTTATTACTTTTGTATGACTCAGCAATAATGACAGTGGGTAATTTGCTTTGAATCTTGAAACTATATTATAATACACTAATACTAGTATACAAAACTCAAAATAAAGTTTGGAATACGTTATTAATGTACTTAGTCATAATCACATTAATTCAGAATAAAATGCCTTAATAAAATACATTTGGAAACCTGGACTTCCACTGCAATATTCTAAAGTAAATAAACAATTGCCAAATCCTCATTGTACTTTGAACTTCACTATTTTTTTTTAATCTGAAGATTTTACTATTGCAGATTTTAATAGAATGCTATTAATTTAGCAAATCAATAGGGCTTAATCATGACTGATTTTGAATACTCTTAAAGTTGTAACTACCCATAGGAGCGTCCGATGAATTTGATCCAACAGATCAACCACTGACTTTAAAAGTATAACAAGATTTAAGCAATTGCTGCCATTTCATAAACCACAAGCATTTTATTTGATTTTTTTTTTCCTGTCGAATACATTTAGTTCTAGTAGTTTTTCCTGGCTTTGTTCAAAGGCTTTAATTCTGAAAGCTAGTATTAAAACTTGATTCCTCTTCTTTTGTCCTCTCTGCATTATTGATTCTATATTAAAAAAGATTGATTCTTTAAACCAAACTTGGTAATCACTACTAAAATCATTTCTTCGGCTTCTCTTTGTGTGTAGAATAAGATCCACTCCCCTCAGCGTCTCTAAAGTGCTTGTGCTGCCTCACCAACTCCATTCCAGTCCCACTCTCCCCGTTTTCCTGGCTTTAGCTACATTGGTATGCTTTCAGAGAAAATATATGGGAAACACCAACTTACTGTACTGCATTGAACAGATATTTTCTAAATAGTACTCCAGTGGCTAGATATAGCTCTGTCATTTCAAAAGCTACACATCTTATTCTACACTGTTTACTACTTGAAGAATCAGCAGCAAGTTAATATCAGGCATTATAGCACCATATATTTTTGTCATGCTTATGGGCTTTCTAGAGGCATCCTCCATAATGTTTAAGTGGGAAAAGATTCAGTTTCTGACCTATAGCTTATACTATAAGTGAATATAGGCAACCATTTCATATCAAGAAGGAACGTAAAATATCCATTTTTGGTAGTTTGGCTCTTCAAGTTCTGGGTTCACAGGTATAAAGAATTTGCAGATGTGATTGATTCGGGTTATATAGTATAATAAATCTATACCATTATTTTTCAATTAATTATTCATATACATTAACTTTAGTTACTTAAACCAAATTACCTGTTAACCCTCTATCCTTTTAATAATTTTTTTTAATAGGAGCAAAAACTATAACCCTGAAAGATCCTTAGCTGATACTCCAGCTTCTCTTCAGGGCCTCAAGAGATTTAATGTGTCAGTCTAGCTCTTGCGAATGCCCCCGCTACAGCTCTTTTTATTATGTTCTCATATAATCTTTTCATGTCAAGGGTCTTCACTCACTTGGAGCATTCTTTTGGGTTTAGACCGAGACTCTACAGACTCAGCACATTTCTGTATTGTGTCTTTGAGACCTATTACTGGGAGAGACTTGAATAACTGACACAAAACAGCTATTAGATGGCACACAAAGGATTTGATGAACTGGTTTGATATCCTTCCAAGTAAATTTTACAAATCAGAATTCAACTCTACTTTCAAGTAACTGAATTAGAGAAATATTTTTTATTTTTTAAAATACTCTCACTATATTTTTGTTCAGTTTCAAGAGGTCTTAATGAAGCCTGAACTGTAGAATTTTAAAACATGAATCAAATCTATTTGTCAGTGATACTATTGTGAATAGAGAAAATCTGAAGGAATATTTTAAAATCAAAATGAAGCCCCAAACTACTAATAATTAACTCAGTGTAGCAACATTGCTGGATGTCAATAAAATCATTTTTATGTCTATACAGTAACAACATACAAATACAAACTTAATAATAAATACCAGTGCCAGAGTGTGCCATTATTAAAGCTTTGCTCCTGAAAAGACACTGTTACATTTAAAAAGCAAGCCATTGACTGGAGAAAATATTTTACCTTACATCAGACAAAAGATGTTAATCTAGAAATGTACAATTTATGTAACCACTCACCACATGTAGCTATTTAAATTAATTAAAGTTAATTTTAATTTAAAACATTGAGCTTCTTCAGCATATTTACCCTCATCTCAAGTGGTCAATAGTCATATGTGAATATTGGCTACCATATGGAGAACATAAAGTTCTGTTGGCTAGGTGAATCTGAAGTTAATCATAGAAAGCAGAGGTCTCAGAAAGCAATTTTGAAACTGATATTCTTCTTAATAAAATGACAGCATTTTAATATTTGATAAAAATAGTCCCTGACATTGTGGGATGAATACTCTTTAGTATGTAAAAAATGGCAAATATTTACCATGAATATTCCTTAGTTAAAATACTTTTGAAATATTTATTATTTATTATATGGTTTTATATATATATATAAAATGTACTTACATTGTCTTTAGAAATAACCCCAATTCACTATAATCTGGTATACTCAATAAGTTGAAATTAATGATTATGTGTCATAATATATTCTACAATAAGTACAAAAGGTCAAGTATACAATGGAATGTAAAATTAAATGATTCATGAATAAGAAGAATAACTGCTGGAAATATTCAAAATGTATTTTAATTAATAAATATGTAGCATAATACATAAATTATTTAACCATATATCATATTTTAATTTCCAAATATAAATAATGTAAAACAAAAAAATGAATACATCTTCCTGTCAGGGCTTAAATTTCACTTTGATGTGCAATTCCACCTGGTATCCTTTAACTATAAAGACAAATTGTCCATTTTCTAACATTTGGGGAAAAAAGAAAAAATATATATTGGTGCTCAGTCTTCAAAGCTTTGGTTTTTTGGAAAGTAATTCAGGCCATCACTTTCATTTCTGGAATCTGATTTCAGTGTAGAAAACTTGGACATGTTATCCCTTTCCAAATGAATTAAAGTACATATTTGTGTAACTACTTTTGAATGCATTTGCAGAGAATTATTCAAAGTGTTTATTCAGATGAATTATAATGCCAATAAAAAAAGCCAAGTTTTTGATCCAATCTTTTCTAGTGAGCTGAGACATGGATTTTTCTCTCAAATGATATTAACAAGTTGCTGTCTTTCATCAGTTAAAAGCATCTTCTGGTGCACCATGCCAACACTGTCATCTGACTTTCCTGTAGCACACCAGACTATTGCATTCACCAAGCAAAGCCTTGAACTCTCTGTCACTTAGCCGCATATCGTTTAATTCATTATGATAATCATTATGCCCATTACTTATTCCATTTTTAATGTTTTCCTCTTTTCCCCACCACCCCTCTTAATGATTCCTGATTCCTGGTAAACAATGCAATTCTGTGATCTATGTTCAAAACTGTCGCGGTCAATTTAATTTTCAAAAAACAGACAAGCTTTAACAGAAATCAGTGAAAAGTAACTATCTGTTGTAGTTGTGCTTAACAGTTTTGACTGCTCTGCATCAACTCTTCAAGGCATTTCCTAATACATTAAAGGTAAATGGTTTCTCTTGTTGTACTCAAAATGTCTCTAGATCAAAAGGTTCTTCAATCACATCGTTATGGGTTGAATCATGTACCCTGCAACTCATATGTTGAAGTTATAACCACAGGTACCACAGAATGTGGCATTATTGAGAAACAGGGTCATTTTGGATACAATTAGTTATATTAAAATGAGGTCATATTAGAGAAGAAGTAAGCCTCTAATCCAATATGGCTAGCAAGTTCAACAATCAAAATTTGGACACAGAAGCACATATACAGGAGAACCATGTGAAGAGTGGAACTATACTGCCACAAGTCAAGGATCTACCAAAAGTTAGGTTAGAGATTTGAAAGAGTTCCTTCCCTCATGCCTTCAGAGAAAGCATAGCCCTCCAACACCTTGATTTCAGACTTTCAACCTCCAGACTATAATATAATAAATTCTCTTGTCTAAGACACTCAGTTTGAAATACTTTGTTATAGCAGCCCTAGCAAACTAATACACATATCACATATTGATTGGAATAATTAGCAAAATTAGGTGAAACAAAAGAACTGAAATAGAACAAACCACAAATTATATTTTTCACTTAACTTACTCTAAACTCAGCTGTGTATGAAGACTAAATACACTCATGTTATCTTTGGAAATGCTTCTGTTTTTGGAACACATACTTCTTACATCACAAGAAAGGTAGTATTTTTTAAAATTTCCCAACTGAAAAGTATGATGTCAAGCTTATGTTTCAGTTATTAAATAATTTTATCCCACTGGATTATTATTTCATTTATATTTCAAAATAAATGTTGAAATTTTGATTGTGGAAATTTTCATCATATATCTTTTCTGAAGTTTATAGTTTTTTACCATAGATTTGTTTTTTACAATTGCACATTTCTAGTAAATATACACTCTGCACATTAAACAGGTAGGACTAGTCTACATGTCCATCAAGAAAATGTTGACTCCATTTTCCCTAAAATATGTACCCCACTTACCCCACTTGGACTATCTACTCTATGCCAACTTTTGATAGATAATCTTTTTCTTTCCCCCCTTTGGTACTAGATATTGAACCTAGGGCACTTAACCACTGAGCCACATCCACAGCCTTTTTTTTTTTAATTTTTAAAATTTGTTCTAATTCATTGTACACGACAGTAGAATGCATTTACACATTTTGATAGATCATTCATAAAGGGAGTGTAATCTCTCATTTTTCTGATTATACATATTGTAGGATCACATTGGCCATGTAGTCCTATATGTACTAGGTAATAATGTCTGTTTCTCTCTACTATCATTCCTACCCCCATACACGTTTCCCTCCCTTCTTTGTATTTTGTTTAGAGACAGGTTCTCACTAAGTTCTTTGGGCCTCACTAAGTTGCTGAAGGTAGCTTTGAACTCAGTCCTCCTGCCTCAGCCTCCTGAGTTGCTGGATTACAGGCATATGCAACTGCACCTAGCAAGATATACATTTTTTAAACACCATTGTTTCTTAAGATTCATGTAGGATGAGAAAATGCCACGTAATGGCAAATGATAGGCAGCCTGTTGTTGGAAATAAACAGGGAGTGATGGACCCTCGTAGAGTTCATGCCCTTCCTAAAGAGAGGGTCAGACATCGAAATCCCATGGCTATCTCCTAGCCCAGTACATTACTTGTCCATTCAAAATGATGGCAAGTGCAAACGTTTTACTGAAATTAAAAAAAGAATAAAAAAGCATAGCTTTATTTGTGCCTTCTGGGCTTCCATTAGACACTTGATCTATTCTATTTATGTACTCAAAGAAATCTGGATTCAATGTTGAAAGAGGCTTTTTTGTTTGTTGGAATCTGTGCTTTAACCAAGCAGAGAGTTCAGTTAGACATGAAAGT
Source organism: Glaucomys volans (assembly GCA_020662805.1). Taxonomy (NCBI): domain Eukaryota; kingdom Metazoa; phylum Chordata; class Mammalia; order Rodentia; family Sciuridae; genus Glaucomys; species Glaucomys volans. The sequence continues at coordinate 27,145 of JAJEJO010002416.1, forward strand.
CCTGCTGGAAGCAGAAAAAACAAAGACTGGAGACTCTGGGTTGCATACTCCAAGTCCCTCTCTAAAACATTTGCCTGTGAATCTAAAGGTGCATAAAGTGCTTGTGTATGACAAATGCTTTGGGGAAGTCCAACCTGAGCCATAGTGCTACCACTGAAACCAGGAGACAGGAGAAAAGCCTCTGCTCAGGAAGGGTAGTCCACAGGTTTAGCTTCCCACAGCACTGGGAGGAAGGAAAGCACATAACCACCACCACTACTGGGTGAACACAAACTGGATGGAATTCTGGGTTATAGAAAACTGAAAAGAGAAACCTTCAGGATGGAGTTTAGGAAGGTAATGTTGGGACAGTGGGTAGAGTTTGCACCACTCTTAGGGAAGAGGAGCAAGGAAGAGAGGCTTCAGGATCTCAAAAGAATAGGCCTCATTTTCCCTTCTTCTTGGGCACCTGGAACCCACCCAAGCAGCCATTTGTGGTACCTCCTGAACCTTCTTGGTTTTAACTGAGTTCAGACGGCAGCCAAGGCACTGACCCAGTGTGCTATGGCCCAGCTTCCTCAGACACAACTGGCTCCAGCTTCATGCAGCCAGCTTTCTCCTGCTATGTTAATCTGCCACCATGCCCTTCATCTTCACTAGGGCAATGGGAAGTAGGGGCATAAATATCCACTAAACTAGGTCCTTTTCTGTAATTTGTGCCTCAGGGATTAAATGGTATCATCATTTCACCTTGACATCCACAGAAGAAATATTATCATAATTGTATCTTCCTGTATCAAATAATATGCTGTGTCTATATCAAAACTTTAAACTTGTCCTTCATTAAAATTCTTAAACCTCCTTACAGACTATTATGAATTTCTTCTGAACTATTTTTAAAGTCGTCTTAATTCATTTCTTCTCTAACACCAGAGTCTCTTCTTAAACAGAAATCACATATATGAGATATATATCACATATAGAGTGCATAATATATGTGTATAAGTAGTTTTAACTACAGATATTTTAATGCCAGAATAAGAAAGTATAAAATAATATGTTAAACCAATAAATAAAAGAAAATAGCAGTTTCTAACTTCTTTGACTTGGTAAAGAAGTCAGAGTCTGACACTTTTTCATGTGCTCCAAGATCTCAGCATCGGGACTTTATTTTTCAAGATCTACAGTATGCCAGGGTCTTTGCAAAATGGTGACAGAGTTAAATTGGTGCAAAAAAAAAAAAAAAAAAAACCTGATAAGCCTCTGCCTTCTAAATGTTTATATTTTAGAATAAAATTATTTACTTACATAAAAAGAGTTAAGTACTATTAAAATATATGGTTTGGTACATAGCTCTAAATTCGTAAGCCTTTTTGGTCTTTTATTGTTTGCCATCTATTGTGCCTTTGCAAAATTATTTTGTCTCAGTCTATAACCCTACCATGAGATCCTTCAGAATACATTCACATCCTTCTCCTTTGAAGCCTCATTTTCTTGCACAAGTCTGGGACATCATCAGTAATCAAAACACATATTCTGATCAATAATGATTACTCTTCATTATTATTTACTTGTTTATTTATCCTCACCTATAAATTCTTAAGAACTACTGAGCCATATGAATATGCACATATTATATATGTGTATGTATAATATGTAATGTGTTTTTTCCTTTCATTTCATTCCATACATCGAGAATACTGCCAAGTGATCTCAATTAGTACATACTTCTTGTCTAATCATTTTCAACACACTGACCATGTTTTCCTGAGAAGAGGTAATAGTACTTGGAAAATATAATGTATTCCTTCAGTAGAAATATTATTAGCATTTTTCACACTACAGAAAAGTTTGCTAAAAGTATTTGAAGTTCTAAAGTTCATCAGCTTTACATATAAAATGATAAGTGGCCTTTAAAATTATTTATGATAATTCAATAATTACACCTAATATTCTGAATGACTAAATTGTAAAATTATGTATAAAGTACAGACAAAGGGAGATGAATAAAGTAAGTAGTCATATACTGAGCAACTTATGCATGGGGAAAATTTTATTTAGTTTTTTAAAGTACATCACCTATTACTTCATTTGAATGACTGCACACTGAATATCACAAGAATATAAATTTGGCTACATAAAAATTTGAGTGCATTAAACAGTAGAAAATTTGAATGAGATTAAGGAATTAATAAGTCTGTGCAATATCTTATACTGTGTTCTTTATAACATCAGAAATATCTTCATTTCTAAACTCAATTAAAATTTGGTATTGTATTTTTCCAGATACAGTAGATTGATACCACAGTACAATTAAATTATAATATATAATACTGCCTAGCATCTTCATATAGCTTACAAATTCAGTGGTATATAATATTGATTTACATAAAGTAATAAGTGTTTTAGAAATTACAAATTTTGGATGTGTGTAAAAAAGAAAATAATGTGGAATGTGAATAATGTGATCTTGATAATAAAGTTTACATATTTTCACAATTCTGAGTATCTCTGCATGTATTTTAAATTTTCTGTGAATAATGATATCTAATGAGTGATTGCCAAGTTTTAAATCTGATTCTCTTCTTTCTTATGCTAGTTCATGTCCATATTTAATCATAAACAGAATTGACAAGAGTGTGTACCTACTTAAAACACTTAGTAATTCATCTTTCAAAGGAGAGATAATAACAATCAATAATAACACAATGAAGTTATATAAACATTTCAGTAAGTTAATCATTACATATTATGGGAGGAAAATAGAGTTTTAAAAAATCAAAGCAACTAGACACATCAATAAAAGTAAGTCATTTAAAAATTATTCCATAAATTAAAGACATTTAGATATTTCGGGAGTTGTACCTAACCCAGTTTTATCTCAAGTTGTGCTTACTTCCCCAAATAACTGAGAAGCAATGCAGAGTTTTATCTTCTAAAATTTAAACATGAAAGTAAACATAATACATCAGTTTAAAAATCAAACCCAAACCTGACTAAAATTCTTAACATAGGGACAATTAAAAAGAGACACATGACATAAATGGAAGCACAGATGTGATTCTGTAAATGTTCTTACAAATATTGTCCAGAACAGCATAACCTGAGAGCAGATGCAAACATACCTCTAAAGAAGGTGCAAGCCTCATGATGACACACCCCTGTGCCTTTGCATATCCAAACAAACATTTCTCGTGATGAATGCAGTCTACAGATAATATTCTGATTATAATTTGACTGATGTGGCCTATAAACAGAGATTACACCAGGCAGAAATAAGTATATTCATTTCTGGGTATCTTTACTTTGAATTTTTAAGATCATTTTATTGGTACACTATAATTATGTATAATAGTGGGGTTCTTTGCTACATATCTGCACATGCATATAACATATTTTGGTCAATTTATAATGATCAGTGCCAGATAGTCTTCTTGAAGCTCATCAAACTGATCAAGAGTAATGACTGCACTGGTAAGATTATGATGATTAAACTAAAATCAATTCAAGGTTTACCCTCTGCCAGATGCTGTACAAAGCATTTTATCACCTTAAACTTGCCATTTCATTTAATCTACAAACACTTCAGCCCTGAGAGGGTAGGTTAGTATTATTTCCACTTTAGTTACGGACAAATTACATTTCAAAGTGGTTGGGGCCCTTATTCAGGGTTCCTAGTAAGCAGTAAGGGACAGATGGAAGCACAGGTCTACCTGGCTTTGCCAGCTGTGCTCTTAGACTTCACCATTCCACTACCCAAGCAATGCTACTATTGGGATGACATCTTGACCTCACTGACCAATGAGTTTTTCAGTTTCTACAACTAGTCTATTTGAGAAAATGAAGGTATGATATAAATTGTATTGGGAATCTGCTAGGCCAATAAATTTTCAGTCTAAAACAACTAAATTATAGTGTTATTGATAGGAGTTTTAGCAAAGAGATAGGAAATCAAAAGGGACACGGACATTGACAAATCTTTTGTTATGTATTAGTGTAACAGAATAGTAAAGGCTCTGACTGCCCCTCCTGAGCTGTAGTTACTTTCTGTAACTGAAGCACTTTAGTCTTCATGGATGTCAGTCTTCACAAGCATTAATTCAGCTTCAAAGTAAAATGTGGCAGCTTCATCTGTCTCCTGAGACATTGTATCATGACTTTCTGCAGAAGCACTTTGCATTTAAAATGTTAAAAGTGTTCAGAAACATTATACTTTGAATATAAGAGTTAAAAGCTTTAAAGACTAGGCTATGTTAACCAACTTAAGTCATTACACATAGAAATAAAGTAGTTGTACAATATACAATGCTGAAGGATGAGCCTGTGGATCAAAATATTTTGCTAACAAACATTACATAAAGTTTCATTTTAAAAATCTACCAAAAATATTACTCAGCAAAGGACAGAAAATGGATAAATGCATATAACTCAACTTCTATCCTTTCATCTGAAATCATCCTTTGTATTGCCATAATTCCACCATATATTTAATTTTTTTGTTATTTCTTTATTCTCCTACTATCTGACAGAATCATTAAAAGAAATAACTGTAGACCAACTGTGTCATATATATAATTAATAACTAAGAATATGTCTTTGAATATAGAGCTAAAATTCTAATTAAAAAAATAGAGTTAAATTAGTGTTTTTTTAGATTATAGACTATAAAACATTAAAAGTCAAGAACTACTTCCCTGAATGCCTGGTTCCTAAACTCATCAGTTTTGAACTTTGAGTTGACTTAGGAAACTGCCCTTGTAATGTAGCAAGGGATAGCATTGACTTGCATGACAAGTTAGAGTGACATTATATTTAGGTTTTTTGAGCTACACTATTTGATTAATTTTATTTAACAAAACTGGAGGCAGGCGCGGGGGCGCAGGCCTGTAATCCCAGCACTTGGGAGGCTGAGGCAGGAGGATCTCGAGTTCAAAGCCAGCCTCAGCAACTTAGCGAGGCCCTAAACAACTCAGTGAGACCCTGACTCTAAATAAAAATACAAAATAAGACTGGGGATGTGGCTCAGTGGTGGAGTGCCCCTGGGTTCAATCCCCAGTACCAAAAACAAACAAATAAACAAACAAACAAAAAACTGGAATATTCCTGTTAGGGATCCAAATATGATGTACCCATTCATTAAAGTGAATGGAATAATTCACTATCTCTATGAGGAATAAAGAAAAGGAAATGTACTAGGTCTTATCTTCAAGGAATTCAGAATCTGAAAATAAGACACATGTATACAAAAGAAAAATAAAATGCATGTAATATGAGTAAAAGTACATATGCACTCAAGTAGAAGAAAGCAAATTTTAGGGGAAGGATGATAACTGACACAGGACTAAATATTAGTAATAATTTTATAACCAAAGAGATGGGAAGAGATCAATCCAGGAAGAGGTACTTATTTAAGTAAAAGTGTAAAGAAAGATACAACTAACATTTTTCAATTATCAATATGTTTTGGGAACTTAAGCCAGAGGCAGTGAAGCTGAGTAGTAGGTGTTATTATGCCCACTATATAATTGATTAAACAGAGGTTCATAGAGATTAAGTTACTTGCCTAAGTTACACAAGTAGTATGTAATAGTTAATAGGTCATAAATTATACCCAGGAAGGTAAAATGATATTTGAAAAAATAGACTCTGTGAGGGTCATGGAATTATGGAACTTCAAAAGAAAGGGGTTTAGCAGGGCACGTAATGGCATAGGTCTGTGTTCATATACACTTGATCTCAAATTCTGACTCCACTAGACATCAGCCATGTGACCTTGAGGATATTTCTTGACTCTTTCTCTACACACATGCACACACACACACACACACACACACACACACACACACACAATTCTAATGTAATCTCTTACTGAGATGAAAATAAGACCATATTTTATGAAAATAATTATATCAGGGATGTGTACTTCATTGCATTTTCTGAAAAAAAGCTGGGATCATAGTATAAGTACTATAGTTAAAGGCTGGCACTATTTAATTATTCCTCTCACATTGAGGCAAACAAAGACATAGAAATACGTCTTTGGTTTTAAAATATACAAATACCATATTATGATATAAGGAAAATGTGTTGGATTGTTTCAACTCTCAATATCATGGAAAACAAAGTCATCTACTAAATGTGAAGGTGTATATTAATCAGGATATCTTTAGCTATTCTGTATGACAAACATCCCCATCATTTCAGAGGTTTAAAACTACTGTGAAGATTTGATCGTTGACTTGCCATGGCAAATGCCTGTGTTCCTCTGTTAAATTCAGACTAAGAGATGACTCATCACCTAGAAGCTTCATAATTTGCATGATGGGGTCTTTGGGTCAAAAAGGCAGAGGAAAAAAGTGCTGAATGTCTTCCACTGAGTAACCCAGACTCCGTGTCCATTCAGAACTATCTGGCCCCACCTAACAGTGAGGAGGTGAAAGGTGAGGTAGTAAAACCTTCCCTGAGGAGAGAGGACCAAATGCAAAGTGGCACTAAAAGTCTATGACAGAGAATGATGAGGTGGGGTTTTAAATTTGGTTATGTATAGAAAATATTTCACACAGTAACTGAGGAATATAAAAGTGAGTCATGAAAAGTGGAACAAAAGCATTGTCAAGTAGCATTTAAGGTTCGTTTAGATGTCATGGATTTGTGATAGTTTCAGTTCTCATGCTATTTCACAGTTCTGAGTGTACAGGAGAAAGATTATAGATTGACATAGTTGGGAATCAAGGGGGAGAAACAGAATTGCAATCAAGGGGAGAATTTGAATAATTTTTTTTTTTTTTTTTTTTTTTTTTTTACAAAATATCAAGTCTGGGCAGAAAGCCAAGTGAAACCGAAAGGACTAAAAGCCTGGGCCAAATATATTTCAGTGGTGACTGATGCTATAGGTGCCTAGACATATGAGTAGGTAAATTACAGTAAAGCAATAAGAGGAGCCATCTTCAGCATCAGCATCTTTTCTGACCAAGGGTCAATAGCATCTCTGAACTCTTAAATTTAGAAATAAAATTGTTCCATTAAATGAATGGACAGTGATAAAGAAGCTGTGTACTCATTGCCTACCCTTATGAGCCTAACAATGACCTTTTGCTATAGCTGCCTCTCTTGAGTAATGCCTTACTTTTTGCACGAAAGACTGCTTCAAATCTCACTGCTGATGCTCTTCATATTGGGGATGAATTTATGGTAGTATTTCAGAAGCCACTAGAAAAGAACAGATCACACTTGAAGTTGATGTTCATGTGAATAGACTATTGTGCCAGAAAATGCACTTTCTAAATTAATGGAGATAATAGCATGTCTAGAATTGTTTTCTGCTGGGTATTTTGGCTTGTAATGTACAACAACAACAGCAACAATAATAATAAAAGAAAGGAAGAAAATAAAAATAATTTGATATCCTCATACTCATTATGAGGAAGGAAGGGAATTGTAAATTAAAATCAGTGATGGACTCTTTTCCCTCCATTTTATTGGAAGAAGAAGAATCCATACACTTACCTGAATAATTATCATCAGTTAATCACACAAAATCATTTATAATGTTGACTGCCTATTATCAGATCATTGTCACATCATTCATTGACAAAGAAATATATGAGAAAGTATTCATTAAAAATACTGACTCAGATGTTCAATTAGATTTTCAAATTAAAAAAAATACTAGTTAGTAAGTCATTTACTTCAGGAAGGAGAATGTTAAGCATTTTAGAAATGCATTAATAGTTCCAAATCACAAATATATCATTGAAAATATCCTTTTTTGAGTTTTTATGAATAAGAATCAATTAATCTTGAATTTTTAAGCTTTGATTTGGGATGTTTACCCTACTTTAAAACTTCCTCAATAGATACCACATAAAAAGCCATCTTGGAATTTTAGCAAGTATGCATTTGTAGGCATGCTTTGAGTTTGATATCTACTTTTACTACTAGGTATTTGATTATTTAAGTCAAATTCAATGTCATTAATTTTTTAGTGTCTCTACTTGATCTTCATATTGCACTTAGCCATTCAATACTTATAATAATAAAATACCATAGGAGATTCCAGCTCACTTGTGAAAAACATCACATATGTGATGCAAAAAATATGATAAATTGAAAAAAAAGTTCATGTGAATTACTTGCATTACTTAAAATTAAACATTAACAGGGTGGTAGCTCATATGCATGGCATAGATAAGGCCCTGAGTTCCATCCCCAGCAACACACACATAAAAAAATTAAACTGAATATCACTTCTTTATGATGTAACCTTTAGGAATATATGTATATATGAAGAAGGTGAAACTTCACCTTTGACGTTTGGTGAAAAAGTCTACGGTTGATGGATATTTAAAGGATGAATGTGGATTTAAGCTTTGTGAATCTACCTGTCTCACCTGTCAGTTTGCATGGGCTAGAGTGGATCTAGATTTCCCTCTCTCTCTCTCTCTCTCTCTCTCTCTCTCTCTATGTCAATCTTTCTCTCTCCAGCCTTATGAATAAATAATTGATATTAGAAACATTTCTATTTTACGAATAATATCTGTTGAGAAATTCATCAAGACGTCCTTATACATAGTATAAACCAAAAGATACATTTTAAACATTAAGGTTACAATGAAAAATATTTTCTTTGCATTTTATATCAGTGTATTTTCATAATATAGTACATTGTTTCTGCTTCTACCCCCAAAATGAATTGTTATATTAACCAGCTTTTTATTGGACTCATTTTATATTTAAACTTTAATAAAATGAAAGACTTAGTCAACTTACTTTTTTTCTCTTTAATATATGTTGGATTTCTATTGTGGATCTTGTTTTTAAAGTGTTTTAGTGTATAGCACACTTAACACATAATAAACAATATATATTCTGCATAACAACAAATGAATAAAGGAATTTACTAAGGATATTTACATAAGGATTCTTCTGAATAGTTTTATGGAGAAAACAACAATTAGGACTGGTAAATTTTGAACTGGGTGAATGTGTTGCTAAAGGAAGGAGAAAAGCAAATGTCCATATGGTCCATATGGCACAGAATAGTCCTTGAACATAATTAGACACATAAGAAATAATTTAACAAATATCTCTGGTGGAGTAATCAATTGCGTTTATGTGATTTGCAGCAATAAATGGATTATTGGCAACATGATCACCTGTTATTTAAGTTAGTTGATTTAAAACTTTTTAAAAATAGGCTTTATTCTTTTATAGTTGTTCATAAATGAAATTTATAGGAAGTAGTAAAAATAACATTTCATTTTAAAAACTGGGGGTTATCTTAAATAAAACATAACATTTCTCTAAATGTATCCAATGACTTTACCTATCTAGAAATTGTATTACTATGAAAATAATGAAGGCATCTGAGCCAGCAGATTAGGGGTCTGAGGATATATGTGTAATTAAGGTTCTCTATGAACATAAGGGCACTGCAAGGTGACCACTGTACACTCACAAAGGTGTGTCTTTATGCCCTGGCCAGCTCAGTGGGAGCACCAATGTCATAATCCGCTCACAGGGACCCTTTGCTAGGGAGAGTAACGGACTACTCTCCCTAGAATGGCACATAAGCCCTGGCTTCATTTTGAATTTTAGATGCTTCCAGGTGAAAGTCTTCCTCACAAAATTCTATGCTCCTTTATATTTTAACAGTCTGTGGGGCTGCTTGAGGAAACTGCTTATGGACTATCATGCTATTTTTAAGAAGAAAAATAAATTAGCAAGTTGTCACTAAATCCTCTCTCTCTCTCTCTCTCTCTCTATACACACACACACACACACACACACACACATTGGAGAGCATATCCCAGACACATATGGGAGATTTTTAGCCTATTTTTATTAATACATGTAAATATTATTTTATTTGCATTCGTAAGACATCAGAAAAATTATAAATGTGACTAAAGCTAATTTCAGATTCTATGAAATTACAGCAAGATTACTTGAGTAGTCAATGTTTAGAAATATTATATAGATACTGATATTTATTGTGAACACTCTATACTTTGTCTCTACTTTATCTTTCTTAAAATCACAAAATATCTAATAGTTGTCCATTTTAATGCATACAATATGCAGACCATTAGGAGTTAACAGCTCTAGGCTAGGTCTAAGTCAGTATTATATTCACACATCTTAGCTTTTCTTTTCCCAAAATCAATATCCGCAAATAATAAATGAGATCCCAGAGGGTTGAGTTAAGCTCCAACCACCAAAGAGCAACTCTGCAATTGGTCATTGACTCAATAATGCAGGTGAGTGCCACACTATAGAACATCTTTAGCACACTGTAATAGAAAATTAATAGCTTTCAAATCAGCAGTAGGGTTACTCTAAGGATTTCAAAATCATGGGTTAGAACAATCATCTAACTCCAGGAAGAATGAAATGTCATAAAACCTTAGAAAAATGCAAAAACTGCAATATTAAGCTTAATTTGTCTTATGTACACTGTATTTTAAGCAGATAACAAAAGGATATTTTGATACAATAACATCATCTTTACAATAATGTATCTAATAAGCTGTATTGAAGAGGCATTCATGGTGTTTATATATCTCAGTTCAGTGATTTACATATCAGAATCAGGAGCCTGTGCATGGTAAATGTTTTTCCTAAAAATCAGCAGCAAGTTAAACATTCTACACAGGTCCTTAGACCGTATTAACACTTATCAGGGTAACACAGTTTCCCCATGGGAAATATAAGCTTTATGTCCTCTCTCATCCATGAGTCTGGAATGATAACCGACTATAGATTCTTAAACTGAATTCAAGAAAGAGATCATAAAAAATAAATAAGATCACATGTTTGCAAATACATTAGATTACAGAGCTGGAGTCAATGGTACCTATGACTAATAGGCACTCAAAGTGCAGAAACTGGATCCCTACCTTCCTCATGCAAGGTCAGAAAACTTGTGGGCTGCCCAGCATAAAATACCCTACTGTAAGGAGACAATAGCATGGGATAAAGTATCAATTATTCATTTATCCACTTTTCAATGCCAGACACAGCTGTGGATATTGAAGGGCCCCAAAATAAAACTTGGATGGTTTTTATTTCTACAGTGAACATGTTAAAGACAGGCAGAGAGAAAGCAACGTATTTCTAAGCTTTACAAAGTTATCCTGTTTCCTCCCATCACTTGACATTTTAAGAACAGATCAGTGCACATCTTTACAAAAACATTTCTTTTTACCTCAAAGAAAAGTCACAAACAGGCTGGATTGTTAAATCAGCAGATACATGTCCTAATGTTCCTTGTGAAGTAGAATATGTGGCTGAAATATATATTCCTAGGTGTTAGATATCAAATCCAAATTATGATAGCTATTTCTCGAACTCCAAGATTAACAATTAGTGTTAAGTAAAAAATAAAATTAACAAAACCAAAAACATAGCAAATATTTTTGAGAAAGCATAGATGCCAAGGAATAGTGGAGACTTACCCACAGGCTGCCAACACCAGTCATTTGCCAAAGCTAGAAACACATGGCATTTCCCCTCAGGCTACTTGTCTTTCACTTTCCAAAGGAGTTTCATCACCTAATTTGGTACTATCTGCAAAGAATCGAAATAGCAAATATAATCTTCCTTCCTGTTTTTTCCCTTCTAGTTCCTTCTCTTAGTGGCGTGTGCCATGCACACAAAATGGCACCTCAATGCGGAAGCAGGCTTTATATACCAAGCAAGTGTATGTGAGTATGCCAAAAAAACACCGGTTCCTTATCATGCGCTTGTTAGCTTGTCCAATCTATGGCAATCACTTCAGTCCCAGGGGTTGAAAGACACAAGACGCAGGGAAAAAGGGAAGCAAAAGCTGAAGAAAGATCAATACTGCACTGTGAAACAAGAAGTGTAGGCTATTTACTTTTCATTGATCTGATGATGCAGGAGAAACACCTCAAACTGGCATTAAATTGAAGGAATACATCTTCTGTGTTTTTTCACCTCAAGGTCAGGAAGGAACTAAAAAGAAATTAGAACAAACAGAAACTAATCACAGGAGTACAATAAAACTATTAATCCACATTACAAACCCACATGGTAACATAATTAAATTTCAGGTTGAATGAGATTCACAACAAAGCAGACACTGCCTGGGTTTGGTTTGGTTTTGTTTTTTAAGTTGTTTTAACATGTACCTGGAACAACTACAAAACAATGGTATGTGAGGACTAAATTGAACCAACACTTAAAGTCTGGCAAGAGGCCCAGTATTATTTTGCAAAAATCTCAAAGCAAGATAAATGCCCAGAAAATAATTAGAAATAGATTCTATTCCAACGACAGAGCAATGTTCTGAACTTTAATTCATAAGTTTTAAAATAAAGTTCCCCCCAAATATCATGTATGGTTTTGCTCAGAGTTTATCATAGAATTCTGTGCCATTTTCTCTTTAGGCTAGAAAACCCTAAAGTAGGGCTTGGGGTATAGCTCAATAGTAGAGTTTGATCTTAGCATGCACAAGGTCCTGTGTTCAATTCACAGCACAGACACACACACACACACACACACACACACACACGACAAAAGAGATTTAAATAAAGCAAATAGTCAATAGAATATGACATTTTAAATTCCTGCAATGACATAATATGACTAGACTTAGCCTGAATATACCACTTTGACATCAAGGCTATGTTAAAATTCTAGGGTTTTTATTATCTGTCCATTCATTCATTCACATGAGCTTCTGTGAGAGTTACCATATGCATTCGTATGTGCCCAGACACCTACATTTAATATGATTTTCAGATACACACTTGCTTTATCTGGACTGAAATTTCAGAATTCAGGAACTAAGGCATCAAAATTAAATTAAATTTAAAGTTTATCAAGTTTGCCAAATTTGCCAGGATATGTAACTCATTCTATTAAAATGCTGCTTTGAATTTGATAAAAGCCAATTGTCACCAGTTTGGAAGAAATTAATGAGAACCCTGCAGGACCAGTGATAACAACCATAAAACTTATCAAGGAACTTTTCTTTGCTACAACAGCCATTCTCTATTCTAATTATTTGCTAAAAAACTCAAAAACACCAAAATTTCTCAATGCCATAGACATTTATTTTCCTTTGACTACTCCTAACCAATGGTAATACTTTCCTTTTAATTAAATTTATTAAGCAAAACTATAGCAAAAGTTATAAATTATTAGCTTTCTTTTTCTAAAATTTTATTGCTTCTGTAAAGTGATAAAATTTTTAATATTTTCTCAATAATTACATTTTAGCACTAATAAATGAAGTTCACATCTAAAACTTTTAATGAAAATTCATTTTGTTAATTCTCCAATGTAATCACTTCTAGATATTACAGCATTTAGCCTTTATAGTAGTCCCCTTATCTACAGGGAAATATTCTGAATTCAATGGGCCCCTAAAAACTCAGATAGTACTAAACCCTATAATTGTATGTATTTTCCATCTAAACCAAGTACTTATAATGCAGTGTGGCTTTAACTTGTTATTTGAGATATGATGGCAAATTTACCACACATTTCTTTTTCATGCTTTATTATTTCACCGATTTGTTCTTATAGTAGATCTTAGCAAACTTAACACACAGTCTGGTTTTTGATTTTTTTTTTTTTCCCTTTCCCTTCACTTATTAGGGGAAGAAATTCACCTTTCATTTCTCTGCAATGCTCAAATTGTCAGCATTGTCGCTCTCACATTTTGGGGCCTTTGTTAAGAAAAAGAAGGTAACTTGAACACAAGCTCTGTGATACCATGACAGCAGATCTGATAACAAGTGGGTAGTATTTGCAGCATGGAAACACTGGGGAAAGAGAAAATTCATGTCTTAAGCAGGACAGAGGAGGACTGCAAGATTTTATCACACTACTCAGAACACAGAGAAGGACTCTGCAAGATTTTATCACACTGCTCAGAACAGCATACAATTTAAAACTTTTGAATTATTTATTTCTGGAGTTTTCTATTTAATATTTTTGGACCATGGTTGACTGCAGGAACTTAAACAGTAGAAAACAAAGCTGTGGATAAAAGGAAACTGCTGTATTTTAAACACGAATGGAATAATTTTCTTTACAAAATGAAATAATTTCTATCATTTTTGAATATTCAAAATCTGAGCAAGTCTAGAAGCAAATGATTATAGAGAACATATGTATGTATCTGAAAAAGCACAAGTATGTCAAAACTAACATTCTTTTTATGTTTGGAATCATCATTGGAAAGTATTTCAATGTTCTTACAAAATCTTAATTTTGTACCTACTCTGTCACAAAAAAAGTTGTTGAAGAGATTTCTCAACTTTCTCTCACTCCCTTCCTCCCTCCCCCTCTTGTATTTAAAAAGAAAATTAAAAAGTTAGATATTCCCTAAATTGGGTATCACTTAAACTTTACATTTTCTTGATTTATCAAAATCAAGAGCATTAATTAAACAGACTTAAAGATAGAGCTTTATGAAGTTCTTTTTTATTGAATGTATGGGAAATAAGTCATTCTAAAACTCAGAATTACCTTGGAAACTAATGGTGGATTGACTTTTTATAAAACATAGTGTGACTCTACTTTGTGTACAACCAGAAAAATAATAGCTGTACTCCATTTGTGTTCAATGAATCAAAAAATTAAATTAAAAAAAGAAAACATAAATATTTTATTATAAAAAAATCTTAAGACAATCTCACTTACAATTGAGTAACTTCATGGATATGTCACTATTTATGCTGCTTGGCAGAAATCCAGAAATGTTTCTGCTAAGTTAGTCTGCTAAGACCATGTTTGGCCAGGAAGGAACATTTTGGTGAGAAGGAAATTCAACTCAGGAAGAGCAGTAAGGATAGTGTTATCAGATGCAGCCCAGTCCACACCCATTTGAAGAAATTTATACCAGTCATTGTTGGCAGAAAGGGCAAAGTGGTAAAATACTGGCTGCAATGATTTCTTCGGTGGAATATGAGGAGAAGTTGTCGGTTCACCACAGATTCCTTCTAATTATAATTTCCTTGAAAGGATGGTAACTGACAGGTTTTCTTTTGTTACATAATAAAAATTTTTTTTTCACTGTTTCAAAGTTTCAAGAGAGATGAGGGAGAAATTATCATTTCATCTATTCAATCTAGATAATTCATTCTTACCTTTTTTCTGAAACATTATCCATACAGATTTGAAGAATTTTAGAGAATCTGCATAACTCTTGTAATCTTAGTTTTCCTATAAACCATTTTAAAAGAAAGTGTTTGCTCTGAATGATTTCTTTATAGTAAACTTCTTTTATTACAAAATATCTGAAATTCACTTAATATGTTTGAATAAATCTAAAGAAATAAAAAATAGTTTATGAAATTTATTATTCTCAGTCCACATCACATGCTTTTTAAGGTTTCTCGATTCACAGTGATCTGCTTTATGCATATTCAAATATTAAAAATACCTATGAATATATGATTATTTCTTTTAACAAAAATACCAAGAAACATGAACTGAAATTAATTATGGAATATCATTTTAGGCTAAGACGAGGATGATTTCTATGCTACATTTCCTACCATGACAACATAGAAGATAATACCTATTCTTGGTCATATACAGTAGAAATTATTGCAGTTCACTTAGCTGATGGTCAGACCCTTCAGGTATAAAGACTCAGACAACTTCTTGAAGAAAAGATCATTACGAAATAATTTTATTAAATGTATATTTCACATCAGAACATATATTCCATGTACATCATTCTTTCCCAATTTTGAACCCTAACAAACAACAACCTCCTTTAATGGAGTATTTTTACACAGGTTTCTACTTTTTATTTCTAACCCACACCTCAAAACTCTCTAAGCCTTGTCTATGTGTGCCTATAATCACATGGTAAATTGTTGTTTATGTTGTTTAAGAGTACTTACAAGTCAACAGTGACGTTTAGTTTTTACTTAAGGAAAGCAAAAGACACATTCTATGGTCTTAAAGTGTGTAATGACATTATGAAACTGAGAAACCATGCATTTTTTTAAAAAAAGAAATGACAAAAAAATCTAGATAACTACAAAATAATTTAAATATTATGTATTTATTCATCATATATGATAAGGTTTTCAAAGTTTTTACAACTTCTTCATTAAGATCTGTCCATATTAGCTCAGCCCAATTTAGCAGGTAGAGAATGACAGGCGTATCTCATCCCTGGATTGCTGTTCAAAGTTCCAGGTAATTATTCCTTATCTGTATTGCCTAAAATCTCCATGTAAAGGAAAGACTAAAGATGCACTTTCTATAATTTAGCATTTTCATGATATTTTTAATTTTAACCTTGACATGTATCTTTTTGAAGGATTCATCTTGACATGCCTGTCAGCTTTCCATTTCCATTTCTAATAGGTGCATAATAGGTGATAAAGGTTGATTTGAAATGAACCTGGGGATGGATTTTTATTAAGATTTTCTGCCTTTTATATATAGGCAGGTGATCTAACATATTTGCCATTAAGAAGCTACATGAAGGAAATATGTTGCTTCTTTAAAAGTTTGCACTGCACATACTTTACAATGTGACACTTTGCATCAAATATAAAATGATCTGGAAAGCAAGGTGGTCATCCTTTTCAAAATAAATCCATATTAATAATTATTAATTAAACTCTTTTAAACACACCTTCATTTGCATTTAGGTGATAGATTTTTGCACTTGACATGGTCTTAATTTGGACTGTTCTGATCTAATTAATTGGGCATCTATGTGCCCCGAAGACTTTATTACATGACCTCAAAATTTATTTTAGAATTTGTTTGTAATTGTTAGACTTGCATTAATAAGATCCTAAATATTGGTTACTAAATATATTTAAAAATTTTAATGAACATAATTTTATGCTTTGTACATGATGATTTAATGAAACACTTTCACTATGGAAGCCAGGTTGATGTGATGTCTTCCTTAGTACCTACTTAGAAGGTAGTAATCAGGTTGCTTAGGGAAACTCCAGAAAGAAGTTTGGTATAAATCCAGCAATGGACTGTACTCTCACTACCAGAGAATGGGAAATAACATGGTTGAAAAAATAGAATTGGGTGATACAAAGGCTATAATATTGAACAAGAAAATGAAATATAAAAGTATCCCCTTGTCCCTGAGAGAGGTCAGCAGGGAGAAAGGAAGTAATAAAATGATGGTAACTAAAAGAGTAAAGAGCAGAGACCTGCTTGTTAAAAGGGAACATGTCTAACAGAGGTGACTAATATTAAAATTGAAGTTGGTACAGTTGTAGTATAAGCCCAGACTTTCAGTAAATATTGCCACTTATTTAGGTGATTTGTGTGTATGTAGGTATTTGTATGTTTATGAATCATGGAAAGAAAAAACATTTCATATGTTGTTCAACAGAGTACATACGAAAGAGAAAAAGTTGGAGGAAAACAAATTCATAAAGCAATTCTGTTATAACAGAATTTGGAGCAATTATGAACAATGTTTTGGGTCTGTTACCTAGACCTTATTGAGGCTGACTGCTTTCAACTAACATCTAGAATGACTGAAGAGGAGTCCAGTCTCTATAGTCATGAACCATGAATAAAATTGACTCTCATAGGTTTTATTTTAATTATTAGGAGAACATACAGTTATGTCTCTGTCTCTGCTTTCCAAGAAGGATACTGATTTCACTTTCATAGGTTAAGAGGCAGAAACATGCAGAGGCAAAGCACAAGAGTGTGGAATAGATTTCTAGTACCCATTCAGAGCTGATTCTTCTCTGTGTGAGTGTAAGAAAAGATTACACTCTCTTTCTCTTGGCAGACAGTACAAGCCTTGTGACAACTGATGAGTTCTGGACAATGGTCTATGGGAGGAAGAGCTATGCCCATCAGCCATAGGCAGAGGCATTTTAATTGCTTGGTGTGGTGTTTCAGTTCTCTTGCCTTTCATGCTGACCTTAGATTCCACTTATTCCCACTTGTGGAACCTGCACAAGGGTAGGGTCTGTTCCATTTTAGATCACTTAGTTGTTCCATAAGGACGATTTCCTTGGAAACTCATGGAGGCCTACAGTAGAATAAAGAAGTTAAAAATAAAGCCGGGCGCGGTGGCGCACGCCTGTAATCCCAGTGACTCTGGAGGCTAAGGCAGGAGAATTGCAAGTTCAAAGCCAGCCTCAGCAACTTAGCGAGGCCCTAAGCAACTCAGTGAGACCCTGTCTCTAAATAAAATACAAAATAGGGCTGGGGATGTGGCTCAGTGGTGGAGTGCTCCTGGGTTCAATCCCTGGTTCAAAAAAAAAAGTTAAAAATAGATTTTTGTTGTGATGCCATTGAAATTTTAGGGTATTTTTTTTACTATGAAATATTTTAGTTTATCTTAATGCATACTGTGGTCCATGAAGTTGAGAGTTTCTGAAACAAAAATTAAAATATGTCACCTTGTTTTACTGATAAAATGGGGAATACACTGGTTATTGTAATCTAAAAGGATGAAAATCTGCCTAACACTTGTAGTGGCCAAGCATAATTGGAAACTATATCGTGAATTCACTACATTTGTAGTCCAAAGGAAAGCATTGGAAAACTAAAATTTGGGCATCTGAGTTGATTTCTGCTCCTTCTCTTAACAGAGTATTATTTAAATTTGGTAAATAAGTATGAAACAACTAGTTTGCAGGTTGAAAGGAAAGAAATGGGAAGAATGAATAAATTTTGAAATTTGAAATAGGGGGCAAACAACTGCTCTGAGATCACAAATACTAGGTAATAAAATTGAGAAAAGAGCTCAAGTAACAAAGGTAATTAAAACAGCTTTCTGACAAAGAGGGAGAGAAAAGTATGGCTTTTATAATCCTATTCAAATTTTTAAGGTGATACAGAGTAAAGACAATATTACAGATATGGCAAATAGTAATTCTTATTTTTGAATAGAAAAAGTTAGAGGAAATTTTCCTTAATGGCCATTGTTTATTAAATGAGAATCCTACTAAAGGATTGAGAGAGCAAAACAGCCAAAGAAACCATGAGATTGGACTAAAATGGTCAAGACTTGAAGCATGCTTTCTTCCTCAAACTTTAAAAGGCAGGAGTAGTTTGAGAAAGCTCTTTAGCCCCCAAGAATACATTTCCATGATCTCTCACTTGAAGATGTGACCATGGACAAAAGGAATGGAAGTCTCTTAGAAGAAGGTGACGAAGGCTACAACAAACAATAGGTAAGGGAGTGCCTCACAGAGGAATTGAAACTGATTTGAGTATGTTCATCCTGTGTGGTCTCACTTTGTCCAACCTTACTCCTCATTCCTAGTTTCCGATTCCTGCAGGGTGAAGGTAATTTTCTGTTCTCTGGTAACAAATATTAAGCATTTCAGAAGAGTTGGCTCTTGGAAGTGGAACAGAGAATTTGTGTAGATTTAGTGAATAAAGGAGAAAGACATAAAAGGAGAAAAGCATTGAGCAGTGGTGGGTCTAAGATCTTAGAATGAAAATACAAACCAACATTAAGCTAAACTAAAATTGAAAGAGTGGAGGTTTGACTTGATTTGAGTACAGCTAAAGAAAATGCTCTGGAACCCTACTTCCATGAAGACTCTATATGGGTTTGAATTATATGGTTTACAGAACAAGCACTTGACCTTTGGTACAGTCCCCTAAGGTTCTTATGGGGTCTCAAATGAATTCAGTAAGGGCTGTTAATATACATTATACTGTTTAATTTGTTTTCCAATTTGATGTCAAAATAGTTGGGCGATGATTAAAAAGTAGAAAGAGGAATAAAAGGAATTTGTGATGTGATTTAGAAATTTTAAGAATGAGTAAATGAAAAATGAAGCTGCTGATTTAAATTAATAAGTCATATTTTTATGTAGCTTTTAGCATTATGGTTACTAAGGTTATGGAATGGTAGAACAATGCTGTTTTCATTTGTTTCCTCTCACCATATTCTATTATCAAACATAGAAGCCACATACATACTCTAAACTCTCAGAAGCTTCACATGTACTCCTACATTATTATTTTAGTTTCAGTATCTTCAATCTAGTCATTCACTTTGGTTAAACTCTTTTAAGTTTCTAATTCCTCCCCTAACCTCTACCAAGATTCACACTCACTCACTAGTTTTTATATGCAAAAATACTCTCTAAAAAAGAAAAAAAGTATATTAAAATAATGTCATTTAATTTATACAAAGATTTGATCTTGCTATTTATTTTATAAGTCATATTGCACTTACTTTGTTCAATTTGTTCCAATATGTTCAATGTGTAAAATATCTGGATTTCCATGAGGAACTGTGCTTATCTAAATAGAACTAATCATAAGCTCTGAAATTCTGTTTACTTCTGTATCTTCTGTTAAGCTTGAAGACAGGTTCTAATTTGTCTTTCCCTCTCAAGATTCTCACTTAGCACCTGGAAAACTGTACTCATCTGGTACACTTTCTTCTTTTCTTTTCTTTCTTTTGTTTTAGTAATAAAACTCTAAATTCACAGATACGATAGCTGTCATTTATCTGTCATTTATCTTGGTTTGGCTTCTGACCACAACTTTGGTCAGCTACTCTGTTCATCATACATAACAATGATCACAAGAAAAAGAGAAATAAATCAACTTGAAACATTAGAAAGTAACAAAATGCATACATCTTCATAGACGGAAAAGTAATACACTAATCAGGATTAGTAAATTTAGAAAGGTTACAATTAAACCTTGTTAACTCTTTATTCATTGCAATACTTTTTATATTCAGTATTAAAATAGAAGATTTTCAAACACACTATTTCTATTTGTGTGTTTTCTTCTAAGGAATTTAAGGGAAAACTAATTGTATTAAAAATAAACGTACTAAGCAATGTTTGATAAAGAGTGAATTGGTAAACCAGAGGTAATTACTATGCCCATCAGATCACTTTCTCACTTAGTGGGCCTTAGTAGTTTGAATTTGTCTTAATGGCCAATTTAACATATATTTGTAAGATAAACATCAGAATGTTTTCTGAGAAGTTAATGAGAAATCATCTAGACCAAATACTTACAAAAAATTTTCACTTTGAAGATATGACTCGTTCCATAGGTAATATCTGAATCTGTATATCATCATTAGTTATTTAATAAATCAAATGTTTACTTGATTGTGAGACAATTAAGGAAACAAATATACTAAATATTCCCAATATTTGTTTACTTTTTGATGATTGAATTTAAATTTATCACATGAAGAAGATGAGATAAAATAACAAACAACTCGTTTCAAATAAGGTACAAACTGGAATAAAAGTCCTTGAAAGCAGGAATTGAGTTTGAAGCTTTGCAGTAGATAAAATGTTTCAATGAAGCAAAAATCAAAGCTTTAAGAGAATTTTCATGCAGGCTTAGAGAACACCAAAGTAGTAGATGCTGTTGACTATATAACATATATTCTAAAGTGGCTCACTGATAACACCACAGTTTGATTAAGCAGGCCTGTGCCCATGAAACGTCTGTGGCTCCATATACTCATTTAAAGAATCCACATGATAAATTCTGGATTCTGTGACATAGGAACCATTCTTTCCTGTTTCTCCTTTTCATTTGATTTCTACCAGACTTCTGCATGAAATGCTTGGATATGGTGCAGCCATTTTGTGCCAATCCTATCAGAGCCCTCAGTCAAAAACAGACAGCATCGACCACCAGATGTATGAGTATAAAGATGTTCAGTTGGTTTTTAACACTTAGTCTTTGAGTCTTCCTGCTGACATCGGGAAGCAAAGGTAAGCTGTGCCTTCCATGCCCTGTCTCATTTGCCAAACCACAGAAGCATGATCAGAAAAGTAAGATGTCTTGTGGTATGAAATTTTAGAATAATTTCTTACACATCCACGGTAAACAGAACATTAAGTCACTGAATATAAATGGTCAGTAAAAAAAAAAAATAGAGGTTCAGAAGAAATCAATAAACAGATCCTAAATATTTAATATGTCTTTGGAAAAAATAAATTTCACAAGAAAGAATCCATATTCAAATTAAATTACACCTGAAAGCTTCGTCACAATTAGAATTCTTCATCACATTAGAAACAGTTTTTGGAGGTCAAATTAAATTTACTTGAAACTGTGTGCTACTATTTAGATGTTAAGAAGAGGTCAATCTCACTGAGCTAAAAAGTGTTTCTTGTTAGTCTACCATCTTTTGAACAAATCAGTCTTAAGACTAAGTAGAAAATCTGAAGGTCTATATGGATATACAAATCTATTACAGGATTTTGTAAAAGGATCCTATCAGTATTCTCAGGAAATCTTAGAGGAGGTGAACCATAATATAATATTCAACTAATTAACTTATAAAGTAAGATGGATCAAGCAGAAGCATCTCCACAATCCTTGTAGGCTGTACCTTTGCTACATTACCTTCACAAATTTAAGAATCCCACAGAGAAAAAGTTTGAGATGAGAAAGGTTGATTTTATACATGTGTCTCCTCCCTATGGAGATTACTCTTCAATCATTTTTTTCTAATTTTCCTTATGAGAATCCTTTCCTTCTAGGTACAACTTGATGCAGAAGTTCGTGCATCATTTTTTTTCTATGTAACCAAAGTCCAGAAAAATTAATTTGAAAGTTTTTATTAAAAAACAGAGGATAAAAGCAACTTATTTCCTAAGCAAGAAAAAACATGAGCCTTTGGAAGATTAAATACTGAGACCTAATTGTAAGACTGTGGAAAGCAATCATTCCCAACACTTATCGCCATACCAGTAAAGTCCTAAAGTCCTGTGTATGAGAATTCCTTCTACCCAGTATGTCACATCCAGATACCAATTTTTTTAAAAAAAACTACAAAACTGCAAGTCATACTAAAAGTCAAAAAAAAAGAATTTAAAGAGACTAACCAAACATCAGAACTCAAGTTGGATATGGCAGCAATGTTACAATTGTCAAATGGAGAATTCCAACAGCTATAATTAATATATTAAAGGGTTTTTTCAATTTTATTTTATTCATTATATGTGGTGCCGAGGATCAAATCCAGTGCCTCAAACATGCAAGGCGAGTGTTCAACCACTGAGCTATGATTCCAGCCCCATATTAAAGGCTTTAAAGGAAAAAAAAAAAAAAAATATAAAAACCCTATAAGAACAGATTGAAAATACAAGAAATAGAAAATTTAACAATGAATAAAAAGAAATATTAGATATAAAAAACAAAACAGAATAAAATGCATTTGATGGTCTCCTTAGGAGATTAGACATGACTGAAAAAAGAATCTGTGCTTGAAGAAATGGCAGTAGAATCTTCTAAAATAGAAAAGCACAGAAGAAAAAAGATAGGGAAAAAGGATCACATTAGACAAGAACTGTGGAACAATAACAATAAAAAGTGCAATGAATATTGAATGGGTCTACAAGAAAGAATATAAACAAAGCAGCAAAGTCAACATCTAAAGCAAATATGACAGGATTTCTACAAACTAGAGATCTGTGAGGTTCAAAGAACAACAAGCAGAAAAAAATAACAATATACTAGTGATAATAATAAAATGGCACCTAGATACACATGCCATACTGAAATTCAGAAAATTAAAGATAAAAAATACCTTTAATTAAGATGGTAAGATAAAAATTGCATCTGACCTCTGTTCAGAAACATGCAAACAAGAAAAGAATAAAGTGAAATAGATTATGTTTTAAGAGAGGAAAACATTACTGTTTTATTCACCTATTGTGTTGCTGTGACCAAAAGATCTGACAAAAACAATGTATAGGATGAATAGTTTGTTTTGGCTCATGATTTCAGAGGTTCAGTCCGTGGTCAGCTGACTCCATAGCTCTGGACCCCAGGTAAGGCAGAAGATGACAGAAAGCTAGGTGGAGGAAAGCAGCTCAGGGCATAACAACCAGGAAGGAGAGAGAGCATTTGACTTACCAGAGACAAAATATAAGCTACTGATTAGATTACAACTTTCATAATCTGATCATTTCACTTGTGACCATTCTTGCTTATTCTCAGGCATGAGCTTTTGGACATTACCATGTATCTAAATCATAACACAAATGAAATTCAATGTATAAAGAAAATTATGCAATATGAAAAAATGGGATTTATTGCAGATAAATTAGTCTGGAATAATGTTCAAAAATCAATTATTGTAATCCAGCATATAAACAGGTTAATGAAGATAAATCACATGATTATATTGATAAATGCAAAAATAATGTGGTAAAATTCAACATTTATTCACAATAAGAAGTCTTAGCAGACTAGTTATAGAAGGAAATTTCCTTTACTTGATAAAGAACATCTCCAAAAAAGCTACAGGAGCAACAGAAACAATGCTTTATTGCTGATTCAATTAACTACATTGGAAAAAAGTTTGGCAGTTTTTATAAAACTAAACCTAGACTTACTACATGATCCAGCAACTGTGCTCCTTGATATTTACCTAAATGAATAGAAAATTATATCCACACACCAAGAAAGCATGTGCACAGATATTTATTGCAATTTTATTTGAAATTGCTAAACTTGGATGTAACCAAGATGCCCTTCATAGGTAAATTAATATATAAATTGTGGCTCATCAGGTAAGGAACAATATTCAGCTCTTAGAAAACATGAGATATCAAGTCATGAAAAAACACAGATGTAACTAAGAAACATATTTCTAAGTTATAGAAACCAGTCTACATATTGTCTGATTCTCACCATAGGAGGTTATGAGAAAGGCAAAACTAGACATAATAAAAAGATCCATGGTCACTAGGGGCCAGCATGGGAGCTAGTGATGAATTGGAAAACAGAGAGAATGTACTATGATGTTCAATTTTAGTCATTGTACATTTTCCAAACTGCTGGAGAGTACGACACCAAAAGTGAACTCTAATGTAAGCTATGGACTTTGAATGATTATGATGTGTAATTATATAGATGCATCTATTGTAATATAAGTTTCTATAGTTGGGGAGGTAGTACATGTGTAGGGACAGGTGTTATGTGGAAATTCTGCTTTCTGCACAATATTGCTGTGAATGTAAAATTACTATAAAAATAAAGTTTGTTAGTTTAAGAATATATTTTTTAAAATTTTGGTTTTGGGCTGGGGCTATAGCTCAGTTGGTAGAGTGTTTGCCTTGCAAGCACTAAAGTCCGGGGTTCAATTCCCAACACTGCAAAAAAAAAAAAAAATTGGTTTCATAACATTTGGCTGTTTATGTTTACTGCTGTGGTAAAAAGATTTGGAATCAGTAACATATTTAACTTCTTCCTGTTAGCACTATTATTAATTGTTTGACTTTGGACCACATATTCCATTTTCTTCATCTTTCAATTCCTGATCCATCCAATGAGGTTAAAAAGGGCTATATTTCACGGTATTTATAAGTATACAATGTAAACTATGCTGTTTCTGACCTTAGTCTTTTATATTTTTATTATTATAACATTTATTGAAAAGAAATATTTTCATTCAAAATTTTATTTATTATATTGTTATTATATTCTAATTCAATTTTATTGACTCCAATATGATTGATTACATTTTTGTCATTTAAAAAATATTCCTTTTATAATGCATTATGCTTTTTAAAAGAAATATTATGCAATGACCTGAAAATATTGTAGTCTTAGTTTAGGTTAAGAGTTACTCCTTTCTTTTTCCTTTTCATTCTTCAAATATTCTCTAACTCTTCTGTGTTTTTAATATATTTTGATCAGTTTCTGGTAGATATATGTTAAAGTTATCTTTTCAATTTGGATGAGATATTTTTACTTTTAATTCTATTAGTTTATTTGATACATAACCTAAATTGTTAGCATATAAATATTTCACTTTTGATGTTCTGAATCTATTTGTTTATTAGTATATTTGTCTATTTGTGTCTGGGGATAGAACCCAGGGTCTTGCATATGTAAAGCAAGCTTTATCACTGAATCTTTTTATCTTAAAATCTATTTATTTGACATTAGCTTGCCGATTTCATGTTTTTTATGTTTAGAATTTATCCTTTCCAAGGATTTTTCCAAACTTTCTCAATCATTTTTCTTTGTCCTTCCATAATGTTAGTTTTTGTATACAATTTATCTTTTATTATATTTGTTGTATTATGTTACTTTAAGATTACAGTTTTATCTTTTTATGTTAGTCTAATGTTGACTTTTGTTGAGATTACTAGCTAATTTAAATTTGTATTATTTTGTTATTTTTCTCTATAATGACCTCTGTTTATTTCTTTTTATTTTCTGGCTTTTTATTCAACTGATGTAATTCTTCCTATTTTTATGTTTGTTGTTTACTAATTTAGAACCTGTGTATCATGTGATTGATTATCCACTCATCATGTTCCATATTTCTTGCCACATGTGTATATTTACATAATGAAATATACATACATATGACATCTAATTTGAGCTCAAGATTCTGAAAATAATGAGAGTTGGTAAGCTTGCAGCATGAAGAACTTCAGATTGCCTTTGAAAGATACTTTCCTAGGTTCTGAGTTTCCATTCAAAAAAGGACAAGCCTCAACCACAGAAGTCAGCTTTTGCTCTTCAAGGAGGTTCTCTAGAGTTTTGGTATTTGGACTTAGATATTTCGACTACTATTTAAATGTTCTTGTTCTGATTTTCAGAATCCAGTTCTCTCCCCAGAAAAGATTTTTTTACAAGCTATCTAGCAAACTGCGAATTAAACATGTTAAAATTCATTAATCAGCAGATTCTGATTATGCATCAAATTTCCAGTTGAATAAGTCTTTCAGTTAAAGACATGTGTTCTAAGCCTAGGAGTGATATCCAGGACAATACTTCACTGGCCCATCACTAGATAAGAATTATTAATCTGGAGGAATGTTGGAATCAAGGAGCTACCACAGCTGCTGCCACTGTAAGGGATAATGAATACACAGGAAGACAGGGATAGCACCAATGTGATCCAGGAATCCACCAGGTCAGAAAGGCTCTTCTGCTGTCCCTGTCATCTTTATGATGCCTCAAAATCTGGGTCTGAAACTAGATCTTGCCTGGCACATGATTTCAAAGGTTCAGTTCATGGTCAACTGACTCTATAGTTCTGGGCTCAAGGGTAGACAGAACATCATGGTAGAAAGATGTGGTGGAGGAAAGCAGAAAGCAAAATCATGTGTATATTTCACAATGTAAATATATTCAGTACATTTCCAAGAGTCCCCATAGTGTTAACAGTTCAAGGATTACCTAAAAATGCAAGTCCAAAATCTCATAGATTAGAGGCAAAGTCATGGAATTTCTCCCCTGCAAAGATCAAAACCAAGTCACATATATCCAATTTATAATGGCACAGATTAAACATTTCCATCCCAGAAAAGATCAATAGAAGCATAGAAATAAAAGAGGCAACAAGGGAAGACCAAAATTCAGCTGGACAAACAAGTCTATAGCTCTTGGTATCCCAATGCTCCCTCCAAAGAATTTGTGTAGCTCCATTCCTATGGACTTGCTGTTTGCAGACCACATGGGCTCTATCTTGGCTTGCCTCTACTTAATTCATGCAGATTTCCTTGGTAAGTAGTCCATGATTCTAGAATCTCTAAATCTTCAGCA
The DNA here is from genome assembly GCA_020662805.1 of Glaucomys volans. Taxonomy (NCBI): domain Eukaryota; kingdom Metazoa; phylum Chordata; class Mammalia; order Rodentia; family Sciuridae; genus Glaucomys; species Glaucomys volans. The sequence goes on from JAJEJO010002416.1 coordinate 54,634, forward strand.
TGTCCACTGTAATTTCAGTTTCCTTCTCACATCTTCATACATCACCATCTCAGGAACTGCCTACCCTACATGGATTTCAAAACTGTTACACTTTGCCTGACCTCCAAGGCCATCCAATGAAATCTCAGTTGAAGCCTCCATGTACCCATGACACAAGTATTCTACAATTCTGCAGAATTATAATCATATGGTTGATTTCAAGATAAGCCACCTGGAACCATAACTGCAGAAACCTGTAAGTGCTTGGGCAGCTGAGCACACCAAAACAAATTCCTAAGCCCCTCTGTGCAAACAGGGTGCCTCAATGGACTCTTCTCTCTTTACATTCTTGAACTTGAGATAAATGAGGTCTTTCCAATTCCTGAGATAATCTCAATCCATTTGTCCTGTTGCTTCTTAGTAAAGTACTTAGCATCTCTTTACTGGCTATAATCTCTTGAACAACTGCAGCTTCCTTGGTCCCAGTTTTACTCACACTTTTCTCAATAAACTGGAAATTTTTCAAATATTTCTGCCCTGCATTCTGCTCCTTATTTATCACAGTAAATGACTAAAAGCATCCAGGAATATACATGCCAACACCTGAATGCTGTGCTGCATTGCATTTCCTTCTATCAGATTAATGAGCCCATCACTTTTAAATTCAGCTGTAAACTAACTCTCAGGGCATAGTAATGATGTAGATAACTCCTTGTCCAGAATGTAACATGATTGGCCTCTAGTCCAATTTCAAATAAAGTCCTCCTCCTCCTCCTCTGAAAACTCTTGAGACCAGTCTTAACTGCCCCCAGTCCTATCAGCATTCTGGTCTTCTGAGCTTCCACAAGAATCACCCATTAAACTCTGCCTACAATATTCTAATGCTTTTCTAGCTTGAATCTGTAAAAGTTTCAACATTTCTCCTCCCCCCAAATCAGCTCCAAAAGCTTCTGAACACACGAACGCATGGGCAGATTAATCACAGATATGTTCTCACTGCTCAGTACCAATTTCTACTTGAGTTAGCTTTGCAACATGATGACCAAAAGACCTGACAAGAACAATTTAAGTAGGAAAAGTTTATTTTGGCTCCAAGTTTCAGAGGTTTAGTCCACTCTATCTCTCTGGGCCCACAGTGAGACAGAATAACATGTTGGAATGGCATGGTGGAGGAAAACAACTCAGGACATGACTGTTAGAAAGCAGAGAGTCCTGCTCATCAGGGACAAAACAGAAACCCCAAAGTCAAGCTCCCAGTGGCCTGCTTCCTCCAGTCTCATTCTGCAAACCTATAGTTACTATCAGTTATGCCATATCAGTAGATTAATCCACTGATTATATTTTACCTCTCATAATCTAATCATTTAACCTCTGAAAATTCTTGCATGGTCTCACACATGAACTTTTGAGAGACACTGCATATCTAAACCATAAAAAAATACTTATCACAGTCTCCATTTCCCACAGAGTAATAGACTATTTCAAGACCATCTGCTGCCATACGGTGATCTCAGCAGATTTGGAGATTCAGCAACACTTTCACATTGGACTTCTTCTGATCCACAAAAATAATTGTTTTATTTTTGAAAATGGCATCACTTTCAAATAATCTTTTTAAAATAGTTAACTTATTATGAATTTGACATTGTAGAATGCTTTCAAATATGAACTTTTATCCTTGTCTTTTGAGCTTTTATTGATAGATTTAATCATCATTTAGAAGTTTGGTTAGAATTGGTCAGAAGTTAAACAATTTATCTGATGTAAGCATGAACAGTTATGAGTAGAGTCTGAGATAGAAGCTTTTATTGCACTGTATGTTGGAATCACAAAACAAGCACTGAAAATAGGTAATTTGTAAGGGTCGCTAAGCCACAGTAGACAAATGCTTGCTGAATGCTGAGAACCAGGCAGCAGGTTTATGCATATTAATTTAAACTTTAATGAAGATTAAATTAATTAATTTAATCTTTAAATGCATTAGTTTAAACTTTAATGACCAATATCCAGTTAAACAGTATATGAAGTCGAGGAAAGTCAGAGGCACTTTTAAACACTATGTTTGAATTGAGTTTTTTTCATTTAAAAGCAAGAAAAGGAAGGATGAATAGAAAGAAGAAAGGAGGAAGGAAGGGAGGGACAAAAGAGTTACAAATACAAAACAATTCCTATAAAAATTATTAGAAAAGAGATAAGGAAATTCTACTCTATGATCTAAAGAAAGAATATTTCTGAACATCATTTAATGCTTTAAAAGCATCATTTCTTCCATTTCAAATGGAAGAAAGTTTTAGGAATATTTGACACTTCAGATTTCAAACAATATCAATAAGATACATATGACATTGTTCCTACTAATCCCCAATTAAAGTACTCAAGGAGATTCAACAAAAACTCAAAGTGAACCAAAGAAAGGGCTATGAACTTTAATCAGGGTAAGAATTCTGTTTGATAATATACTTACAAAACGTCCTTGCACTACATGCAAAACAATCCACATTCTGGACCAAAATAAATCTCCCAAATAAGACAGGACGTATAAAAAAAAATTCAGAACACAGTGAGCAATCCTATCTCCAGCATGTATTGGCTTCTCTCCTTCTTTTACCTAAGTAGAACTATGCTGATCCAAATGATAAGTTCAGAAGCATACAACTGAAAAAGCAAGGAGGAGTACTGGGAAGGACTAAAGGAATTAGATAGAATATAGCTTTTTATGTACAAAGAATTCCAACAGTAAGTGAATATTGGAACAGGAGAAGCTTAGCATTGAAGCAGCAGATGATCCAAGTTTAGTTTATAGAACTACTCTACGAATTGCAAATCAAGTTTAGACTTGTGCTTCAGGCTGAGATTTAAGAGGATCACCTACCACCTACCATTCAAATAAATAGTAACTGAAGCTGTGAGACTTAGCATCTACCCCAAGGACAGACACTCTGCCCATTCAAGGCAAATAAAAATACTCATAGGAATTACTACATTAATGTAAAGGAAGAGGGAAGTATGCCTAATAGAGGAAAAAATGTGTCTTTGAAAACAACCTTCACAAGAAGTTTTTTTTTTTCCCCAAAAGGCATACTTCCTTTTTTTTTTTTTTTTTTTTTTTTTTTTTTTTTTTTTTTTAAGCAAGTAGCAGCTTGTTGTCCTCAAAATAATGCAAAAGGAAATGAGTTATATGAAACAGAAGCAAGAAGACTTAAGGAGAGTACTGAGTTAAGATAGAAGGGGGGCTGGCAGCACAAGATTGGAATAATAAAAATCTACATTGGAAGTAATCCCAATTGGATTTGATTACAGAAAATCAAGTTAGTGATATGAAGGATGTATTTGAGACATTTACCCAGAATGCAGAAAGAAAAAGGATGATTGAAAACTAAAGAAGGTGATGTATAAAATGATAAAGAAGAGTAATCCTACCTAATAATCAAGAATTATCAGTTTTCCAGAAAAAGATATCAAATGTACAATGATGTAGATTAAGTTATTTCTTGACCAAAATAAATAAATAAATGACCTGAATGTCAAATGAAATATATTTCAGATCCTATAACAGGATAAATTTAAGGGTCTGGTAGGCTGAATAATGACATATAGCAAAATTTATGTCCTAATTTCTAGAATCTGTGAATGTCTATTTTATCATGAAAGGGACTTTGCAGAGATGAGAGCATTGATTTTTTTTAAATTGGGACATTATTTTAGATTATGTGGGTGGACTAAAATTGTAATCACAAATCTTCTTAGAAAAGAGATGTGAGAGTTCTTGGACTACAGACATAGAGGAGGCAATGTGACCTGGAAACCAAAGATGAAGTGATGTGACCACAAGCCAAGGAAAGCCAGCAGTCTCCAGAAACTGGAAAAGGCAAAGAACAGATTTCCCTTGAAGCCTCCAGAAGGAGTCAGCCCTCCCCATTCATCTTGGTTTTAGCCCAGTGAAACTTATTTTAGACTTCTGTTCTCCAGAATTGTGTGTGTAAATATATATATATTTATATATATATATATATATATATATATATGTATGTATATATATATTGCGTTGTTTAAAGTCACTACAGTTTTGGTAATTTGTTTCAGCAATAGGAAACAAATACAGATTATGACATGAATTTTTTAGATCCTTGAAAAATATTTATAACTCAAGAAGAAAATATAGTCCTAAAGCCATCCTAGAGGAAAAATCAAACAAAATTTAACAAATAAATGTGTAAAGGAAACCCAAAGTCCTGATCCCATTAGAGCACAATAAACAAATATTTGTAGTTAGAAAAAACTTAAAAATTCTATTCAAAAGGGAAGTTAATATTCAAATTGTTCATATGAAAACCTGATTTTAAGACATGAAATATATGAAAAATAACATTTCCAGTAACTATTAAAAACTAAATGCTTAAACCTAAAAACTGTAAAATAAAGTGTTTTCATGGGAGCTTTGAAATGTTAAACTAAATGATGCTTAAATAATTGTAGCCGATACCATTAAAATCAAAATAAAATGTAAAATTTTAATGTAAATTATATATGTAATAATAACATAGTTTGAAAAGTAATATTATGTTTATACGATTGTGAAAACTGGGTGAATAATAATAAATGCATTCAAAATTCTTTATCTTGAATGTGGAAAAATCAAATTCCATTCTTACCAGATTTAATTGCTTCCTCTAATTTCTAATGATAAAAAATTCAAACATAGAAACTGCAAAAAATAGTGCAGTATATATTCCATTCGTACCACCTATGCCTGTTAACATTTTGTCTATTTGCCTTAAGGTTCTCTATTTTTTCAGATATATATATATATACATATATATATGTGTGTGTATATATATAGTCTACATATACACATACATTCTCTATATGTTTATGCATATATGTACTTATATATGATGTATATATTTACATA
>JAJEJO010002416.1:62368-72368 GCA_020662805.1 Glaucomys volans
TTTCTTTCTTTCTTTCTTTCTTTCTTTCTTTCTTTCTTTTTTCCTTTCCACTTTTCCTTCCCTCCTTTCACCCACTGGTTCCTTTCCAGGTGACTTTTGAGGGGTTGTGGGGTGGGATGGAAAGTAACCATAGGCTGTGTTGATGTCTTTATCTCTTTGTTCTGTGGAAGTTTATCTAGTTTAATTTTCTTTGTCCTCCTTGGTCAAATCAGATTTATTAGATCTCCTTAGAAATTTATTTAATTCTTTAAATTTTCCAAAGGAATTTGTAGATATATTTTATAAAAAGTCATGATCCTACTTTTTGATTTTCTGGGTTTTATTATTTATTTCTCATTGTAATTTTTACTTTGTATACTTTTGCCCTTTCTCCTTTGGTTTTCTTGATTAAATTGACTAATTGTTTTATTTTATTAACTCTTTTCGAAGAATTCACATTTTTTTTATTATTTTCATTGTTTTTCTTTTTCCTAACTTTTTATTTTCATTTTTTATCTTTATATAGTTCAGCCTTTTGTTATGAATAATGCTCAGGTGAGTGTCTTACTTTAGTAAGGAGAGAAATGTGTCTTATTGCCATTTTTTCCCTTAGCAATACCGTAATATTCTCTTCAACAACTTTTTAAACAAAATTTTAATATCTCGGTAAAAGGAATTTGTATGAGTGTTTAAATTTTGCTATTGATTTTTGCCTTAATATTTCTTTTCTTTTTTTCCCCCCACTTGGTACTGGGGAATTCAACCCAGGGGTACTTCATCACTGAGTAACAGCCACAGCACTTTTTATTTTTTATTTTGCAGCAGGGTCTAGCTAAGTTGCTTAAGGCTTTGTTAAGTTGCTGAGGCTGGCTTTGAACTTGTCATCCTCCTTCCTCAGCCTCCAAACCACTGGGATTACAGACATGCACCACCAGGCCCATCAACTTTAATATTTCTTTATAGTGATTAGACAATAACTTTCCATCTTTTTATCTAATAAATTTACTGAGTTTTTTTAACTAATATATCATCATTTAAAAAATTGTACTCTCAATGGTGCTTGACCAATATGTATTTTTAAAATCATCTAAATTGCACATATTTCATGATTTTTTGCATCCTAACTTATATTTTGTTATCTTTGCTTTCCCATGAAAGTTGTGGTACAGTCCTATTTTTATTGTGCTTGTATCTTTTTCTTTTGGTGTTGTCTTAAATTCTCTGCTTCAAGAAGATCACTGCCATGTCCTTGATATGTAGATGTTTATCACTATTTTTAATAAAGCATGATAAGTAAAGAATAACAAAAATCCAAATTTATCATTTGTGGTAATAAACATAGGTGAGTTAATGCATCAGTTAAATTATGCTAAAAGTATTATATAATTATGTCCTGTTTCCAAGATATACTATATAATATAATGTACTAGAAAGCCTAGTCAAGATTGTCTATAAATTTATTAATTAACTAAACAGAAATATCAAATATGTAAGGAAACAATCTTAAGAAGTATACTAAGATAAGTGAAATTGACAGTCTTCTCATTCATTGGTAGGCTAAACTGGTATGAATATAAAAATAAGTAGTTTGAGATATAATATTAACAAATAAAAATGATAAAATTTACATATACACTTACAAATTGGAAAGTCTATAAGAAATGGATGAATTCCTGGACACATGCAAGTTATCAAATTATTTTGCAAATAATACTGTTTTACAATGTGCACTTGTATAAAAAGTGGGGCATATACTAAGAGAAAAAAAAAATGTTTTTATCTGATATGCAGATGCTAATTCACAATGGGAAGATAGGGAAGAATAGAGTTACTTTATATTAGGTAGAGGGCAGTGAAAGGAGGGGAAGGGGTATAGGGATAGGAATGATAGTAGAGTGAAAGAGACGTCATTACCTTATGTACATATATGACTGCATGACGGATGTGATCCTGCAATATGTATAATCAGAAAAATAAGAAATTACACTTCATTCATATATATTCATATATGATCTATCAAAATGTATAAATACATTCTAATGTCATGTACACAAATTACAGCAAATAATGTTTTTTTAAAAAACGAAAAATCTCTAGAAATTCTTCAAACCAAAGCTCAGATGAGTGATATTTTTGGACAACCAAGTCTTAAATTTTAATAAAGAAATTTCATTGAAGCCGTGTAAAAACACTTTGCTATTTCCATTTAAGTGTCTAGATAAGTCATTGAAATAATTGTCAGCATATAATAAACATTAGAAGGTATTCAGTCAAACCTGCAGTATGCAACAAATTCATAATATTTATGAATAAATATGAGAGTTAACATAAATGAATACATAATTATATTCTAAGAAAAGTGGTATGTTGTACTAAGTCAGAACATAGGAAGTTTTAAAAAGAATAATACAAAGTAAAGGCAACAATGTATTTGTTCATCAAATGTTTGATATTTACATAAAAATGAATAGAATATTAACCAATATAATTTATTTCTTTCAAAAGTATTTCAAACCAAGAATAAAAGAAGGAAAACAGATTGAAGAGGAAGTTGAAAAGAGTATATATTACTATATAGTAAGGATAGATTATAGATAGATTATAGATTATAGATTATATAAGATTATAGGTTATAAGATTATATAAGATTATATAGATTATATAGATCTATATAAGATTATATAGATTATAGATTTTATAAGGATAGATTATAGATAGTAAGGATAGATTATAATCAGGCACCATGGCACATGCCTGTAATTCCAGCTACTTGGGAGGCTGAGGCAGAAGAATCACAAGGCCAGCATTGACAACTTAGGGAGAGCATGTCTCAAAATAAAATAAAATAAAATAAAACAAGATAAAAAGGGGTAGGGATATATCTCAGTAGTAAAGTGCACGTGGGTTGAATCCCTACTACCAAAAAAAAAAGAAGCAGATATGTTCTTGCAACATCATAAATATATTAACTGTAAATTTATGCTAATAAATATTTCCAAGAAAATGTTGGAAAAGACTTTCTGTTACTGTTTGAATCTTGCTACTGGTCTTGGTCTGTTTAGCTTTTCTATTTATTTGATCTTTATCTGTTTAGCTTTTCTATTTATTCATGATTAAATCTTGGTAAGTTGCATGTGTCCAGGAATTCATTCACTTCTAGGTTTTTCATTTTGTTGGTGATGCTTGCATTTCTGTGATGTCAGTTGCAATGTATCCTTGTTCATCTTTAATTTTGTTTGAGTCTTCTTTTTATCAATCTAACTACAACTTTTCCCATTTTATTTATCTTTCACAAAACCAACTCTTCATTTCATTAATGTTTATAATTTATAGTTCCTAATTCATTTATTTCTACTCTAATCTTTATTATTTCTGTCCTACTACTTTGGGCTTAGTTTATTGTTTTTCTAGTTTCCCAAGGTAAAATATTAAGTTGTTTGAGACCCTTCTACTTTTTTGATGCAGGTGGTTAATTGCCATGAACTTGCTGCTTGTCATTGCATTTCTTATATCCCACAGATTTTGCTGTAACTATGTTTCCATTATCACTCATCTTGAGAAATTTTTAGATTTCCTTCTCAACTTCTTCATTGACTCATTGGATGCTCAGAAACACATTGTTTAGTTTCCATGTCTTTGTATACTTTCTAAACTCCTTATCATAGATTTCTAGTGTTTTGTGTGGTGTTTAGAAGAGATATTTCATTTGATTTCAATTTTCAATTGAAAGACTTTAAGAAATAATAAATGAATTCACTAAAGTTGCAGAATATAACATCAACATGCAAAAACCAGTTGCATCTCTATACACCAACAGCAATTATCTGAAAAATAAATTAAGTAAATCATTCCTTTACAATAGTTACCAAAAAATACCCAGGGATAATTATAACCAAAGAGGTCAAAGAGTTCTATATGAAAACTAAACAACTTTGACTAAAATCTGAACAGCATTAAATACAAATATATCTTATATTCATGTATTAGGATTAATATTTTTAAAATATCCATAGCATTCAAAGCAATCTATGCATTCAGTGTAATCCTTACCAAAATACTAATGACATTCTTCACAGAATTAGGTAAAAAGAAATCCTGAAATTCATATGAAACCAAGAGATGCCTCAAATAACTAAATTTATCTTGAGCAAAATGACCAAATCTTAAGGCCTCACCTTTTCTGACCTCAAAATATGCTTAAAGCTCTAGTAATCAAAGCAACATGATACTGACATACAAATAGATTTATAGACAAATAGAAGAGAATAGGAAGCCCAAAGATAAATGTGTGCGTCTAGAGTCAAGAGATCGACAAAAGTGCAAAGAATGCACATTTCAAAATAAACATTTTCTTCAAGAAATGGTCCTGGAAAAATTGAGTATTCACCTACAGGTAAATGAAACTAGAACCCTCTCTCTCAACATAAACAAATATGAATTCAACATGGAATAATACTTAAAGGTAAGACCCAAAACTACAAAATTGCAAGACAAAATCCTAGAGGAAATGTTTCAAGACATTCAATTTGGCAAGAGGTTTTGGAATAAGACCTCAGAAACAAAAAAGAGACAAATGGAATGACTTTGATCTAAAAATCATTTGCACAGCCAAGGAAACAATCAACAGAGTAAAGAGACAAACTATAGAACAGGAAAAAATACTTGCAAATTATACCTCTGATAAAGGGTTAATGTTTATAATATACACTCAGACTTTAGGTAGTAATGATGATAATAATAATAATAACAATAATTAAAATGTGCAGAAGATCTGAATAGACATTTCCTAAAAGAGGAAATGTATTCCCATTATCACTCATCTTAAGAAAATTTTGGATTTCCTTCTCAACTTCTTCATTGACTCATTGAATGAGTCAAATGATCTGATTTTGATGGGGCTTGCCTACAATTCCAGCTATTTGGGAGGCTAAGGCAGGACATGGGCCTTGCAACTTAGTGAGACCCTGTCTCAAAATTAAGTAAGACAAGGACTGGGGATGTAGCTAGTGGTGGAGCACTTACCCATATTTAAGACCCTAGATTTAATGGCTCAACACAGAATCAGAAAGAAAAAGACCTATAAATGTCCAAATTGTATGAAAAAATATTCTAGATCACTAATAATCAGGGAAATAAAAATCAAAACCATAATGCAATGTCACCACACTCCAGTTAGAATTGGTATTATCAAAAGAAAAAAAGAGAACCTGGGAAGGTACGACATGCTTGTAAACCCAGTACTTGGGAGACTGAGATAGGAGGATTGCAAGTTTGAGGCCAGCCTCTGTACTTTAATGAAACATTATTTTATAATAAAATTAAATAAATAAAAAGGGCTGGGAATATAGTTCAGTGGTAAAGTGCCCCTGGGTTCAATTCTTAGTACTGGGGGAAAAATGCAAAATATAACAGCTGTTGAAGAAGAGATTATGAGAAAGAAACACAACATGGATGGGTAATGTAAGTTAGTGCTGCCCTTATGGAAAATAGTATGGAGGTGTTCGAAAAAATTATAGAACTGTCTTATGACCTGCAGTCCCACTATGGGCTATGAAAGGAAAATGAAATACAGACAAGCAACACAGAAACCAGGCGAGGAGATCCACACATAGAAAATTTTATTTGTTACTTAGGGTCTGACAAAGGCCATCACTCAGAGGAAGTGAGAGTGGCAGGAAGAACTTAACTCTAGGGTATTTTACACGGTGGGTTTGGACTGCTTGGTAAGGTCATATAATCTGCTTGAATAAAAACTTGTGGTGGGCCATTCAAACAAAAGAGATATTTCAGTTGGTGGTTAATGGGCGGGGGTGAGGGGGGTGCAGGAAAAGGAAGTTATATTTTAACTTCTATTTTCTCTGTAAGTACCCCTCTAGGGTGGGAAAGTGAAGTTTATTTTACAAAATGGCAGTAAGGATTAAAAATGGCTACAAAGATGTTAAGCCTTGGACCTAATAGGCTATATCACCAAAGGAAATAAAATCAGTATGTCAAAGAGATACCTGCACTCCCATGTTTATTGCAGCGTTATTCACAATAGCCAGGATATAGAATTGACCTAAGTCAGGGTAAGTGGAAAAATGGATCATGGCTTCTGTAGACATTTTTTGGCAGTGATACACCTTCACTGTTTATTCTAGCCTGTGATCCTGAACTGTCTGACTGCTAATGCCCCATGCAGGCAAAGCTTACTTTCAGGTTCCCTTGATGACTCGGATGCTGCCTTTGCTTTGAATTCAGGTGGAGCAGCAGGGCATGTCCTGCTACTTGGAGATACCACTGGTTGAGCTCTGCAATTAGGCTTAGCTGCTGGATGATCACTGTGATTGCTTCTGATGCAGCAAGGCCACAGAGTATATTCCTCAGCCAGAAGGCATCACTGTTTTAGTTCAGCAGTTGGAGAGAGTTGCAGCAGGGGACCCATGGTTAAGTGGATCAGGATGGAGAGATCAACTGCTATACTCAGTAGAAATGTTTAGTGAGTTTTGCCTCCTGCCCTGGATGGAGTGTGGAAGTAAGCTTTGAGGCTGAGGTGATCACTGGCTCAACACCTGAGTGTGGGAGAAATAGAGCCTGCATACAGGCTTTATTCTCTGTGGCGACTGTGTCCCTGTCTGGGAAGGTTCTTAGAGTAGGCTTTGAGCTGCCAGTGAGCACTTTTTAACCTCCCAGGGATGTCACAACTAGTCCCAGCTTGGTGTTGTAATTCAGTGTGGTGGTCATGTCCTTCGATCACTGAGGTCTGGGGAGAGGGCTTTGAGGCTGTAGGGAGCACCGTCTGAACTCTCATATGTGGCTGATCTGGGGACTGCTTATTATTGTACTTTGCAGTCTTGGTATGTCCTTCCCTGGTGCGGACTGGGGTTAATCTCTGAAGCATTGGAGACAGCTTTTCAAACTCCTAGATATGGCACAATTAGTGCCTGACTGTTCTTAGAATTCATTGGGAGACTCTTCTCCCTCCCTAGGAGGGCAGAAATTGCTAGTTATCTTTATGTATATCCTTGTTGTGATCTCCCTAGGAGGTCTGTGGGTTATAGACTGAGGCTGGACCTGGATGCTGGCTGTTTAGGGATTCAAGTCAAGTAGCAAATACCTCCTATCTTTTCTAGGAGCCACCAGAGCAGCTTAGCGGGTGGGCTATGCTGCTGGCTGGTATCTCTGATCAAATGCCACTGCTGGCAGGTACACTGATCTTTTTCTAAAATTAAAGCACTGGTCTCTGAAGGTTCTGCTCCCTTGCTTTGTTTCTATCTGGCCTCAGGTGGTCTAACTGTTTACCTCTAAGTTCTCTGTGAGCTGAGAATGGAGTGGCCTTCTTGGGGAGTCTCTCAGTATATTAGTGAAGGTTGTTATTGGCCTCTTCTGATATCTTTTACCTCTATACCAGCCATAAGACATGAGGATTTCTCTGTGTCATGTTGAACTGACTTGGGGAAGGAGTAACAAGGTCCAAGTGAGACCTTTTCTCTTACCCTTTCAACATAAATTTTTATTCAGTTCTATGGAACATGCAGGTGATTCAGTCTTGCTCTCATGTTGTGGGGTTTTCACCTAGGTGTTATTGTCTGTGGGGAGTTGCTAGCTCATCCATCAGTAGAGGGGAGTAAAACCTGGGATATCCTGTTATGCCATTTTGGTGGCATTTTTGTCATTAACCTTATTTAATAGCTGTTATGGTTTAGATAGGAGGTGTCCCCCAAAAGTTCATGTGTGAGACAATGCAAGGAAGTTTGGAGGTGAATTGATTGGGTTATGAGAGCCTTGACCTAATGAGTGCATTAATTCACTTGAAGTAGGGGTGTGACTTTGGGGGTTATATTTTGTCCCTGGTAAGTAGAGATCTCTGCTTCCTTGTTGCCATGTCCTGAGCTGCTTTTGTTTACCATGCTCTTCCCCTGTGATGTTCTGCTTCATCTTGGATCCAGAGGACTGGAATTGGCCATGTATGGACTGAGATATCTGAAACTGTAAGCCTCAAATAAACTTCCTCCTCTATGATGTTCTTGTCAGGTCTTCGGTCACAGTGTGAAAAAGCTGACTAAATTGGAAATTTAGTTATTATTTGGTAATAATAGGGTAATTGGAAATTTTTGATATTATTTGTTATTTATGGATTTGTAGAACGTAAATTTAGGAGGTGGGTGCATTTTAATTTTTTTATTTGTTCTTTTTAGATATACATGACAGTAGAGTTTGAGTCAGACATAATTTTAATTTCTTATTTCCAAGAATTCTTTGTGTATGCTTGAATTTTCTAAGCAGAGTTACTAACTTCCAACACTTGGATGATTGTCCAAAGCTAAGTCTTTGTAGTCCTCCCTAATATTTTTACATTATAAAGTTGACAAAAGTTATTGTGCTTTCTACAGAACAAAGGTATAAAATTAAGATGTATAGATGACATAAAACATATCCATGTTTAACATTTTAATATTAGTGCACTTCATTTCAGTTACACACCTGATACTTCACTGTTAATAGAGACTTGCCTATGCAATATGAGATGTTTTATTATACCAGTGTCCTTTCATAACTTTTTTCAATATTCAGCCTCCTTTTTTTAAATATCTAAGCCCTAAACCATGATAACTCTATAAACAAACTAACCATCATATCAAATACTAACATTTTACTTCCAATCCTTTCTCTGAACATATCACATGACTCACTACGATTTATTTCTGGTATGTCCCGTTAATCACCTTTTACTGCTTCATATTCATTGTCTCCAGGGTGGTCTTTCTACATACAAGGTTGACCAGGCATACAATATCAAAATTTTCCCAAATTTTAGAGATAATGTTCAAATCCCAAGTTTTAGTTATAAGATTCTTCCCTGTCAACTCCCCATAGAAACCTCAAACCTTGCCATTCCTAATGCAATAGAATAGAGCCTCCTCTATTTAGCTATAGCAATCAACCTGCAGTTTGGGTACAAGCTTCCCATGCCTGCCTTCACATTCCTTCCATAAGAAGTTATTCTTTCTGCCATTTCCCCATGTGTTGCTAGCTACTTCCAAACTGTTTTTGAACATCCTTCCTAATGCAAAGTCCACCTTGAACACTTAATTAGTTGAGATTTTCCTCCAATGAGCACACTCAATGCACGCTTTTGCTGTAACACAGTACTATTCTAAAATAGTTGCTTATGTCTTTTCTTCAGCCATAAACTTGGTGGTGGGCATCCTCTAAGATGATCCACAGTAATCTCTGCCACTTTGTGTGCATAAGCTTGAGAAGCTTTCCTCTGAGTGTATCTGAGTTTAGGAACTTATTCCATACAGAAGATTACAGCAGAAGAAATGGCATGTCACTTTTGATATTAAGCTATTAAAAGATTATGGCTTTCATCTTGTGTATTCGCTTCCTTTCTTGATCAGAGGGACACTAGATGCCATGTTTTGAAGCTGCCTTTTGGAAGGGCCCCTGTGGCTAGGGACAGAGGGAGTCCTTTGGTGAACAACCAGCAAGAGACCAGACCCTGCCACAGACACGTGCGAAGGTTTGGAATAGGATACTCCACTACACAGGCTATAGATAAACCCTAGCTCGAGCTGATAACTTGACTGAACACGCAAGAGATTTCTTGCACCAGAGAAACCCAGCTAACCTGTACTAATTCACAGAAACCACGAGATAATACATGTTTGTTATTTTAAGTGGCTAAGATCTGGAGTAAATTTTATGCTGGGTAGATAGATAATACAAGTATTTGTACTCTTAGAAAACATAACATACTTGACCTCGAATCATTCATAGGTATCATGGGTAAAAGGCTCAAAATTTATTTTTTGCTAATTGATATTATTCTCTTAAACTGTTACTCATAACCCCTACAAAATATTTTATGCATTCAAACCAACATTAAGACTTCCAAAAAATACTTTACAACTTTGTTCATTAAAAGAAAGAAAACATTTTCTTCAAAACATAAAATGAAATCCTTCAATCCTGTAAATGTATTATAAACCAATCTTTGAATATTCAGATCCTTGGACATATATGTATTCTTACAAAG
>JAJEJO010002416.1:74868-103474 GCA_020662805.1 Glaucomys volans
TCCTCACATGGAGAGGGTCAGGCTGTACTTCAGCTTTGCCAGCAGCTGGAGACATTTATAATCAATTTTAGCAAAACCTACTACTGTTCTTGCTATCAGTACAGGGGATAGGACCCTTGGGCTTCCCCAGTCTCTCTAGCCCGATGGTAAAAGTCACCATGAGAAGTCTCAGCTCATTAATCCTGATCAAACTTGAAAAGACACACCAGGTGTAAACTGGAGATCCCAGGTGAGACATATCTGTATTTTTCATATACTAAGGGGATTTTATTGAAGTTAAAAATAAAAAAGTAATTCAGATCATGTCATTATTACAAAAGAAGATACTATCACTATATAGTATGACAGTACATTTCTAAGTAGAGATAAAGACTTTATATATAGAGATATAAAATATATGTATATATATTTGTGAATGAATAAATGAAAGAAAAATTTAACACATGACAGCATGCATTTCACATCTCTTATTCCATAATTCTTTGCTATTAACGGTCTATAATCCAATTTCTCAGTTGTTATCCCCCACACTCATAAAGGGAACATGAGATTCTTCTCTATCATCCCAAGGTTAACTTAACCTCACTTGGTTATGAAAAAAAAAATTGCTCTGAACTAACAACAGAGTAATACACAGACACACACACACACACACACACACACACACAATTCTCCATTTATTCTGGAGTACAGCTCTAACTACATTGGGAATATCATGTTCCAAATTACATTTAAAAAACAAGAATCATGAATTTTGAAAAACATCCAGAGGAATGGGTTTAAGATAGTACTGTGGATGCACAGCTTAGCTTTCTAATTATATACTATAATGAAATACAGACTGTTTCAAGGCACAGTTTACATGAAATTTACCTGTGATATCAAAGTTATTAACATGTGTTCATTGTAGATAAGAACAATCATCTGCAAAATAACTCCTCATAGATGGTATATAAATGTGGTACTGCAGAAACCATGGTACTTCACAAAGTTTTATAAATCAGAAATCATACTTATTTCATAGGAGCTAAGAAGTGTTCTTAGAAATCAGAGATTCCTCAGAAAATTTAGAATGGAACCACAAGTTTACCCAGTTATCCCACTCCTCAGTTTATACCCAAAGGATTTAAAATCAGCATCCTACAGTGATGCAGCTACATCACAATGGAATATTACTCAGCTTTAAAGAAGAATGAAATTATGACATTTGTTGGTAAATGGTTGGAGTTAGAGAATATCATGTTAAGCGAAATAAGCCAAACCCCCAAAACCAAAGGTGGAATGTTTTCTCTGATATGCAGATACTAATTCACAGTAAGGTGTGGGGGATAGGGAAGAATAGAGTTAATTTATATTAATTAGTGGGGAGTGATGGGTGGGGAAGGGGTGTGGGGGTCGGAATAGTAGTAGAGTGAAACAGACATTATTATCTCATATATTATATGTGACTGCGTGACTGATGTGATACAATATGTATAATCAGAAAAATGAGAGATTACACTCCATTTATGTATGATTTATCAAAATGTATAAATACATTCTATTGTCATGTACAAAAAATTAGAACAAATTTTTAAATTTTTTTCAAAAAAGAATGAACAATAATTCTCAGGAATGAAAAATTATTAAAAATAAAATTTAACATTAGCAACCTGGTAACATAAGTCATAAATCTGTCTGGATCATATTGGAAAAAGAGAATTAAGGAGCAAGAATTAATTCATCATCTCAAAGCTTCCAAACTTTATTCCATGGTAAGGATCATCTGAGCTGCATAGAGTGGTGCATACCTATCATCCCAGCAACTCAGGAGGCAGGAGGATTGCAAGTTCAAAAGCCAGCCTCAGCAAATTAGCAAGATCCTAAACATTCTTAGCATAACCCTGTCTCAAAATAAAAAATAAAAATGGGTGGGGATTGTGGCTCTTTGGTTAAGTGCCCCTGGGTTCAATCCCTGGTACAGAAAAGAACACAAAAAAAGCAATCATCGGAGACACTACACTGATCTCATCTTTGGAAATATTGATTGACTCTGTCTGGAATGGGTGCTAGGAATTTGCTCGCGACTAGATGTAGAGATGAATTTATCTTTAAAGAGGAGTGATGTCTTGCCCAGTTCATCAAGTTTTACAGAAATTCAAAAATCTCATCTTACTTATTTTAACTTGACATTCAGACAAACTGTGCTTTTACATAGTATTTTTCCTGTGTAGTTTTGATCTTTAAGAAAATCATCATATGTAAGTGCCTACTATATTGTGAATGAATACATGGGTACCATGGCTTATAATTTAGTGTTTTATGATTTTAATTCATCACAACAAAATTCAAGGCAGAATTACTTTTTAAATTGAATATATGGAAATGTCAAGTTGAGAATGACTCCAAATTATAGTAAACCCATTAGGACCTTACTGACCTGCTTATTTCTGTGGAAACTACCCAGCTGGCCTTCACATCTCAAAATCCATTATAACAATATTTTCCTTAGTAAAATTTTATTCTGTGCCTTATGTTAGCATGGGATAAAAATAGCGTATGATATTTACAGTATTAATATTGACTTTGGTTATATCAACTAAGTTGAACATGAAATGATCCACATAATCATGAAGGATAATTTAATATAGAAGTCCAACACTAATTATCAATGCTAGGTTCTGTGACTATTTCTTCCTTTCTAAAATAAATATAGTGAACATTCAATAAATAAAATAAAATCAAGATCAATACTTAAAAATATATATTCAAAAATTAGAAATAGAAACTATGTAATTAAAATCTTATCATTTTGCTATTTTAGGAAATAATTTTCATGATTTGATATCTGAACTATTGAGTTTACCCAATCAGTAAAGAATTTTTATATCTTGTTCTTTTTATTGTATTTATATCATTCACAGTCTAAGATGAAATACTGAGAAAAAATTGTTAAAAATTTTAAGATAAAAGTATATTTGCATTGTTATTTTCTTTTTAAAATATGATTATCAAGATCATGGCCACAACTATCTTAAAATCTTATGCTTTTTAATGCCATTATGCATGTTCATACATTGTTCTCTTTGCTAAGAATATAATTCACTCCTGGCAGTTACTCATTTTATGAGGTCAGCTCAGAAGTCCTCTTCTCAGAAGCCTTCCTTGTCTTCTCCACACTCTAACGTTGAAAGAATAATCTTATTTTTCTTCTGTACTGATATTTCTCAGATCATTTCAGCTCATTCACAAGCCAATAACTTCATAACTACACTTTTTAGCATTTCTGATCATGGTTAAAATCTAAAGTTTTTAGCAAGATACAGAATCTGGCAACATTGCCCTTTTTTTATCTTTTCCTATTTGCTGAACTGTTTGCAGCCTATACTGAAGCACACCAAGCCTTTATAGTTCCCAAATACCTATGATCACTTTCATTATCCTTCATAGTTTTTCACTCCCTTCTTTTCAGTGAACACATATGATGCCTGCTTGCTGTCATGTGACTTCTACTGACTTTTGAGAGAGGAATATATACTAGATTGACCCCAGCTGATTTTAGATTTGGACATGTGACTTTGTTTAACAGAATGTAGGAGATGTGATAATGGCCACATGTAAACAGAAACTGTGTGTGTGATTGCATGGTGTGACTCAGCCTTGTGCTCTTCTTCCCTTTCTACATGACCAATATCATGGTCATGGAATGTCTCACAATGGGCCTCTTCTCTATTCTGAGCTCTGAATGAGGATGCATGTGAGCAGAGTTGAATAAGCAGCAGTCTCATCTTCCCTTTCTGTTTGCACTAATCAAGATATATTTTCCTCTGTCTTCACTAGAAATATTTCTAGTAGTACTTCAAGCACGACTAGAAACCTTTCAATCAAGTCAAAACTTATTGGATCTTCAACACTATTTCACATTTCTAATCACCTTGTATTTTGTCTATGTATTCATATGCATGTTTCTGTATTTTCAACTAGAATATAATTCTTTGAGGGCAGAGACTACGTCTTTTTAGTCTCCAGTACCTATCATTCATCAGGGCAAGTTCTAAGGGTCCCACATTTGGTTGAATTAACTAGACAACATCTGCTATTGACAGAATGAACACATGCTTTTCTCTCTATCATCTCTACCAATTGGCAGCTTTTCAAATGGAGGGTTTATAGTTGTTAGTACATTAACAAGATTAAATAATGTATTTCACAATACACCTACCTAAAACTTATTCTGTACTAGCTAGTTGTGATTTAAAAAAAATTAACCTGTCACAATCACAACCCTATGAATATTCACATTATTATTGTTTTGAGAAGAGCTAGAAAGATATAAAGAAGTTAAGCAGTCCAACCACGAACTCAGTGGTAGAGCTAGAATAGACTTTAGCATTCTGAGGTCAGAGCCTATTGGTTCCATTATAAATCTAACAATATTAAGTTATTTAGGGCCTTAATCTCCTCATCTGTAAAGGGAAAGTATCAATCAGTAACTGTCTATGTAAAAAGTCCCCAAATTTGTAATTTTTTCAAAGCTAAAGTTTTAACTGTCAATACAGTTAAAATTTTAATTCTATGATAATAAATTTGAAGCACCTCTGTCATTTTTTCATGGGGTCATGCATTTCTGAATGAGGTTAGATTGTCACTCCCATCATCCCAGGAAGAGTTTTCTTTTGGGGGGAGGGGGCATTCATATTAATCCCAAAAATTAAGATATGGAAAAAATGCTTACTTTGGGGTCATGAAAAAGTCATATATCCAGTTAATGAATGTGAAGAATGGTATTCAATTCAATGATGGAATATCCAAAGCTAAATGGAAGATGATAAATCTAACAACATATGTGCTCTAAAACATCACTTATTCACAGATGACTTCCTCATTTGTGTGTATGAGCATCTCTAGGTTCTTAAAATGAATATAAGATGCATTCTTCATTTTTCATCATGTTTTGAGAAAAAGGCACAGTTAGTTATATTTTATATGTACCCAGAAGCCAGAATATTTGAAAAATCCTGTGCATTAAAGAAATGTAAGGTCATGGAACTGAGACTATTACTGAAGCCTCCTAGGAAATTAAAAATGTACTAGAGGAAAAAAGAGGAAATATCTTAATATTAAGAGAGTACTAAAAAGGAAATCATAATCTGATTTACTTAAATGAGCATAGATGTCACTTTTATTCATTGGAAAAATGCACTATTTAAGCACATAGTTGGGCATATCATAAGTGTATAAACACATATTTGAGATGAAAAAAAGAATTAACATATTTAGTTGACTAAAAATAGTCCAAAATCACTTACAGTCATTTCTTTGTCTGTATTAAATGTATTTTTCCTCTTGAAAATCTGTGAGCTGTCTCTCTTCATTTCACTAGTTAGAAATTCTGCAGGTAATTAAAGAAATGTGTTATCTATGAAATTTTACTAGTTGAATAAGTTAAATCAATAATCGTTTCCCCTAGGATTCTTACTCTTATTCAGAGGGAGTTATTAGGTACAATTTTCAATAGAAATGTCATATATCTCGTTCCATACTATTAATCCACCTCACTGAAGATGGAGTGCTTGTTATGATTATCTATAGCAGAAACATCCTTTAGACTGTACCCTTTTTCTGAAAGGAAGGCTGTTTCATAGTCATTTTGAGGTTCATGACCATTATCAGAGACTTGTATAATCTATTTGCAAAAAAATGTATATATAAATCTCTTTGAAAGTTAAGAGTCTACCAGAATTCTTACAGTTTTTATTCCTCAGTTCTTAAAAAGGGGAGTGTAATGAAAATAGTTTTTAATTAGCTACCCTGTGCCAAGCTGTTTACTTGTTTTTGGTAAATCATATCCTCTACATTATTGTCATAAATGATCCATAATTACATACACCAGAGAAAGAATAATATTAACACAAATATAATTCAAAATGAAAAGAATGGTGTTCTAAAAAACTTTCCATGAAGGTTAACTCACTGGATTTTTTTTTTTTTTTTTTTTTTTTTTTTTTTTTTTGTCCAAGGACCATTGGAAGACAGATTTTGTATTTCCTTGTCAGCTCATGTTTGACTTTTGCCATTTATATAAATATAATGTAAAAGTCATAGAAGAGGTAATGGGTGCTTCCAGCTTTTCTACTAACATAAGAAAGATGCAAGGGCTCTAATATTCTTAGTCATTGACATTTACAACTATGGGTTTGTTTTTAATACAGGGCAGTGAGCAATGTACTTAAGGCCTCAGAAAATGCTTTATGGCATACACTAAAGGTGAATCACTTTTTTACTAGATTTATTAGCTACAGGAATTGCAATCTCAAGAGGAAATTTAGCCAGTTTTAACCCAAGGAGTGCTTCTTATACTTATTTCCTCTCAAATTCTCAGCAGGGCTGGAGCATTCTAAATGTCCTATTCAGGGATCCTGATTTCCTTCCCCCAGCTGGTTTCTGCCACCTTGGGTACAGACAGAGTACTCATTAACAAACTAATTGATTTTTATTAATTATCTGTGGTATAATCTTTCCACTGTTTTCCCCCCTAGTATCTAAGCTTATTAACTCCAAACACACACACACACACACACACACACACACTCACACACACACGCTCACACATGCATGCATGTGCACACACACAACATAATTAGTTCTAATGAAACTTTGGAATGAAAATGAACTTAAATACAGAGATAAATTGCACAAATCAAGACTTTTTAAAATGGTAGATTCATTAAATTATGAATGTTGAAATAAAAAGAAACATACAAATCCATTAATGTGGCTTTAAAGCACTTCAAATATTAGTTAAGATAGACAGTTATATATTTAACTCATCAGATGAAACTATTCAAATGAAAACAACTTAGTGTTAAACTCAGCAATGCAAGAGTACAGGAACTATGCTGGATTGTACTTCCAAAGTTTTGGACACAATCTCATAAAATGTCAAGCTATAAATCACATTAAAATATTATTAAGCCCTTGAAAATGAATAAAAATAAATGCAGAAATATTAGTCAAATAGACAAAGAAAGAAAGAAAGATATTTATTAAAACATGAAGTTTGGAATGTATTTGGATATTCAAATTCCTGTTCCTCTATCTCTTTCTAGCTGTGTGATTTGAAGCAAGTTCCCCAAACTCTCTAATCCTCAGATCCCTGACTTGTAATGTTGAGATAATAAAAACACTTACCTCACAGAGTTGTTATTGAATTAAAGGAGATAATACTCAGTAACGTGCTATGCATGTATATAAAGGTGAATAAATGATATATGTATATATATATATATGATAACTATAAAACTATCAAACTATTCTTTTTATCAGGCCTCCCTTGGATTTATTGATATGCATGTACCTTACCCTTATAGCTTATTATATGTTACTTGCAAGACAAATTTACTCTAAATTAGCTCATTAGGTTACCCAATATTTTGTTTTGAGCTTCTCACAGGGTCCAATTCAGTAAAGATTTCATTATGCTGGTTTTCTCTGTCATGGTATAGCTAACTTCATTTTGGTATGATCTTCAGCTTGTCTCTCGACCACTTCACACTTGCAGCCATTTCAGTATCCAAATGATTTTTACCTGCAAAGTTCTAGGCAATGGTTTTCTTCATCAATTCTTTAGCTTTACTTCAAACAATCCACTTATGATTAAGTTTCCTTTTATTATTATTATTTTTTGGTGCTGGAGATTGAATTCAGGGGCACTTTTTCCCTGAGCTATCCCCTCAACCTTTTATATTTTTTACTTTGAGACCGGGCTCACTAAATTTCTAGGGCTGGTCTTGAACTTGCAATCACCCTGCTTTAGCCTCCAAAAGATTATTTTCTTTAGTCCTCATTATATATCACTTTTACTAAAATTTATCTGTGAAAGGAAAGATGAGAGAAACACATGGAACAGAACACTACCAGTTACTGGTTATATTCTTCTAATAGTTAACTGATCTTTATCATTTCTTTTATGAGAAGCTCATAATATACTCTTAAATGACGTGGGCCTCATTTATAACCTCAAGAGTTTACTTCTTTGTTTTAAACATACCATTTTCTACTAATGTTTCCCATACTTTATTTTTGTTCTTCCTTCACCACAACTAATGCTAGAAATGTGGTCATTTTAAACCTCCCAATTTCTTTTAGATTCATTAAGCCCCTCAGTAACTCATATTGAATAACTTTATGCATCAGACAATATACTAAGCACTAAGGTTGTTTTCAAAAAGCAAGTAGGATATGTTATGCCCTCACTAGATAAGCAGTGTTGAGGGATTATATGAGAGTTGGGGAGGATTAAGTTATGTCACCCATGGATTTAGCAAAGTACAACTTTCAACACCAGACAAAAATGCTACAAAATTGGGCAGTCCAGTGACAAACACTCCCAGGGCTTTATATATGATAATGGTCTGATTAGTCATGCCAGTGTAGGAGGTAAGGGAAAATGCAATGCCAAGTTATTTAATAGCACCTACAAAAGCAGGCACGAATTTAAAAAGTGGAGATTATGTAGGTAGTGGTGAAAAGTTTGGTGTGCTCAGGAAGAGGATTCTTTTACTGTGGAGGAGGACAAAGGGGAGGGAGAGAGATAAAATACAGCAAATGTGCAATTGCCTGTTTGAGCCAGAAGGAGCTTTATGCATCCTATTTGGTGAAAAACATTTTCAGAAGACCAATTGCAACATAAGCCCAATAGTAGAATATTTAAAAGTTTAAATGTCGTTTGGTGATGGGAAAGAACCATGATAGAATATTTACAAATCTGTAATCAATTTTCACTGGTGGTAAAGGATAACTTTGAATAATGATCATTTATAGGATGGTAGGGCCAAGAAATTCTGGTTTAATAAATTGTGTTTTTAAAAGAAATTTTTTGAGACTTAGAAAAAGAAAGAGAAGAAAGCCTGAGGACATCCATAGCATTAAATTCATAAAGCATTTCTGGGATAGGTGGAGCATGAGGCATCCATAAATACCACCTTCTGGAAGAATGAAGGAAAGGAGAGTTTGCGAGAACATGTTTACCCATACACTAACCACTAATACAGGACAAAGTAGGCATGCGTGGATATGTGGAACTTAGTGATATTTGCATTTATTTTCCTTGACCCATAATAAATGATAATTACTGTGAAAGCAGGTAAATATTTATCTCAGAGAAGTAGAAACAAATATCAGTAAGATAAATGTATGAAAGTTTGTTGTTGTGGTGCTGTAGTTGTTGCTTGTTTGCCTGTTTATTTCACATGTCATATGAATCTCTTACTTCTGGACTCATTCCATTTCAGAATTTCTACTTTTAACTAGAAATACTATCCTTTTCCCAATAAAACCTCCACAAATTCTGGTGACCATTATATTCATCTCTAAAAACTGAAATTTTTCCTCTCTCTACTTAGCTAAAAATTATATTTTCTCTGCCACAGAGGAGAAAAAACTGAATAAGTTTTGCTAACAGAATACTGATTGGTAATAATTTAACGAGACACCTGCAGGGAGCAGTGTTTTAACTTAGAAAGTTATTCTTTAATGATGGACTTGAAGGCAATATGGGATAACAAAAATAGCACAAGAGCAGTCCCTGTACTTCACAAATATACAGAGAAGTTTCTAGTCTAATTATATAGAAGTCTGGACCTGAATGCATTTAAATTTAAGTCTTTAAATTATTGTGCTGATGTGTTCAGTATTGAGTTGTAAATGCATTTTTTTATGTTAAAAAGAGACAAAAAGTAAAATAACATATTGGGAATATATGTGCAATAATACAAGTTGTGCTTTACACTAGTAATAGCAAAAATCTAAAAACAAGTCAAATGTCTGAAAATAGAAAGTTAAAAAACTGCATGATGAATGCAGTGCTTCCATTTAAAAGTCAAAGTAAAAATTACAAATAAATAAATAAAATAAAAATTCAAAGTCATTATCACAAGTCCTCCATTTATGTTTCTTTTCAGACCCTGAGAAATAAGACATAATGTAAAAGAATGCATGCATGGAACTGAATTTTGCCAATCAAAATTTCTTGTCTTTTTATCTTCAGGATATTTTTACCCTCTATTTGTAGGTCTCTGGCCAAAAGCACCATCAACAAGTTTTACCATTTTCATGAACGTTTATCTGTACTGATCTAAATGATTTGCCTTCTTTGATACATACTTTAGCTGGAGTTTAATACATAATCTTCCATGATATACTTAACCAAAATAGTCTATGCTGATTCACTTTAATTTTTTTTATAACGTGGTCGTAGTTGAAATTCTTACCATGCAATCTACCCTCTTAAATTTTAAGAACAAAATGGCATTACTAATTATAGGTGGAAAGAGACAGACATCATTACCCTATGTACATGTATGATTACATGAATGGTGTGGATCTACATCGTGTACAACCATAGAAACGAAAAGTTGTACCTCATTTGTGCACAATGAATCAAAATGTAGTCTGTAAAAATAATTATAGGCACAATTTTGTGTGACATATTTATAGAACTTTCCCTTTGAGAACACTAAAACTCTGTATTAATTGAGCAGCACTTCCCACCACCACTATTGACCTTTTCCCTTGACCCTGGCAACCAGCCTTCTACTCTGTGTCAATGACTTTGATTATTTTAGGTACCTCGAATAAATGTAATCACAGTATTTATATTTTTTGCAACTGCCTTCTTTCACTAAGTGTAATGTCCCCTGGATTTATTTATGCTGTCATATATGGCAGGATTTTTGTCTGTCTTTTTTTGTTTGAATAATATTCCATTGTAATAATATTCTGTTGAATAATATTCCATTCCTTTGTGTCAATGGACTTTTAAGTAGTTTGTATATCCTGTTTATTGTGATGAATGTTATAATGAACTTTGGACAGAAAACACCTCTTTGAGATCCTAATTTCAATTCTTTTGGGTAAACAAAGGTCAATTAGATGGCTGGATCACATGTTAATTGTGTTTTTAGTTTTCTGAGGAACCTACCAACTATTTTCTATAGTGGTTGCACTATTTTCATTCCCACCAACAGGACATGAATATTCTAATCTCTCCACATCCTTGTCATAATTGCTATTTTCTGGGGTTTTTTTTCCAGTTTTAATAGTGGCTATCCTCACAGATGAGAAGTGATAATTCATTGTGATTTTGATTTGCATTTCCCAAGCTGGGCATCTTTTCATATGTTGTTGGCCACATACATTTTTTTTCTTTAGAAAATAAGTACATTTCAGTCTTTTGTCCATTTTTAAAGTGGTGATTTTGTGTTTTGCTATTGAACTGTAGGAGTACCTTATGTATTTTGTAAATTAATCTCTTGTCAGATATATCATCTGCAAATGTCTTCCATTCCATAGCTTGCCTTTTCCTGCACTGACTATTTCCTTTGATATGATAAGCTTTTGAGTTTCATATAAACCCACTTGTCTATTTGTGCTTTGGGGACCACATCCATAAATCATTACCAAGACCAGTGTCATGAAGTATTTTTCTCAGTTTTCTTTTAGAAATTTTATACTTTCAGGTTTTACGTTTAAATTTTTAATCTATTTTTACTTGATTTTTGTGTGTGGCATAAATGTTCAATTTCATTCTCTTTCATGTGGATATCCAGTTTTCCCACAAGCATTTGTGGAAGACTACCCTTTCCCCATTGAAGATCAGATGAGAGTATACGCATGAGCTTGTTCCTGGAATTTTTATCCTGTTCCATTGAACTGCATGGTTTTTATGCTGTCACCATAAATGAGAAGATGTCATAACCTATTCAACAATCTTCCTCAAAAAATCAAAAACTGGTGACTACTGGTCAAAGGATTAGAACAATTTTGATAAAAGAATAATTGTGATAAAAGAATAGAGTTCTAAAGTTTGTTTTCTTAAAATCTTCTAAGTATCCTTTTAATCTTGTGAAATTTACCAGAGAATCTTAGGAGAAATCATACATATTTTTCTCGTATATTCTAATGAATTAATCAGCTATTCATACTCTTACAACTTTTAGCTCAAAGTTTTGTTTCTTTCTTTGCTAAGTTGTGATTCCCTTTCAAAGTCATGGAAATCTGCTCTTTATGGATGTCTCTGCCTTCTCTGATTAAACTGAAAATACTTTGTAAATTTTTAAATCCCCTTTTTTCCCATCGTGATCAAAAGTTCTGACAAGAACAATTTTAGGGGAGGAAAAGTTTATTTGGAGCTCACAGTTTCAGAGGTCTTAGTGAATAGATGGCTGATTCCACTTCTTTGTGGCTGAGATGAGGCAGAACATCAAAGCCAAAGGGCTTGATTGAGGAAAGAAGCTCAGGACAAGACAATCAGGAAGTGGAGAGCGCTCCCTTCACAACATACAAAAGTATAAACCCCAAAGGCAAACTGCAATGATCCCCCTCCTCCAGCCACACCCTACCTGCTTACATTACCAATAGTTAATCCACATGAGCAGATAATGCACTGATCAGGTTAAGGCTGTCATGACCCAATCATTTTACCTCTGAACTTTCTTGCAGTGTATCATACATGAGTTTGGGGGGAGGGGAACACCTCATAGCAAAACCATGACAGTAATATACATGATACTTTATATAACCTATGGAATTCATAGTATCTGAATTGAAATGATTCAGCTCATAACAAAATTCAAAGCACATTCTATCTACTGACCAATTTATATAGTTTGTTCATGATTCTTCACCTGAGGTTAAATAACGATTTTTGAAGAAAAATGTCAAGATTACAAGCATTTACAAACTTTTAAAAACACCTATCGTTTTCTTTTGTTCAGTAATCAAAGAGCTATATTCTAACAAGAATAAAAACAATTGGTAGTTCAACTTTTAACTCCACAATTTAATTAATTTTAATTTTTGACACCTCTCAGGTTTGATACTTCTTGAAGAGAAAGCAAAAGCAAATGAAACAAAGAAAACAAACATGTTATTAATACCTGATGGACATGTGAAGAACGAGGATTAATAGTTTGAGATTCAATGTTGCAGACTAATCAACAATCTTTTTAGTATATAAAGATAACCACATTATGTAATTTTTCAATGGACAAAGAGGTAGGGAACTTAAAACACTGCAACCTCAGTGAAGAAATAAACAAGAAACTCCATTCTCCCTCCTCTGGTAAGCTGAAATAATGTTTCACTTTTATATTCATTTTCTTAGATTATCAAATACAAATTCCAAGGCAATGATTTTAAAACAAACAAATAAAGCATGAATAACCTTTCCACCAGGTCATAGAAAATTTTCATTTATAGAAAGAGGAAGTCAGGTCCTCAGTGACAGAGAAAAAGACAAAATGTCTCTGACAGAAAAAAATCTTCTCTTCCTCCTTGAGTCAAAGTTTTACAATGATTTTGTCAGATATAACAAATAACTACAGAAACTGAAAATTGTGATGTGTGGCATTCCCAAACTGCTATTTTCTTCTTTAGTAGGCATGTTACCTCTGTGATACACTGTGAGTTTTAATGGAGTCCTGCAAAGAGAATAGCTAATATCTGCATGAGAATAACAGAAGAGCAAAGAAGAAAATCGATGTTTCTAACTAGTTAACTCTTCTGAAAAATGTTCACTTGATCAAGGAGCAACAGAGTTAGATATCTACCTTTATGCTTTTATCCTTGTAGGTCACTTAATAGTCTTCTCAAAGGTCCAGTAGCATCTCCTTATTCTATTTTATGCATGACAACCAGTCAGGTGATATATTGTTATTTAAATTCTAGCATCAATTTTTTTCTTCCCTGTGCTTAATTTGAAAGTAAATTTACTGCTCATAAAAATAAGCTGTTGACAGTGATTGAATGCCCCATAGACAGATTGCAGTTTACCTGTTTCCCTGAGTATTCCCAGTTTCAGGTACTAACATTAAATGAAAAAGCATTTCAGTAAAAGGGAGAGAGAAAATGAAACAATTATTTCCTACTTTATAATGCAAATATTCTCAATGACCTTCCATTATTTCTTATGTATATTTTTCCTCCTTTCCATTTTATTTGTTGAAACAATGACCAGCAAAAAAATCTTAAAATATTGAGAAAAATTTTGGAATGCCTTAATAGTCATTGTTAAATTATTTTTATGAAGGATTTGTCAAGAGATGAAAACATTCTGACCCTCAATACCACAAAATAAACTGCAGAAGGCCAAAAAGAATTGTCTCAAGCTTGGTGATATCCACAGGACACTTCTCTGCCTCCCAACCCTCTCTTTGTCTGGTGGATGAAAGTCAAAACCATGCAACCATTATCTTGCATAGTTAATCTTCAAAATGGAGCTTCTTTATGTCATTTCAGTCACCCAGGATTCTGACCCAATCACAATACTCAGAGATTCAAATTTTCAACATCCTTTAGGCACACTGTAGTTGCTCACTTCTGGTTTTATTTTTCAACATTTCAAAAAGAAAAGTGATCATTGATAATTCCAGAAAAAAAGCAATAGCTGTGTAGGTATACACGCATTTGTATTAATATATAATTTATTTTATATAACACAAACATACATACATACATACATACATAATCATATGGCATACAATTTCACTTAGAAAACTAAATTTTAAGTACTAGATTTATTTTCCTTCTTTATAACAACTTCAGCCATACCCTAATAGCCATATCCTAAACGATATGTTTTTGGCAGCGTATATAAGAAAAGGAGACAAAAGAGAATGATATAAAAGAAAGTGGCCATGAAAAAAATGAATGCAAATATTGAAGCAAAATTGTTTGTGTATGTTTGTTACTAATTCAACACAAATTTGCTGATCCTTTTTATTGTCTTTTATGCCCATATTTAGAAATGTGAAATAGAAAATACCTAAATTTCTATAATTGAGAGAACGTGTTCTCACTGGTTTCTGTGGAGTAAACTGAATCAATAAATAATAAAATCATCTAGAAATGAGAACTCTTAATATATTAAGAAAATTTAAACAATTTCTAGTGTTATTTCAAAAATATTGAGACTGGTGGGTTTCAGTAGGAAGTGTGCTACTTGAGAACTTCAAGTGTGCAGATTCAACACAATGCTGTACAGAGAAGTGGACTTGGGACTCAAGGACCTGTCTTCTGGTTTTGTTCTAACTAAATAATCTGGGATAAAACACTTCACTTGTTTGAAAAGCATGGAATATTTAAACTTGTTTCTAAGGACATTTTCTAGATGTATAATTTCATATATGCTAGAATAATATTTTGAGTAAAAGAAGTCTACCTCTAAAATGGTTTTAGTACTTAATTTATAAATCTGCTCTATTTAAAAAAAAATGGTTTTGCTGATAATGCCAAATTATTGTTAAGGGCTTACTCAACTCATTTAGGAAAAATCTGCAAAAACAATTTTCCAAGAAGGAATTTTCAAAGACAAACTACAGGTAGAAATGTCAATTTTTGCATATGACTGCTAGAAATGTGGACAGTGATTATTTTTTCAGGCTCTACTTCTAGGATTTAGTTTTTATGACTTACTACTGATAAGATGCATTTCTTACTATATGATAAGGCACATTTCTGCAGTTCTGTATTTATGATAAGATAATTTCAAGATGCAGAGAAGCATTCAGGGTGCCTTTATGGACAAGCTGTAATAAGAGCAGTCTTGATTTTCCTTTTTAATAGGCTTGACAATACTTAACTGTTTTAGTGTGCAATGGAAGAGAAGGAATATCAAGTCTGATGCATTGAATTCCAAGCAAATAAATGTGGTTTCCATTACACACAGACTGTATGGACAGGTGGAATATGATGTGGGAGACATTAGTGAACTCATTTAACAGGGAGAAAAGCTGGAAGGATGAAAAAGAGAAGAAATACCTTTATTGTGTTACCTTCATGAAATTACACCTTGATATGTTAAACAGAAATATCTCTTTATTTCCCAATAATATAACATAATATAGTGACAAAACTAATGTTAGCAATTTCTATTTACTCACAAATACCTAGTAACATTTTCAGCGACTGTCCCTGTGTCAGGCCACTTTTTATTCATCTTTTGGTTTTCCTTTGCTGGTAGTTCTATTAAGAATTTGCCTCCAGTAGCAATGATCAGTGATATAAAGGGGTCTGGGTAAAAGGGATTGATTCTAAGGTTGGATTTTAATTTGAGAGTACTGGATTGATTCTGTGTTGGGGGGGGATTTGTATTTCAAATTAAATTGCTCTTATCAGACCTTGGAAATTCATTGATCCAAAAATGAAATAAATGCTCTGGGAACACTACCAGTATCCTTTCTCAAGAATTATGTAGCTAAACCTTACCTTAATAAGGGTGTGGCCCAAAATAGATATATCCCTTGCACATAAATCAAATATTCAAGTAGATGATTACATTCCTGTGATTCTATTTGACTCTGACTTTTGTTTATATAAAAAAATTGTTTCTGCTTGCTTAAATTTAGCAAAAAAAATTTGAACAATATTTACTACAATATCTATATTCTCATTTAATTAACATATTCTTCTAAACATCACAGTTCAAAGAACTAAGTTATATACTTTAAGATCATTCATCTTCTTAAACTGTTCATAACTAATGTATTTACTTACATTCAAGTTTTCAGAGAAACTACCTTTTCCTTTCATATACTTGCATGTTACCTGTACTATAGTTAGAGTACATAATTATTTTATAAGCTTGTATGAATTTTAATTAGTCAATTATAAAATAAATTTTAAAATGAAACATTCTTTATAAAATTTTCTTCTGTTTAAGAAAGTCATCAATTTCCTCAAGTAAAAAAGTCTGAACAAAACACACTTTTATTCAAAAGATACATTTTATAAATTTGAAAATGCCATTCTAAGTATTCTAAAGAATTTCCGATGTTTTCCAGTGGTCATTTTGCCAAGCAGTTTAGATATGTTAAAAATGGGACAATTAATATTTTCTAAAATGAAATAAAAATAGATGACAAAAGGAAGAGGAAAGATTATTTTTTAATGAAAATAATGAGTGAGAATAATAAAATCTAGAGAATGCGAGAAAAGGAAAGGAAATTAAAAGTCTCTTAGGAAATATCCTGGTCAAGTAGATTATACCTATATCTTGTTTTATAGTATAAACCCTTGCTGAAGTTTTATAATGAAATGACCCTGACCTGAAGCTTCCTTTGTAAATGACTAGTGCCTTAATTATTTGCATCTGTGAACTCAAATGAACATACTTAAGGATATATCAATATGCTCATAAATCATCTGCAGGCGATAAGTAGTCCAACATAGATAATTAGAGAATTTACGGAAGGCTTACTCCCTCTGTTTATCTGCTTATGACATTTGCGGTACAGCCCTAACAGCAGGATAATTACTAGATTTATTCATCAAACAAAATCACGCCTTCTGGGAATGCACAGTGACTCTGGTTTTAGGACTAATAAAGACATTTTTCACCAAAACTCAAGTACTAATTTGCTCAATAACTAGCTGCAATAAGCTTTTATGGAAGCACTCAAAGAAAAGGCTTGGCACCAGAGGGCAGATAATTAAAGGTGCAGTATCCCTGTACAAAAGGATCTGAACAATTCCCTGACCATATTAAAATTTAATTGTTGAATGTTAATTGAAAAAAAATATAAGTCACTTCTGTTCTCTGAGTTACAGTAATTATTCTCCCCAGATCAAAAACATATCTGTAGTCTAAGTTAGTAACAAAAGAAAACAATCCAAAATAAAGTGCTCTTAGTACTTATCATGGAGTTAATGCACCAGTAAAAATAAAATTAATTTTCCCCAAAAAATTATCTGAAGCAAGAATGCATTTAATTTGAATTTCTAATCTCTCTTTTTCTGTCTTTACGTTCAGCCCTCTCCTTCAAATAGAAGCTATGTTCAGTTAGCTTATTATTCTTTAAAAGTTTCAAGAACTCTGTTAGTGAAAATACCTAAAATTTATTAATAACTTGACAATGCAAGTACACCTTAACAGCATGTTCCTCTTCCTGATTATTTGGAAGTCTGATTTTTCTTTTTATTCATTAGTATTTCTCTTCTGTGTTCACAAAAGGCAGCCCTTCCAAATGAATAGGCATTCTTGACCAAACCCAGTCAGCATTAGATGTCATTACAGTCTTGTTTGCTTTTCTGCACAGGAAGGTGTGTCTGAAGTAATCATTGAGTAATCTCAGCTGCTCAAGGTTTACGTCCCCATTCTCCTAAAAAAGAAAGAAAGAATTGGGAAGTGTTACTTTTGGAATGTGTCCTGATGGGACGGTCAGGGTGTTTCCCCAGAAGCCAAGCCTTTACTAGACTAGCTTCAGAAATCCTCAGGCCCTTGGGCTCACTTTCTGCTGCAGAGGAATGATGAACTACACAAAATGCAGACTTTTAAACTCATATTTAATTGTTTAATGTCATGGCTCTTGGTAGAGCATTGTTGCTTGAAAAATAAATTGGGTAATTCAATTAAATGGCTACAGAAGATACATCATATCAGATGTAGAAAGGCACTAACCCCAGCTTGAACTTGACGTCCCACATCGCTTCACTTATTTGACAAATGGATTCTTGAAAATAATTGAAACACATGGCTGCCAGCATAGGTCAATAATACTTTTTTGCCATTCAGCCTTTTAACAGCTTCCATTTTTTCTTGCACTGTGCCATTCAGGGCAAAGATTGCATTTGCCTGGTAAATCATGCAAGCATTATTACTAAAATGGGACTAAATGCAATGAAAATGGACTACATAAAAGTAATGGCACTTAAGTAAAAGGAAGACCATCTACCAGGGCAAACACTAAATGTCAGAGTTAAATACTATATGACATTACTTCCATTACAAGCTCATATTATGCACATAAGAAAGCAAACTCACTAACTACAGCTGCATACTATATTTTCATATTGTTAACTTAACCAATGTTTCTGAGACACTACTGTTAATCCAGATTTAAAGCAGAGCTACATATATGCTATTTGAAGAGTTTTCTCCATATCTCTTTAGGTATAATATTGCATTTGGGTAAAAAAAAAAAATCTGTGCTCAAATCTTCAACCAAATATCACTAACAAATTTAAAAACTGATGATCCATTTGAAAACACTGAAAAAAACTGAATTATAAACAATAAGGAAATTTAAGGGTGTTATCCTGAGAAAAAGATTTTGAAAGGAAAAAAATGAAACTAGAAAGCCTGTTTTAGCCTACGTTACACGAATTGGGAGGTATATTGAAAAATAAAAAAGTTCTTAGAACTCAAGTTTTATTAATGCATTCTAAATGTTTAAGAGAAAACTGCTAGAAAAAACACAATATGAAGATTGAAGTAGAAACCATTGTCTTTTTGTCTTCCACTTGGAAACAGATACTGCCAGTTTCTGAGTATATTCACCATGTTTTGGTAGTTTTAATTAAAAAATAATGTCCCAGTTTTGCAATGTTCAAACCTTTGACAGATACTTTACAGTTAGGCAATACTGCTTAGAGATAAGAATGCACTCAAAACGCCTAGGATTGACTTCTGCCTTCTACATCTGCTGTCAGCTAGTAACTTAACCTCTTTATGCCTCAGTTTTCACATCTGTAAAATAAAGATAAAGGTAGTTTCTACCCTCATGAGTTTCTTAAGAGGATTAATTAAGAAAGTGCTTAATGGAGTGCCTAGAAATAAAGGCTGAATAAATGTCTGCAGGCATAGTAAATAAAAAGTCATCAATCAATCACAAAGCATTTTTTTCTATAACAAGAACATGAAATGAATATGTGAATTTTAACATTGGGAGCCCACTTAAATATTATCAGGTTATATTTGATTTTTGACCCTGTCTGAACCTTAAAGCTCTTTTAACTTTCATTGATCAAACTTTCTTTCCTTTTGAAATAACTCCTTGAAGTTGTATCACAAACACCAGCGTTCATTGATCTGAAGCTTCAGATGAACCCCATTTACCTTCCTTCAGAAGTTAATCGAGCCACTTCAGGTTCTCTAAGTTTATTAGACAACTCTTTTCTCCTATGAAGCTTAGTAAGTACTAAGAAAGCAAGCTTCTTAGGCTGCTTAAAGACTTTGATTATTGTCTGTAAATCTCCCTGTTTTATAATAGGCTGCTCATTTCCTATTCGTTTTCTTTTCAGGCAGTGAGCCCCATTCCCCTGTGTTGATCTCCCATACACCCATCCCTTGGGTCTACTTGGCTGCAACTAAACATGTCTACACAGGGAGAGGGGGAGGAAGGGCAGGTTTGATGGGAGAACTCTAATTTGCTCTACTGTTTAGCTGTTATGTGTTCCACAAGATTTGGGTTATTAAATAAATTGATTCAGTCAAGGAAAATTTAATAGATGTGTAGAAGTAGGTTTCAAAACTTTAGGTTTGTCTTGGGCTTTCCATGAGCTGAAGCTCTGCTTAAAAAATGACACTGAGAACCTCAAAACACTGGAGTAGATAGAAAACAGAGTAATCTTATTTGTCAGAACTATTCTTCAAAAATACAAAGAGGGAAAAAAATAAAATTACTGAATCTTCAGAGAGAGGATAGATCACAGCTCACAGACACAACTGCATGCTTCCTGCATCAGGATAATAGTGTTAATTTATTTTGAAGATCAATTAAAAATCAGATTTACAGATTCATATGTACTATTTGAGAGTTTGATGAAATTATTTAAAATTATTATAATAATAGAATTCTGTGAGTCTTTATACATCAAATCTAGTAATTTAAGGATTATTTTGAGCCTTGCATTAAATTTTGCTATTTATCTGTTATTCATTGCTTAGTATGTATAATTTTGTTTTAAATATTCTTTTTGCAAAATATTCTTTCTCAAATTTGAAAATCAAGGACCATAAAGCAAGGACATTTGTATGCACACTCACAGAAATGAATGTATTTCATTTAATTATAAAATGATACTCATACAAAACAGATTATATGTATTAAAAAAGCTTCTTTCTTTAAAAAAAAATCCTAGTGGGAAAATGTACTGGCCCAGGAGCTTGATTTAGGCAGGGTATTTCAAAATTCTCAAGGCTTACATCTCTCAATTAAGGATTATGGAAACAATCCTGGTAAGCCTAAAGGGTTTTGAATTGTACTTGTAGAACATTAAGCAAACATGGGTATCTCCAGATTCACAAAGCTCCAATAAAACCATGTGTATATAATTAGATCAATCAACAGGAACCATTATGAGATATATGTCAGAGGAAGACTCATAACAAGCAGCCATATAGAAAGAATTAACTCTATCCACCTAAGGCCTAATTGCTCAATACATAGATATAATTTAAATCTATAATGATATTACATTTACTAATGTTGCATGAGATAAATATTTTAAAATTGGGCAAAAAATAGGTCTACATTAATGTTTCTACTTTAATGTACTTTGCACTAATAAGCCTCAAAGGGAATGGATTTTTACAAAACAAATTAGGTATTTTCCAAGAAAATCTTCCTTTTCTGAAAGAGATATCAAATACTTTCAATGCTACTTGGAAAAACAAAAATCTAAAACCAAGGGAATGAAGTGATTTGAAAACAGCTTTCACTTCAATATTAAACAAATGAAAAGAACAACTTGAAATGTTAACTATATTTGTAATCCAAGAGCTACTAATATTGCTCTAAACTTTTCTTGATGCAACTCAGGATAGAAATAAATGATTTTAATAGTGCTTTGTATAATTTTCTCCAAAATGTTATAATAATTGTGATTTTTCGTGCAAAACGTTTCAAAGTCAACATAATATTTTTGAATAGGAAAAGGACCTCTTGAATATATGTATATATATTCAAGTATAAATCCAAGATGTTAGCAAGTTGCATATGCATCTGTATTAGTTTGCTAGGTAACAACACAGAATGGAAATAAATTGATTCTCTCAGTTCTAAAGAATGGAATTCCAAGGTCAGATGTCTGCTGGTTTGGTCTCTTCTAAAGCTGACAGCTACCTTCTTGCTACATCCCCTTGTGGCCATTTCTTGTGTGTGTGCACACTGTATCCTAATCTCCTCTTCTTACAAAGACACAAGTCATACTGGATTAGGAACACCCATAGGACAACTTTTTGACCTTAATTTCCTTTTAAAGCCTTTATCTTCAAATATAATGATATTGTAAAATGCTGAATTTGAGGGATACCATTTGAACAATAATAACACCTTTAATAAAACATATATTTTAAATGATATTTCTAAATTGAGTAGTTTTGTAAACCACACTCTATATTTCATGGAACACAAGGAGTGCATTGAAACTGAACTTTATAATCACCTCACTGAACTATATAACTAAGCAACATTCTCAAGTTCCATTATTAAACCCACAGGGTTTTTTCTTGAAAAGACTAGAAATACACACCAACACACACACACACACACACACACACACACACACACACAGAGCAGTTTATCTGCCCTCATTCTTCATCTGTGTTTGAGTCCCCCGAATGTGTAGCCAGTCAATGAAAATGCAGAGGATAAGTCCCCACTGATCATCAGTTTTGGAGTTGCTGCATGGGTGAGATCTAGGAAATACATTCAGCAGTTGAATAAATACTAAATATGGGGCATTTAAAAACAATTCATAAATAAGAAATGTGATCTCTGGCTTACTTTCTCTACACAAATGCTTTTGCTCAAATTCTAAATAACATATATATATGATATTTGTTGAATAACAACAATTGTGATTAAGAAATACATTAGTGTATTTCTTAATCACAATTGTTGTTATTGAAGAGAGAGCCTTCAGAGTGGGAGAAAATCTTTGCCACACACACTTCGGACAGAGCACTAATCTCCAGAATCTACCAAGTACTCAAAAATCTTTACACCACGAACACCAATAACCCAATCAATAAATGGGCCAAGGAAATGAACAGACACTTTACAGAGGAAGATCTACAAGCAATCAACAGATTTATGAAAAAATGTTCAACATCACTCGTTATAAGAGAAATGCAAATCAAAACCACCCTAAGATTTCATCTTACCCCAATTAGAATGTCTTTTATCAAGAACACAGGCAACAACAGGTGTTGGCGAGGATGTGGGGAAAAGGGTACACTCATACATTGCTGGTGGGAGTGCAAGTTGGTGCAGCCACTCTGGAAAGCAGTGTGGAGATTCCTTAGAAAACTTGGAATGGATCCACCATTTGACCCTGCTATCCCACTCCTTGGCTTATACCCAAAGGACTTAAAATCAGATTGCCTCAGTGATGCAGCCACATCAATGTTCATAGCTGCTCAATTCACAATAGCTAGATTATGGAATCAACCTAGATGCCCTTCAGTAGATGAATGGATAAAGAAACTGTGGTATATATACATAATGGAATATTACTCAGCCATAAAGAAGAATAAAATTATGGTATTTGTAGGTAAATGGATGATGTTGGAAACTCTTATGCTAAGTGAGATCAGCCAATCCCAAAAATCCAAAAGCCGAATGGTCTCTCTGATATATGAATGATGATGCATAATGTGGGGGGGAAAGATGGCAAGAATGGAGGAAAGATAGCTAGCATAGAGGGAAGGGAGGGGTGGGGGTGGGTGGGGGGTAAAATTAATAACAGAATGTGTGACAGATACCATTGCCCTGTGTACATGCATGAATGCACAGATGGTGTGACTCTACTTTGTGTACAACCAGTGAAACAATAGCTGTACTCCATTTGTGTTCAATGAATCAATAAGTAAATAAAAGAATAAATAAAAAAAAATAAGAAAAAAAAAAAAGAAATACATTAGTTATTTTAAACTGTATCTCAATTGGCAGTCATTGATTTTGAATGAGTATTGCTGATTCCATTTTATAGAGGAGGAAATTAAAGTTCATAAATGTAACTTAGTTACAATAACATAAAAATGAAGATTAATACACTTCCATGTGACTCAAATGTAGTCAGAGTCTTGTGAACCAAGAATCTGAATAAAATATATGAAGAATGCTACTTAAGATTCAAGCCCACAAGATAGAGGGCAGTGTGAAGAAGAAGAAATGGAAAATAGCACTGAGTCTCATTCTACAAAGATCAAGAAAGTTACTAAGAGCAAACACTGACATCAGTGGCTGAGAGCTACACTGCATGGGTTCACATACATTCTCTGCTGTTATCCATTTGCATCAGTTTAGCAATATTATTTAAACTCTCTAAACAGGATTTACTTCCTTCATCTATTAAAGTGGATTATAGTTGTATGTACACCATAAAACTGTTTTGAAGATCAGATGAGTTAATGAAAAAAATTTGGCTTATATTGATTGCCAAATAAGCTATTTATTATTATATTTTATCAGTAATATAAATAAAAATGAAAACATGATACCACTATTTTATATTTTTTATATAAAATTAAGACTTTAATGGTAAATTAAATTAATTCTGATATACCAATAATTCTACTGAAATGTGAAACTTACATAAATATGAACTTTTAACAGTAAACAGTGAGTCATAATCACACATTTATGTATAAGGTGAAATATTTGAGTATTTTTTAATGAAATCAATTAGCTCCATTTTAAATGCTTTTTCTACATATTTAGATATTTCTCCAGAACAGTTTATTTTTAAAAGGAATGTTCACCTGAAAAATCATTACTAATCAACAGAGAAGTCCTTAAAAATAACTATTTGAAGATAACTGGCAGTCCGTTTTATGAAACACAGCAATCTAATAAGAGGGGACAGTAAAACCACATTCTTAGTTTCTGATTTTCTACTGTTAAAAGCTCAGACTACAGGTGCTGAGGGTGCAGCTCATCAGAAGACAAATGAGATAATCCCTTATAAGGTCAAATCTGCCCCAAAGCCTAAGTGAAAATTTTTTCTTGAAATCAGGCAAAAGGTCTGTTGTGGTTTGGATATGAGGTGTCCCTACAAAACTCCTCTTAATGCAGGAATATCAGAGGTGAAATGATTAGATTACAAGAGCTGTAATCTACTCGGTACATTCTAGTTTGAATAGGTGGACGAGGTGATAACTTTAGGTAGGTGGGGCAAGGTGGGAGAAGGTGGGTCACTGAGGTATGTCCTCGGAGGCGCATTCTCCCTGTGGGCCACTCCTCTCCTCCCTCTCTCTTTCTCTTACTGCTGCTTCCTTGTTTCCATGTGGGGAGCCATTTCCTCTGCCTGGCCCTTACCCCATGATGTGCTCCCTCACCTTGACCCAGGGCAGAGAACCCTATGCACTGAGAACCCTGAAGTCATGTGTCCTCAATAAACTCTTCCTCCTCTAAATGGTTCTTGCTGGGTATTTTTGTCAGAGTGACACAAAAGCTTACTAAAGCAAAGCTCAGAAAAAGAAAATAATCAAACTAAGAGTTGAGATCTGAGTTAGATTAAGACGGAGGAAGAAAAAAGCACAGATGGAAGGATTATCATGGGAAATTGATAGAGGAAAAAAATCACAGTTAAGAATTGCACAGAGAAAAAAGTGTTGCTTAGAGAAAAAGAAATCCTGTTTATCTAGAAAACAGATTTAAATAGGACATTATAGGACATTGGTTTGAATACACTTAAAGTCAATTTGGGCAACTCTAGATACATTAGCTACATGCAAAAAACAACAACAAAAATCTGTTTAGCTATATCTCTATATCATTTTAATCTGTTAAAATAAGTTGGATTTGCATTTACAAAAATGGAGTAGCACTATAATTTACTAATCTTTAGCTTCAATAGTCTGAGGAAGAAGATATATATATATATTAGGCTAGCATATTATGTAGTTTTTAGAGGCAAATATTATTTCACTTGAACTAAAATATTTATAAATTATAATTATGGTTAGTAATCCATAATGAGAAAAGTCTATATAAATGAGTGGGCAAGAGAATAGTGAGTTCTCTTCCATTATTAATGTCTAATCAACTTTTATTGGCTATTTTGATTGCAAACATTTGAACTTTTCTTCAAACTAGGCCAATTCTTCTTAGGTATTATGTCATTTTGACAGACATTGAGAAGCTTTATATGTTACTACTCTGATATTGTCCTGTAAAATTAGTCAAGGATGATTATGAAGATGAATAAGAAATTAAAATCAAACAATTTTCATTTCATTTTGAAAGTCTGAATAGTGTCATGGGTCCTCATTTTATCGCAGGAACTTATTTTCTAATGGTTAAAAAACACCCCAACATATTATTACAAAAAACATTCTGAACAGAAAAATTTTAAAATGCATAAAAATAACATGGGAAAGGAATTTACATACTTAAAATAAAATATAGAAGTATAAAAATATGAAAAGCACACAAATGTGAAAGTATTCAACTCTTCTTCTTCAGTCTTGGGTAAACTTATATGACAGGAACTAAGTAAAATCATCAGAAAAGGGTGGTTATTATTATATTTTAAAAGTGTAGTAGAGTGAAACAGACATTATTGCCTCATGTACACATACGACTACATGACTGATGTGATCCTACAATATGTCCATTTATGTATGATCTATCAAAATGTATAAATGCATTCTACTAGTACTAATAAAAAATTTTAAAAGTGGAATTAAAATATCCTACCATATTATAAGATTTTCATGGGGTAGTCTGAAGGATTCCTAATGTAAATGATTTCATACACACACCCACACCACACAGGCACATGCTCACATATATAACACACACACTCAAGTGCACACATATTTGTTTTGAACACATGTATATACGTACATATATACATATGTATTAAAACATGCACATATATTCACTGCATTCTTATTTTGTCTTCCTAATTCTTCTTACCTTGTCCCAACTCACTCTGTCTTCATCCCCTTCCATGATCTCATCTATAACTAAGGCACCCAGAAAAATCAGTCCCAAATCTCTCTCATTTAGACTTCTCTCTTGAACTCTATATCCCAGCTGTTTGTATATTTGGCTTTTCCAGGACAAGGTCACAACCAACATATCCAAACATACATAGATTAGTCTCCTCTTATCTGCAGCTTCACTTCCTGAGGTTTCACCCACCCATGCTTACTCATGGCCTAAACATAATAAGTTGAAAATTCCAGAAACCATAGATTCATAAGTTTCAAATAATCTTTACGAGAGTATATTGTTATACTCACTCTGTTAAATTAGTTGTTACTACTATTAATCCTTTATTGTTTAATTTATAAATTAGCCTTTATTATATGCATGAATGTATAGGAAAACAGTATGACCAGTGCAGAGTTCAGTAACGTCTGTGGTTTCAGGTATCCACTCTTGAGTCTGGGAACCTGTCCCCACAGGTAGCTGGATAAGGGGACTATTGTTGTTATGGCTTAGATATGAGGTGTTCCCCCAAAAGCTCTTGCATTAGTGCAGGAATATGAAGGGATAAAATTATTGGATTATTAGAGCTGAACCTAATCAGTCCATCCAATTTAAATGGACTTATTGAGTCCTAAGTATAGGCAAGTGGGGTGTGACTGGGGAAAGTGGGTCCCTGGGGGTGTTGCCTGGACAGATGCATCTTCCCTGTGGCCCCATTCCCTCTCTCTCTTTCTCTCTGCTTCCTGGCTCCCGTGAATGGAACAGTACTCCTCCACCACACCCGTGTGCCACATGATGTTCTGCCTCACCTTGGGAGCAGAGCAATGGACTCATCCTACCATCAATTAAACCTCTGAAACTGTGAGTCAAAATAATTTTTTCCATCTCTAAGATGTTTTTCTTGGGAATTCTTTTCATATCAATGAAACATTAACTAATATCACTGTAATAGTCTTTGCAAGTCTAAATTGATACCTCTTTCTTCTTTTCCTTCCTTCCTTCTTTTCTTCCTTTCCTTCTCTCCCTGCCACCCAGCCCCTAAAATCTATAACTTTTTTCCTGGTTAAGCAGAATAATTCTTAACCCTTCTTAACCCAATCCT
Source organism: Glaucomys volans (assembly GCA_020662805.1). Lineage (NCBI taxonomy): Eukaryota > Metazoa > Chordata > Mammalia > Rodentia > Sciuridae > Glaucomys > Glaucomys volans. The sequence continues at coordinate 102,673 of JAJEJO010002416.1, forward strand.
ACCACATAGTGAAGAAATTCTCCTATTTTTAATTTCTTCATATTCCATGAATCTAGTAATTCCTCAGCATGTTCTCAGCGACTGCTTTACTATGTCATCCTAACTTCTTGCATTCATTTATTCCACATCCTTCTCATGAGTGCTTTGCTTCCAGCCTTTGTTCCCTGTAATCCTAGCCTTCCCACTGCTACCAATTTAATATGCAAATATTACAGGCACAACAGTACTTAAACTTCCTCACTAACTTCATTATAAAAGCATTACTTCTGTCTTCCCGTTCCATACCCATTATCCAATTTCTTGAACTCATGAAAATATTTGCTCTTCATGCCTCCTTTCTCCTCTATCTTCAATACTAAACAATTACCTAATTATTTTCCTCTTAATGCATTTTCTAGAATGTTTTGAAGTTTACATAAAATAATGTAAGAAAAATAATACAGTTTCTAAAACAGAGTGGACATTTAATAAATATTACTTCCTTCTCTCTTCCTCTTCCTTCTTCCAATAGGATTTTACATATAATTCTCTTTTCATTGCTAAGTTTTATTGTTATGACCATTCAAATCTTGATCTCCTAACTATCCATTAGGGCCTATTTCAATGTACCTTTCTTCCTTTGGATTCTGTGTACCATGTAATTTATCCCTGGGGATAGATTTTCAATGAAACATTTTACCAATCACATGAGAACACCTTCCCAACTATAAATCTTAACTAATCCATGTTACCAACATTTCTTAACTAATCCATGGGAAGCCCATAGATTAGTTACCTAAGAACTGATCATTATATATGGGTC
>JAJEJO010002416.1:103484-173199 GCA_020662805.1 Glaucomys volans
GAAGCCCATAGATTAGTTACCTAAGAACTGATCATTATATATGGGTCAGCCTACTCTGGCCATTCTTTGTCCCATACATTACTCCTCTTTTCATGTACTTGCTTACATGCTACTTCTCTATTGTAAGTTGAAGCAGCAAAAAGCACTCACCAGAAGCTGAGCATGTGATGGCACAATTGTCATGAATTTTCCCACCTCTACAACCAAAATAAACCTCTTCTATTTATATACACCCAACCTTGGGCATTTTGTGATAGTAACAGTAAACAGTGCAATAAGGTCATTCTCACATGTCAACTTTTCATTCAGTCCTTCCCTCAATATCCAATTAAAAGGCAAGATTCAATTGTTTTTTCTTTTTTAACCATCTTTATATTGTGGAGAAACAAGATTTTCATTTTTCTTTTTTAAAATTTATTTTATTGTTCATTTTAGTTATACATGACAGTCAAGTATATTTATATATATATGTATATATATATATATATATATGTATATACATACAAACATGGAATACATCTTATTCTAATTCAGATTCCAGTCTTGTGGTTGTACATGATGTAGTGATTCACTCTGGTATATTCATATATGTACATGGGAAAGTTATGTCAGAATCAGACCACTTAATTTTGCTCTTTAAATGTGTCTCTGCTTTCTTATGAGATATATGGACCAGTAGGATAGGGGATTTTTTTCTGTGTTTTTTGTTCATTGTTTGGTCACTGAAGCACTAGTGAAAACTCTAAAGAATTCCTGTTATTTAGTAGGTGCTATGTAAGTATTTTGGGAATAAATTAATTTCTGCGAGATTCTGTGAAGACTATTAAGTGTTTATTTTCTAGTGCCATCATATTTTTAAATTTATTTTGATTATTTTGAGAGGCGCAAGTGGTTCATTAAGTTGGCAAGGGTTAAAAAAAAGCCAGTGGAATTGAAATAAAATTTCTCAACTATCACTCTTTGTACATGACGTTGTACTGATAACAATATGAGGATTGAGTGCTGGAATTTTATTCTAAGTTATATTAATACTTGGTCAACCATAATTATTCTTGTGTGCCTTTCCTTCAAGATTTAATGGCATACGTGTTTATCTCCTACATAAAACCAAACTATACAAAACTATTTTAACACAATGACACTTCTACCCTGAAAGCATTTTTAATTGCAAGGATGTAATGCAATAACCAACATCTGAGTTTTTCTAGTTAATAAAGAGTCAGACTCAAATGAATTGGAGCTCTCCTCCAAAAAAAAAAAAAAAAAAAAAAAGAAAGAAAGAAAAAGCTGTAATAATGATTTAAGTGGCTGTAATAGATCACTTAACAAGATATAAGGAGTTTTCAGTCCTTCTCTCATCTTTTAAGGAAAATGAAATTAATTAAATCTTTATAGGCAGATAAGAATCTATACAATTTCCTAAGCATAGTGAATAATGCAACTCGTAACTGCTAGTCCCCATTTTTCCTTAGAGAGTTTTTCTTTTCCTAAAATTGTAACCTAAAATAATCACATGTCATTCTTCTATAAAAACAATGGTAAACTGCAAGATTTCTCTTCTCTTGGGAATATTGTAACCTAAATGTTTGACTTTAATCAGATATTTGTAGAGGATTCTTACATCACATTAACCTTTACATAATTATCCAAATAGAGCCTAAAAGGATTATTACTTTCAAAATGTAGTTGCTAAAAAAATTAAGGTTAAGAATCTTCATAGAAAAGTTTAAGGTGAAATACATATTATCCTAGCCCTGTTTCCTTGACTCTCAAAATGCATTTTGATTCTAGAAACAGAGTGAGTTCCATTAAGCTCAATAGATTCAAATGAAACATTTTTGCAATGTTCATAATCTCATCTCCAGCTTCTGTGAGCAACTGTACTTTTAGGGATGGTATCAATCAATTTTTATTGACACGATGCAATACCTGAGATAATCTAGCTTTCAAAGAAGATGATGTTTGTTTAGTCACAGTTTTGAAGATTCAGAATTCTAGATGAGGCAGCACCATTTATTCAGCCTTTGGGAAGGTTTTCACATCATGTTGGGAACTTGGGTAGGAGGAAGCATGATATCATGAACCAAGAAAAAGAGCTGGGTGGAGACTAGCTTGCCTCTTTCATAACAACTTTGTCTTGTGAGAATGAACTTAGAGTCCCAGCCTGTAAATCCTTTCTAGGGCACATGACTAGTGACATCCCACCAGGACCTACATCTTGAGGTTTCCACAGTACCTCCTACTACTAACACCCTGAGCACTAAGATTCCAACCTACCGACCCTCGGGACACCCAAACCACATTCCAACCATATCAGGCATTAAACAGGTTCAAGAATTACGATAGGACATACTTTTTGCTATCAAGCCTTCACTCATCCAAGTTTTCAACATTGTGGATGGTTAAAAAGTGAGCCACATAAAAGTCTTAGAGATTGTGTGGAAGTATTACCTTGCAATAGATAACATTTCAAAATATTGACATTTTTGTAAAAACACAGCATTTGTGAAACTCTGGGCAAAAACACTCCTACTAATTCTTAATGTTGAATATAGAGGTAAATTTTTAAAAACACTTTATTATGTAGAAACTTAAGACTTTATTTTACAAAAGAAGTTTTAAGTTTCCAGCAAAATTAAAGGGAAGCTACAGAGAATTCCCATATATCCCCTGACCTCACGCATTCATAGCTTCCCATTAACAACATCCCCTACCATCAAATGGTACGTTTGTTAAAGTTGATGATACCAACATTGGCATACCATTATCACCCTAACGCCATAGTTTATGTGAGGACTTATTCTTGGTTGTGTATATATCTTACAGGTTTTTATAAATGTGTTTATCATTATAGTATCTACAAAATAGTCTCATGTCACCAAAAATCCTCTATGCTGTCTTTTCATCCCTGTACTACTCCTACCTGCTCTCTCTCTGCAATCACTCATCTTTTTACAGTCTCATTACTTTTGACTCTTGTAGAATGTCATCCTATTAGTATAATACAATATGTTGCCCTGTTGGATTGGCTTCTTTCACTTAGCAATATGTAACTGCATTTTATCCATGCCTTTTCATAGCTTAATAACTCATTTCTTTTTAGCGCTGAACAATATTCTACTATTTGGATATACTGCAATCTATCCATTCACCTACTGAAAGACATTTTTGCTGTGTCTGTCTTCTTAATTATGAATAAAGCTGTTATAACAATCAGTGTGCAGGTATTTATGTGCAGATACATTTTCAGTTCCTTTGGGTAAATACCAAGTAGTACAATTGCTAGATTATGTTAAGAGTATGCTTAGCTTTTTAACAAACTTTTAAGAAACTGCCCAAACCATTTTACATTTCTATACAAATTAATAAGTTCCTATGTCTAAAAATCACCTCCGCCATTTGTTTATCTCAGTGTTCTGGATATTGGCCAATCCAGTGGTTGGTCAATATAAATTTATACCCTATGATTAGAAAAGGTGAATTAATTGTAGATGGACAGACTGCCTTTATTTTGTTTATTTTTATGTGGTGCTAAGAATTGAACCCAGTGCCTCACGCATGCTAGGCAAGTGCTCTGCCACTGAGCTGGTAAATGGATGGAGTTGGAGAATATCATGCTAAGTGAAATAAGGCAAGCCCAAAAAACCAAAAGCTGAATGTTTTCTCTGATAAGTGGATGATGATACATAATAGAGGGGTGTTGGGGGGAGCAAGAGAAGAATGGAGGAACTATGGATGGTGTAGAGGAAACTATGGCAGGAGGAGGTAAGGGAAGGAAAGATAGTAGACTAAGACATCCTTACCCTATGTACATGTATGATTACACGAATGGTATGAATCTACATTGTGCACAGCCATAGAAATGAAAAGTTTTACCCCATTTGTGTACAATGAATCAAAATGCAGTCTGTAAAAATAAAGAAGAGGAAAATAAATAGATAAAAAATAAATAAATAAGCTACTGTAAATAAATAAATAAATAAATAAGCAGCAAATGTTAAGCCTTTAACCATTGTTTTCACTCATATTTTAACTCAAACCTTTGTAAGCAAATGATGATTTCTACTATTAAAAAAAGAAAATGTGAATTAAAATGTAATAAATCAATTTTGTTTTTAAGAAAATTACAAATTAGGCTAAGCAAACTAAGTCAAACCCCCAAACCAAAGGCTGAAAGTTTTTTCTGATATGCAGATGTTAATTCACCATAAGGCAGAGAGCAGTTAGGGAAGAACAGAGTTACATTATATTCGGTAGAGGGGAGTGAAGGGTCAGGTGGGGATATGGGGGTAGGGAGGATAGTAGAGTGAAACAGACATTATTACTTCATGTACATATATGACTGCATGATCAATGTGATCCTACAATATGTACATCAGAAAAATGAGAAATTATACTCCATTTATGTATGATCTATCAAAATGTACAAATGCATTCTGCTGTCATGTACAACTAATTAGAACAAATAAAAATAATAAAAGAAAATTACAAATCAAATGGGAAAATGAAAATACATTCAAATGCATTTGAATATTCTAAATGTTTGGGAAGAATGTAGGGAAGACAGGTTTCGTGCATAACCAGGGACAAGAAAAATATCAAAGCTCCATTAACACCCCTGCCCCTCGACCTGAAACCACAGGGAAGAGGGAAGTTGCCGGAACCAGTTGTGACAGAAAATGGCCAGTGTGGCAGGGCCACCTGACAGGAGCTACAACCTGAGATGAAGGGATGCTGCCAACCTCAGACAAATCTGCAGGGAGAGACTTAGGGGAATAAACTCCCAACTTCAATTTCTCCCTTCCCTCCAATTCCTGCTGAAACTCATGTGCCACATGAAGCCAAAAGGCAAAGAACTTTGTTGATGTCATTCATTCTTAGTCAGCTGCAAAGGCACAGATCAAGGTGGAGATTAAGGATATGGAGAAGCAGTAGAAGATCTCATAAGCATATTCTAAAAATATGTATTATTATCTTTTATTTTAAACATATTGGTCTAGGAAAGGGTATTCTGGTACAAGGTGCATTCCCATGCAATTCCTAAACCAGAAGAAATTAATTTAAACAATAACTATGGGTAAGTGGCAGAAATATTGGAAGGAAGGGAGCAGGAGCTAGGGAAATGGAAGGGGAAGGAGAGATACTGGGGTCTGAATTAGAACAAGATATATTCCATACTTGTATAATTATGCCAAAATGGATCCTACTGTCACATATAACTAAAGAGAACCAATTAAAAAAATCAAAACAAGTGCCTCAAACAAACAAAAAACACAATTAGCCGTAATAATTTGTCATGTGATGATGAACAGTGGTGTTTTTGATTTCCACAAGTTCTCTGCAGTCTTCTCTCTCTTGCTCTATTACCAGCTGCAGAGTTCCTGAAAATATAAGCATATGGGAAAACTTCACTAAACAATTTCAGATTTTGCAAGCTAAGTGGAGTCAGGAAAGCTCTGGTCTAAGAATGTACAATCTCTTAACCAGTGAAGGATTTGTTCAAATGAGTGGAGTTTTATTAAATAGCAAAACAAAAACAAAAACCTACATGTACATTGAATGTCTTAGGACTTTAAAGAAGTAAAGAAGAAAACAAAGAAATTCTTTAAGGAGTGATAGTAAGATGTATTACCCACACCTAAAACAGACAATATTGAAAACTAAAATTTACTGAAGACTTTTTCGAAGCCTGGCATTCTCTTTGGTATATTTAATGTATGGTCTCACATAATGCAAATTTCCTAAGAGACAGATGATTAGGACCCCATTTTAAGAAAACTGTTTGGAGACTACAAGCACTTTTATAGCTGACAGAGCTAGCAAACTGTATCAAAACTACAAATGTCTGGCATATCAGAAAGTGTAAGTCTCTAAGATTACATTTTAATTCTGGCACTTTGTTGTTTCCTAATTAATTCAAATTTATAGCCAGGATGATATCAATTGTCACTATTTAAAGTACAGATAATGCTTATATAAAATTTATCTTTTTTCCAGTCTTCAATAAATGTTTTTGTTAATTCATTGGTAGTATTTTTATGCCAATAATAACAGATAGGATAGCAGACCAAATATATTGATTCTTTAACAAAGAATGGGAGCCATATTTATAAGGGCACAATTGGCACAATACTCAAAAATAAGAGTAGAAACCAGAAATAACATGAGGAATTGATAAAGTGTTTTAATTTGTTGATCTTCTATATGGAGCCATCAGCTATTTAAATAATAACTTCCTTTGTGAATTAGCTATTGTGCATAGTAAATACTCATAGACATAATGCATTCACACTAAGCTATGCTAAAAAATAGAACTCTTTAAAATGCTTAAAATTATTTTGGAGAATAACACAGATTTTTATTTATGACAATACATGAACTAATTCTAAACTTTTTGAGCTATCTCAAAAGTGTTATGTATCAAAGCAAGACGTGCTATAATCCTTCAATTGATATTATACAGCACAGTAAATCATGATGTAATAGATCATTCTCCATGGCTCAGTGCTCTTAATAATAATGCAATATAAATTTATGAGAAAGTATGTTAAATACATATACATATATATTTTAAATCCAATTCTCCTCTTAATTCAAGAATGTAAACACACTAAATATTAAGCATTGTTCTTAAATTTTTTGTAAAAGACCTGCATAATATTCTAAAAGAAGAGAATTCATAGGACAAGATGGTATTTCTATCATTTGACTTTATAGAGATTCTGATCTCATTGCCTTCATACATCTTAATCTTCCACATATAATAATAAAAATCCTTATGATCTATGGATAATTGGACTGGATATGTATAATCAACCCTAAATTATAATTTCAGAGACAAGAAAGAAATCAGAAAGACAAATGAAATTCTGTGATGAAACACAAATTGGAGAATCAAGGAATTTAGATTTGAAGGGACCTTAGAGATCAGCTACTCCAACCCCCTCATTTTACAGATGAATAAATGGAGCTCGTTGAAATTTAGAGAATTTCATAAGGTCACATAACTAAGTTATTTGCAGAGTAAGGACTGATATTTTTGTGTGCTAGGCTCTTTTCATGGTCCTGTGTACCTTTTGAAGAGTCCTTCCAGGTGCACTTGATCCAGAGACTTTTAAACATGTACATTACAGTTTTTCAGTTCTGTCCACCACATTACATTAAACTCCTTCCCAACACATGAAAATGGTGTTCAAAACTTATCATTGCTTTTAAAAATTGTAAGTATGCTCAGACTATCACTTGTCAATACTGATAAATGCAATTGATTTTCACACAGTTTAATACCTTTTAGCTAACATGTTCTGGTGCAGATATCAGGAACAGGAAAGTTAGCAATACTAAAGGATAATATACTTGAGTAAATATTCCTGGATAAGAAACTCCAAAGAAGTATGTCCATCTACTTACCACTCCTGCATAGTGTTTAACTATTAATGATTCCTGAACTTTCCTTCTGACAAGATGCCTACCACCAGGCCTCAGGATCCTGATGGAAAAGTCAATGTGAAAAACAACTGATTCGCCTAGAGAATAGAACAATTATAGGAAAGAGACACTGACTTTCCAGAACGTGCAGTTTAGAAGGAGAGATAAAGGCACAAATGATAGCCACAGAGTAAGCCGCCATCTGATGAGAAAGGAGCAATTCCTGAAATATAGCCCATGAGCAGTGAATGAAATTTTGCTAGGCAAAAATGAAGGGAACGTTCCAAATGGCGTGTAGGGTGTGTGCCCAGGTGGACAGAAGATGTGCAGATAGACAGGGTCTGACCTGGTCAGGATTCTTGAAGTGGAGGTGGAGTTGAATGGGAACAGCATTTGGGAACTGGATCAAGGTGGCAGAGATGCAAACTAAGCAACCTCTGAATGTTCCTGTGCATGCAGACAGCTTGAATATAGTGAGAAGTTGGAATCTTTCATCTGAAAAATAATTTTTTGATCAATTGGACTCAGGCTAAACTAAGAAGTAGGGAAAACATTTTGGGAGTTGGAGGATTATGGTTAATTTTAAGGCAAAACTAAATTACTAGAATATTTCCAGGAATATGAATCTCAATTTGGTGTTTTGGATATTTTCAAACAAATTTGCAAAGCTATCAGAAAACAATGAGAGGTATTCCTACATTATTCTCACTTGCACTTTGTCAGGATTTTCCAGAACAAGCAGAAATCTATCGAATTTTTGAAAGCTTCCAAACAACTCATTTCAATTTTTAATAACTCTCACCATCAGAAAGTATGTATTGAAATCTAATCAAAATATTCCTCTTTTTTGGTAGAAACTTCTGTTAAGCAGTCATTTCAGAGAATTATTGCTGTTAATTCTGATATTTTCACAAAGACTACTAACGTAGGACTTTCTCTCTTTCTCTACAAATACTTCGATTTTCTGAACTGCTCCTTACAGTTCTTATTCATAGTTATCTTCTTGGCTTATAGAACATTTCTGCTCTTCCTGCTAGCACTACTTGTGTTGGCCATGAGACCTGGCTGCACCTGTGTCTTAAATCTATGGATAGTATTTTTTATACCTCTTTTTAAAGAAACTCAGATTCTCTTCTCATAAACCAATGACATTTTCCTATTTGAAAAAATAGTTTATGTAAAACAAAATATAAATATTCTTGAATTTTAAAATTTTGAGAGAGTATATTATACTAAAATAAATTTTAAAAACTCTACAATTACAGTTAAACTAGCAAAAATGAAGAAAGCAGTTGGAATTAGAAAGACCTTTCCAAGCATAACATGTAAACGATAGTTTACATTACTATGAATGTTTTGTGAAGTAAACCCTTATATGATTATTTGAATGTTTTTTCTTTGTAAAATGCAAAAATACATTGTCCACTATACACAAGCACATATAACTTACATTACTCCTAACTCTAATGGTTATATTACACATGAAAAAAGGATAGTCAAGTTAAGAAAGGGGGCAATGAAGGAATGGAACAATAAACATTTAAGTAATACAAAAAAATTTTAAATTTTAAAAATTTTTATTAGTTCTAATTAGTTGTACATGACAGTAGAATGCATTTATACATTTTGATAGATCATACATAAACGGAGTACAATTTCTCGTTTTTCTGATTATACGTATTGTAGGATTACATAGGTCATGCAGTCATATATGTATATGAGGTAATAATGCCAGTTTCACTCTACTATCCTTCCTTCAAAATGCAAAAACTTTAAAAGATATTTGTTTGTTTTTACTGTTCGAAAATTGACACATAAACACACTTAAAGTGATAATGACCAGAATTGATGGAGATTCAGTAAAAGAGATAATGTATTGTTGAAGCCACATAAAATGGAGCAATCTTCTTTGAAAACAACTTAGCAATATCAAACAAAATTTTAATGTATATTCCTTTGTTTTGTAGTTGGTTTTAGAAAACTGTTCATATAATCATATAAAATATGTGTACACGGATATGTTATAATTTTATATTCAGTAATGAAATACTAGAGATGATCTAAGTAGATGGTAATCAGATAAAATATGGTTCATCCACACATTGGAATGTTATGCAGCTGTTAAAAATGATACAGAACTATAAGAGCTAAAACAGATGAGTTCCATGACATTGAGGGAAATAAGCAAGTTGTCTAAGAATATGGAGGGCATTGTATTCTATTTTCTTGTATTTAATATTTGTTAGTATATAGCTAGAATTTGGGAAGATAATAAAATTTCTAATGCAAGCTTTTTCTGAGGAATAAGGTTATTGAGGGTTTTATACTTCAAATTTTACTCCTTTCTGTAGTGTTTACCAATTTTTCAGTAAACTTCTATTATTTTGTAACATGCAACAAATATAATGCACTTTCAAATTATTGGTCCCATAGATCCATTTAAAGAAAATCAGGGTAGGAAAGAAAATTTTATCATGTCTTTCATTTCTAAACACATGCAAGCTGATCCTGCCCAAGTGGAAACTGATGTGAAAGTGAAATATTTTGCACAAAGTGGATTAACCATAAAATGATAAATCAGTTGTCTTCTTTCTGGACATTTAATTCCTATTATGTGAACAATCCCTATGATTCTGAAAGAGTCACATAAACAGTAAAAAATATAGATTCTATAATTTCATCTTGTAGTGAATACATGACAGGGAAAAATGGAAGATACCATTACAAATGGAAAACACTAAATTTGCCCCAAATAAAGTTTTAAGAGTGAAAAGAATCTTTGATCACAAGAAAAAAAATGTGAGCCATCTCAGTATTTCAACTCCACATCTTTTAAAATTTGGACTTTTTCTTTTCCCATAAACACAAATGAAAAAACAACTATCTACTTCTGTTTCAAATTCTGATCAACAAAATCAATCTATAGATTAAAGGTGATAGGAAACTTCAAACTGATTTTTGGTTTTTGTTAGACAGTCAAGAAAGGGAGGAGGTGGACACAGTGAAATTTCAATAACAGCCTTTACAGAAAGCCTGTTTCCCATGCTCACAGAAGTCTTCAGGAATTCTGGGGATTCGTTACTGAAGAGAATATGGCTTAAGAGAGATAAACATATATCAAAATATGAAAAAAATGCAGTGTTTTGGAAGAAAAGGGAGGCATCTGATAGTTCAGGATAATTTAACTAGAATAAGTAAAAGAAAAAAACCCTGAAGTGGAATATAGGTATGCCTTTTTCTCCCTGCGTAAAAGAAGAAAAACAAAAAAATTACTTAAAGATCACAATGTTAATATAAAAAGGATTAGTCCTCTAATAAATGTAGACATATATGAAGAACTGGATTTTAAAAATGGTAGGAATCATATGAAGGGACATTGCTCATAAAAATAGAAACAAATACATAAATGTGCCAGCGTATCCCGGCTGACAATATTCCAGTGAGAAGTGATTGACAGCTATGCCTATCTACCTTTCGCCTTCATGGAGAGACAATCATAATAAGGTTATCATCATTCTCACATTATAGAGCACTTCACATTTTAGTTAAAGCATTGCAGTGTCTTGCTGTGTCTCTGTAGGTGTGTACTGCCATTTTTATTCTAATGTTATAAAGGAGGAAAAGATGCAGTGATGTGATCTCTAGGCCACATCAAACAGGGGAGGGTGGCACTCTCAGACCTGCTGACTCTAACTAACATATTATATCCTGTGTCATCCTACTTTTTTTTCTATTGTATGTATATACCACATTTATCTAGTCATTGGCTGATGGACATTTAGGCTATATTCACTTTTTTGCCATTATGAATAATTCTGTAAGCACTCATGTACCAATTTTTATCTAATTTTTAAATTTTTGTATTCTTTCCATATTTTATTGCTACACTGTAATTGTACATACTAATGAGATTTTTGTTACATATTCATACATGCACACAATATCACAATATAATTTGTCCAATGTCCCTATCCAGCACTTCTCCCTCCCTCCTCCCCTCCCACCCCATGATCCCTGTCCTCTGCTGATCTTCCTTTGATTTTCATGAGATCCCTGTCCCCACTTTCTTTTCCTTTCTCCTCTCTAGCTTTCACATATGAGAGAAAACATATGACCCTTGACCGTCTGAGTTTGGCTTATTAAGCTTAACATAATGGCCTCCAGGTCCATCCTACTTTTTCATGGAATCAGGATTCTGCATTATAAGAAGATATTTTGGGAAGAAGATGGTGCTATGGTTTAAATATGAGGTATCCCCCAATAGTTCATGTGTGAGACAATGCAAGAAAGTTTACAGGTGAAATGATTAAGTTATGAGAGTCTTAATATAATCAGTGAATTAATCCCCTGATAGGGATTAATTGGGTGGTAATTATAGGCAGGTACAGTGTGGCTGGAGGATGTGGGTTACTGAGGGTATGCCTTTGAGATACATATTTTTTCCCTGGTGAGAGGAATCAGTCTCTCTTCTCTCTCTCTCTCTCTCTCTCTCTCTCTCTCTCTCTCTCTCTCTCTTCCTTCCCCCTCCCCTTTCTTTTTCTCTTTCCTGGTACCATGTCATGAGCCTCTTTCTTCTATCACACTCTTCCACCATGATGTTTTACCTCACCTTGAGCCCTGAGGAATGGAACTGGCTGTCTATTAACTGAAACCTCTGACACTCTGAGCCCCAAATTAAACTTTTCCTTCTCTAAAATTTTTCCTGTCAGGTCTTTTTGTCAGAGCAGCAAAAATAAGTTGATTAGAATGGATGATAAATTTAAACCAGGTAGTACTGAGTTTGCATGAGTGTGGGACTTCCAGGATAGGATCTCCACCCGGCATTGGGTATGTGGACTTGTATTCAGGATGAAGATCAGTGCTTGGAGAAAGTGTTCAGAGCTGTAACAACAACTAGTTGCTGAGGAGATCACCCTGTTTTTTGAAGACAGAAAGAACAGTATTTGAGGAAGGGATAAAGTGACAAAAGAGGTCAAATGGTAGAAGATGCCAGGTGAAGAGAATATTTTCAGGAGAGAGTTACCAGTCTTGAACTGAGAAGTGAATAGATGAGAGTGGTGACAGTGAGAAGAGGCAAATCTTTCAATAAGTGTGCCAAGGAAGTGTGAGAGAGGTTGGTCTCTGGAGGAAGCATGGAAAAGCTGGAAGAGATTGGAGTGTTGATTTAATGCTGATGTGGAGGAGGAAGTAGAAAAAAAAATAAAAGTTCAATTGGAATGGGAAATAATAAAAAAAATCAGGTTCCCATGAAGAGGTATATACAGGAGATTGAAAGAGAGATTTGCTTTAACTACAATGATCTTGTTCTGGCTGGTATTTGAGAGCAAGAGCGGTAAGTGATAGGGGGTATTTCTGTGTCACTTCTAGATTTTTCTGTAGATAGCAGGAATTAGAAGTATTTGCAGAGTGATCAGTGATCTGGCTGTCTAAGAACTTTGAAAAATAAGTTTCAAAACAGGAAGAGTGGATGGAAATGAGAGCCAATTAAAAAAAAAAAACAGGACTGCAGATGGGGAGGTACGTCCAGGTGAGGTTTCAAGTCATGGTGTTTGGTGGTTATATGGTATGATATTTTCCCCACCAGCATGCCATATATACTTCAGGGAAATATGGATGGTTTGATTGATTTAGAGTTAGAACTTTGAAGAGCAAAATAAGTCAGAAGGAAGGTAATGGAAAGAGAGTGGCTAAAGTGAAATGCTGTGGAATCTACACTGGATGGCTGAACAAGGAAAGGCAGGAAGATTTAGTTGTAAAGAAGAAAAGTAGAGGGATTCAGGGAGGAGAAATCTGGATTTTGTTGAAATACTAGCATAAAATAAAATTGCCTTTAATCAAATCATTGACAACTATGATATATAAACCACACCTATAAAAAAATATAGACAGCTTTTCAGAATGAATCTAGAACGTAGTGAAATCAGTCTCACAGCACTAAGAACATTAGTTAAAAACATATTCTGCATGTAGTGCACAGGATATGAAATAATTTGGTCTTTGAAAAATGACTACATTATTATATTTTTGAAATTCAAATTGTATAATATACCCACTAGATCATAGGGGTCACAAATATAAGATTTAAAATATTATTTAGGTTGGGGATGTAGCTCAGTGAAGAGCACATGCCTAGGATGTGCAAGGACCTAGATTTAATCCCCAGCACTGAAATAAATAGATGATTGATAAATAGATAGATGAATAAATAAATAAAATATTCTTTATCTCAACCAACCCAGCAGTGGTTCTCAAAGGACCAACCCAGAACAACAGAATCAGTATACCTTAAGAATTTGCTGGAAATACAAATTCTCTGCCATTTATTCCCCTATTGGATCAGAAGTTCTGTAAATGGAGTCCAGTGAACTGTGCTTCACCAAGTCCTCCACATGAATGTGTAAGAACCTCTGTAATACAATGATCTCACAGTGTAAATTTCTGTTAAAAAGTCAGCCTATATTTGTCTCTAATAATTTAATTTCAATTTATATTCTTTATATTTGTTTCAAAAACAATAACCACAGACGAATTTTCTGCCAAGGAGAGAATGACTAGGAATGAGAAAGACTGGCTGGCAGTATGTCCAAATTAAAAAGAAGCACCCAACCACTCTGAATGAGTTAAGAGTAAAAAGTAAAAATTTTTTATTTTGGGTAGAACACTCACTGGCATATGTACAAACAAAAGTGACTTTAGTTGCTTCGATTTGGGCTGAGAGGTCATTAGAAGTAAATATTGCCACTCATTAATGAAAGAAACCAAGAGGTTTCACATACAGAGGTAAGTAATGGTTATGTAATTTAAACATGATACCACAAAGTCCCAGGATTTATGACATGACCCTTTGTGGGGTCCTATATTCTGCCTCTAAAGAGAAGGTTGTGAAGAAATCCAGAGGATTATTATTCAATAATTATTCTTCAATAATAATTCATTACAGGTTAATTGATTTGGCAGTAACAGGGAAGGAGGGGGATGGAAAGAGAGGCAGAGCAAGAGGGGAGCCAGGAGTATGGGTAAGAGGCTTCAATTGGCTGCTACAGCTGCAGGGTTTCTTGAGACACAGGGACAAAAACCAAACCTTGATCCTTGGCACAGACACTCCATGAAGCTAAGTGACAGTTCCAGAAAATTCAGCAATGTTGTTGTCAATGTATGAAAACATTACACTTTCTTAATTTTATCTTTTTCTTTTTTCTTTCTTTAGCAACTATGGCTGAGGATGATAAGACAGGAAAGAAGAAGTCAATGTGAAACAACTCTCTGGTTTTCCCTAGAAAGTTTCCTTTGAACTACACAGAAGCAACACAGAAGTAAGCAAGATTCCTTCAAGACTTGATGGCCCATAGTTAATCTCTCTCAGTAGATATCTCATGATGTCACTCTGGGAACTAAATCACATAACTAGTTCATGGGAGAGGAAAGAGAAACAAGGTAAGAAGCTGTTTAAAGGACATTAATGACTGAATAGTACTTCCATAAAATATTTATAATAGAACGTAATAAAATTTTTATTAATGCTTACTTTAAACTTTGTTATAGAAGTACTATTTACTTCGTTCTTTTAATCACCTGGAAGTTAAAAAATAATATCTAACAAAATATCATTTATTTCTTTTACTATCACATTTAAAGTACCATTCTTATAACATGATGGATTAACTCATGAATTTACATTAAATTAAGGAGCAATTAATATTATGAGCAAATAATATTTAGAATTTAAATTAGATAATTGATGCATCAATTATTGTGAATTTTGAATTACTGATATCCTACATACTGCAATGAAATTGTTCTCGGTCATCTATACCTAATAGTATCTAAGATGCTAAGCACTGCACTTGCATTTCTGTAACAAAGGACTTCATTTTCTTGAAACATGTTATGGCCTGGCCTCATTAATTCAGGAAAAAGAAAATACAATTAAAGAAAGTCTTCAGCGGTTCTAAAGTCATCTAAATTTTGGAGTGGTTAATGACATGAGTGTTATTAGCTTAAATTAATCCTGTTACTCTGGTAGGTTACATAAAAACTGTTCATATTCTAATATAAAATTTTACCGTAATTCTATTGAATCTCTATGAGAGAAATTCAGAACTAAAATTAATATTTTCATAAAAAATACTTTCATATCTCAGTATTACACTCTCTATTCATTATAAAACAATAAACTTACTTTTTCATGAAAAATTTCTATTCTCATTGAAAATAAAATGCCTACATTTTTTAGATGTTGTTAGACCTTTATTTTATTCATTTATTTATATGTGGTGCTGAGAATCAAACCCAGTGCTTCACACATGATAGGCAAGTGCTCCACCACTGAGTCACAGCCCCAGCCCCTAAAATGCCTACTTTTTCAGAATGAGTTTGTAGCTCTGTATTATATACCTACCTCATTTCATTGGTATGAAAAGTTGCACTTAGCTTTTGAACTTAAGTTTCCTTCATATGGTACCATATTTTACAGATTTTACTCTATGAAATATGTGCACAAGTTTTATATTCAACTTATTTATTTCACAATACAAATATCTTACTTAAGGAAGAAAGCCCCAAATATTATAGAATTGCCTTCAATCTGTCATTCCTACATAATTTTACAGTTTTCTGAACGAACGTAGATACCATATGATTTTAGGATTTACTCATATAGGGGATCAATTGACAAATCTTTTGACTTAGAATTAAAACAGGATGAAATGTCAACACTCAGGCCACAAAGTTTTGTCACTGGAACACTTGAAAGCATTCCTCTAGAATGCTTTTTTATTTCTTATTGTTTTCTTGAATGAAAAAGAACAATACCACTTAGCAATAATTTAATATTAATATGGATAAGTTAAACATAAAACTGCATTGTCATATTAATGGGTAAAGGTTTTTTGAAGTATGGTCAATTTATTGATTTGAGCATGTAAAACTGTTCCTGTTACTTAGGCAGCTTTCTTTTGTTACATCAAGAATGGTAATTTCATTGAGAAGGCACAATAGAAGATGATTGATTGTCTGCTTTTGTCATGGAGATGGATTATTGCAGAATGCATACATGAAAAAATAAAAGCATTGTTCTATAAATTGGCCCTTGATGCTTTGTTCATTTGAGTTCATTGTTCATAGACTCTAGCATGAGCTAATACTAAATAGTATAGTAAATAAAAGCATTTTTTGCTGAAGCAAAATTACTTTCTTCACTAATGAAACTCAGCTTTATGAAATAACAGTGTCTGCCAGTGTGCTACATTTAAAATGTATAATTTAATCTATGCCAAAAGCTGAGTAGTAACAGAAAGTTTGCATAGCTATTATCATTTTATTAAATTAGTAATAAGAGCACATAATGAAAAATGAAAAACTTTTTATTTAAAACTTAATGGGAAAGTAGCTCACAAGCAATGCAAATTAAAAAGTGGTACATTTAATTCTAGACAGTTGAATAAAATCTATTAAGAAAAATATAATTGTCAGTAACTATTGAATGACTTCAATAACTTTAATCAAAAAATTAGAATCATGACTATCAAATTTTCTAGGACTTTTCAAATGATAAAATATTAGACTAGAAAAAAGTTTCATCTACTATTATGTCTGTAAAATAAGACATTAAATACCACTTTTAAATAGAGGAATGTCATGCCAACTTAATATTTGCTTCTTGGAGAATTTCTTTATATTTGAAACATGGATAGCATCTAAAATAATTCATTTGTTGTCTTATTAATTTAGGTGTCTATATAGACTTTAGTGTCAGTGACAGTTGGGTCTCTCCTGTTATGCTACTTTTAAACTATTTCCTTTCTTACCCCGTGCACTGCAATTTGCAGAGAGACAGAGCACTTCATTTTAGATACAACTATCACCTGGTGTTTGCTAAATCACTGTGAAATTCTTGCAACAGCTGTTTGTTCCTGGGGAAACATTCACTTCATATTGCAGCAATAAACTGATCATTGCCAATTAAATGCCCATTAATTGTGTAAGCAAGGATTACTGCCAGATGTTTACATTAGAAAGAAAAATATCCTTTGCTATTTACTTTCCACTTATAGCCATCCCTTTTCATGTGCATAATTAGGAATATGAGCTTTTTATACTATGTCACAAATTTCAATTCAAAAATTAATAATATAATCTCTCCATAGGTTTGATTTAATATAATATAGGCTAGGACGCATCATATATACAATAAAAATAATAAACTTGGACTGAATCACATTTTCCAATGCAAACAGATAAGCTCAAACAATGCATAATGACTCAAATTTTCTAGTTTATTTTCTGTTTCACATACTTCCTAGAAGTTATCTTTATTTTTCCTTTATTCCATTAGGAATAATAAGACTATGAAATTGTATTCTTAAAGTTGAGATAGAACAAACTCTCCTATATGGCCTATTATGGATAAGAAAACTGGGAAAATAAAAGAATCAATATAAAATAAAAGCAGGCGGTACTTTCAGACTCTTAGCTAAATCTCACCACTTTTCCATTTACCTGGAACATCATTCATTCTCAAAATATTTAAGTTCTTCTTGGGAATGTGGTAGTGATGAAAATGAAACATGCACTTAATAATATGTTGTCTCAAGTAATTTATTTTTCAACACCAAAACAAAATGGGAAATAAACACTAACAATAATGAATATATTTATTACCTCTTTTAGTGTCTAAATAAATGGCAAAAGTTATAGAAAACAGTGCTTCCATGGTAAAGCACACCTACAAATTATGCTATTTTAGACAAGAGAGCTTTCACAGAATACATCACATACATATTTCGTTGCATTTACACCTACATGTTTTTATAAGGAATAGCAAATTCACGTACAGATCCCAACCCCTCGCACCCCAGCCATTCGATGTATGCAAACAACAGCAACACAAAGATTAGGTGGCTTTCCATTCCTCACCATATTGAACCACACCTCCCCTTTGGAAGGTGATCACAGGACCATTCAGAGCTGCGGAAGACATGAAACAGTAGCATCTGGCTCCTTAAATATCTCCACAGGCATTTGTAATGGCATCTTTGAAGTTTTCTCTGCATCTGTCACATGTTTAGACTGCACATTGACTGCCCCAGCTGAGCACGATTTCGATTCTTTGAGACTTTGAATAGTGTAATCTGTTTAAGAATAAGGCTCGGGAAAATCCCTCATAATATCCATACACAAGCTCTTTCATGATTAAAAAAAAGGGGGTCCTCATTCCCATAACTGTTATTTTTTATGCTGAAATGATGCCAGGCTTTGAGTTAATAATACAGCCTACAATTACATTCCAGCTTTGCACATTTTTTTGAGAACCTGTACTCAAAAATCGCATCTTGTCTACTTTTTTCAAACTGGTATTATAGAAATTACTACTTGAGAAGGCCTCTGTAAATGTGATGTGTGCATAATCATCTTGGCACCCGGTTATAAAAGAAATCTGACCACTGTCAATTCACTTTGAAAATCATTTTTGATTCAACCATTTGAGCATCAAGTGTAGAAAATAAGAATAAAGTGTGATATGACTTAAATGGTGGCTTGAGTGCTATTGACTTTGCATCAATTAAAATAATATATTTCTTAGAATTAAGTCATAAGTACTCTACTTAACATACCTGAATATGTGTAAGACTATTTCCTACTATTAATGAGATCATCAAGTTATATAAACAGCCCCATAAGTACAAATTAGAACTATGAACTATAGGCTCAT
The DNA here is from genome assembly GCA_020662805.1 of Glaucomys volans. Lineage (NCBI taxonomy): Eukaryota > Metazoa > Chordata > Mammalia > Rodentia > Sciuridae > Glaucomys > Glaucomys volans. The sequence goes on from JAJEJO010002416.1 coordinate 122,623, forward strand.
TCTCTCCAATTCTATGGTTATCCTATTTTAAATTTTTGAAAATTAACAAAATCTTTCTTTGGTGTTTCTAAACTCAGTGTTTCTATTTCAATTTACTCTATTGAGGAAAGTTCCTAATTATTTCATTGACAGTGAGATATAAAAGGCATAATATTTTATTCTGCCTTAAATGTCTCCATTTTAAAAGAAGACCACAGGAAGAAAGAAAATGTTTGACATTAGATCACAAGTAATTTGAGTGCATGTGACACACACATTCACACACACACAGAAAAAACTGCAAGCAACAGCTGTTTTAAGGCAGAAGATATTTTTAGTCACATTAAATCATATCATTTTGACCATAATTTTCTATTATTCTAACAGAACAGGCTGTAACATATAGTTAAAGAAATGACTTCTTTTTTTCTTATTTAACAAAAGAACATTGCCACTTAAAGAATGTAAACATAAATATCAGCATGGGGAAAACCTTACCAAACTGTACTCCTCTCCCATCTGAGTACAGTAGATGATCATGTGGAATAAAACCACTTACCCAAAAGAGATGATTCCAATAATCAGAACTCAGGCATAGCGTGAGCCACAGATGAATATGAGCCACTGGGAGACATGGGGACCATTGTGAAGAATGAGTGCAGATATGAGGCACAGTGTCTGTGAGAGAATCAAGCCTTCAACTCATCTTTCTGAGGGGTCCACACTACTCTCAGGCACATTCTGTTAAGGAATGGGTGGCAGCTTCTTTCTTACCTCTCTCCCAACTTGAGAGTGACTCCAAAAATTCTCGATTCCCTATGGGCATTTTCTCCACCAGGCAGGTCACAGTGTATTGATAGTATCATGTTTGATTATGTTTGTGACTTTCATTCTATGTTTGATAAACAAATGTATAAATTTGCTCACCTAATAGCATGCAGATGATTTTTCCCATTCACAACTCAGATTGGTGGAATTGCTGGGATAAAATGTTGGGCTTGTAGATTCTGATTGCATCTGTGTTATGATCCAAAATAGAATGCAAAAACAATTATCAGAGTGTACTATCTGTTCCCAGATAACACAATAATGAAAGACTATATTGGGGAACTATTGATCCAGAGATGCAGCAGAATCATTGTTATTTGAGAAATTAAGAGCACAGAGTAATGTCTACAATAAACACACGTTGCTCTAGTACTTCTATAAATGACAAAGCCACTTTCAACTTTGATTGACAGGAAAGGGTGTGAACCATGAAAGGAAATCTTTTCTTAAGGAATATTTTATCAGTCTTACTTTCATACATATTATAAAGTATCCATGCCATACAGTTTCTTCCTCATTTCCCTTATGGATAACAGAGGAAAAATTATGGAATTAATTATTGATTTTAATGATTATAAAAAGCTTGGATGACAAATTAATTTTCTTGACATCAGAAGAATTGAGATTTTAAAGGATATGCTATAAAAAACTAGGATACTGATGGAAAATATAGAGAGGAAACTTAAAAATATATTCAGTTCTTGATATTAATCACTTACTTTTTCAAGAAACACTGATTTACTATTATTTTTCAAGAACTGCAAGAAAGCATACTTGAAAAAATTACTAAGTTACAAATGGTTTTAGTTCTGGTTCTTCTACTAACTAGATGCTAAAAAAAGGCCCTTCGACATTTTTTGAACACTAATCTCATTTGTAAAAGAAGAGCAAAATAGATAACGGAGTATCACCAGTTATAGTACTCATTACTGCATTTTTTCATTTTTCAATCAGACAATGTGCCATATTGTATATTTAGCCAGTGGGTCTGCAGATTGCTGCTCCAGACCCCTCAAACTGAGCAGGGTATTTCCCAATCTGATAATTGAGTTCATATCAGGATATTACTGTGATACTAATCCTCAAATACAAAAATAGTTGGAAAGGGAAGACTCCTGATACCTGCAAAGAAAGCACCAAAAAAGAGAATCTTTAGAATACAACTAGTAGAGTCTCAAGTCCAAAAACAAAGTGCACACCTGAATCTGCCAAGTCTTATGTGTGTTTCATGAGACATTAGTCCCACAATATTTTCCACAACAAATGACTACACTACCAATCTTAAAATTTCAGGAAACATTCTTCACACTACCAATCTTAAAAGTTCAGGTATGACAATTCTGAAAGACTTAAAAAAATTGTTTACCCTTTCCAAATCTATCTAAGAACATGACTGCAGAATTTAATTTAGAAAACATTGTGGTCAGAAATGAAACTAATATTTTGCTTAGTGGACCTCTCAGGAAAAACAGAGTAAGGTGGTTAAGGCTAAGACAGCAATGAAGATGCCATAATGTGATGTACACAGAAAGGCATATATACAGGAGAGTACACTTGGTTGTTAAATGCACCAGCCATCCTACAAGCTTCAGTACATGTGATATGAGTCAAAGAGGAGTTGGATGAGCATCAGTTGTCCCTTATCTTTTAGAGAGAGCAAATTGTTGTTATGAGTAGTTATTACTGCAGCGAGGAACACAAATGTTTCATGTATGAATATGTAGAAGAACGTGGTTTTAGATACACATATGAAGTATGACTATGTAGTGGAGTATGATTTTAGACACACACTCATGTGTTGCTTAACAATAGGGATATGTCCTAAGAAGTGTATTATTAGGCAATTTCATCATTGTGAACATAATAGAGGGTGCTTACACAAACTAAGGCAGCTATGACATTACTAGAGACCAAATTGTATCTGTGGTCTGCCTTTGATCGAAATGTCATTATGTGGTGTGTGACTGTAATTGGATTGAATATTGGATCTCTCATCTTCCACCCAACAACATGAAAAAGGAGGACTTGCAGCCTTTTCTCTGCCTCCACAATATGATCTTGAATTTATATTGGGACAATAAAACAAGTACCATGTTTCATTTTGTGTATCATTCTCATAGTACCATTAACAGCCTCCATTAATATATAGACCAGAGGATTTGGGTATATAGGTCAGTGGCAGAGTCCTTGCCTAGTTTTTGTAAGGCGCTGTATTCAACACCCAATACTGGAAACACATGCATGAACACACAAACATAAAAAAAAAATGGAACAGCCAAATACCACCATGAGCAGGACAGATCTGAAGCATCCAGAGAGCTCATTAACAATAATTAGTGTATAAATTTTTCCCAGTCATGTCATTATCTTATGAAAACATGGCTCCACATCCATTTTACCTCACTCAATTTTATATACACGTTACCACTTAATAGTGAGGTTTCAATGTATATGATCTTAAAATTTATCCTAATGAAATCAATTGTCACAACATGGCTGAACAATATTTCTACAAGAGGATTTTTTTCATAGTTGTCAATAATCACCTGTTGACCTGTTTCATAATTTTGGAATGTCTTTTCTACAAACATGTAGAATAATTGATGAACGTTGTCTTAAATAAGTCAATTTTTCTCATATCAAAACAAAAAGCTAATACTGAATAATGTATAACTAGTTCAATAATTCAAGCCAAGTGTATATAACTTTTGGTCATTCCCTTATGGGTGCATGACTGTCCCCACAACTCAGGCAACGATGGTTGTCACTTTTATTGCTGAAAGCAACAGACTTCCCAGAAGGCTATCACAAATTTCAACCTGTCACACAGTGGCCTGGGAGACTGGGAATGCATGTGTCAAATGCAAGGGAAGCAAGAATGGTGAAACAGTACTGTGCAGCCAGAAAGAGTGACATATCCCCTCTAAAAATAATTTATTCCCTATGTTATAATTACAAAGAGCCTCCCAAAAGTTAAAAAAGCTGAGTAAAAATATCTAAACAATGATTCTGCAACATTTTTTTCCACCCTAAGAAAAAAGGAAGGCTTTTAAATTTCAGTTTATTGCAACATTATTGAATTTTTCCCTACTTGAATGGGTAATGAATAGCAGTGCTACATTTCATAAATAACATATATCATGTTAATCTAAAACAATGCCAATCTTCATTGACAAAATCTTTGAAAAATCTGGTAATGATATTCAAATTCCAGGTTTCTTTCTTTGTTGGAACAACTAAATTCCTAGTGTTTCTAGGATACCCTCAATTGCCTATTAACTCAATGTGACTATTAATAACATTCTTTTACTTTCAAAGTATCCTAGCTTGTGTAATAAATTATATGGGCACCTGATTCATTATCTCCTATATGCTAATGATTCTTAAATTTACATTATAAGCCAAACCGTGTATCTGAACTAGAGAACTCTACTGAAAGTGGCCCACTTGGTATCTCCACTTGAATATTCTTCCCAAAACTCATCTATCCAAGATCATTCATTCAATACCATCCATTCAATGGTTCTTTTGTTTTTGTATTTGACATTTCTTTTTTCTTTTATATTTTTAATTATTTTTTATTTTTACAGAGTGCATTTTGATTCATTGTACACAAATGGGGTACATCATTTTGTTTGTATGGTTGTGCACGATGTAGATTCCTACCATTTGTGTAATCATACATGTACATAGGGTAATGATGTCTGTCTCACCCACCATTTTTCATATCCCCCCATTTCCCTCTATGTAATCTAAAGTCCCTCCATTTTTCTCTCACCTGCCACCCCCCACTCCCATTACATACCATCATCCACTTATCAGGGAAAACATTCGGTCTTTGTTTTTTGGGCTTAGCTTATTTCACTTAGCATGACATTCTCCAATTCCATCCCAATGGATCTTACCAAATCTTTCTTTCAGCAGTTATCAATGAGATCCTGAGAGATCGAAGGTCCCAGAACTTTTCTTTAAGCATATGCTTAACAGCTTTTCTCCACACATTTCTAAATTGAGTCTCCCTATAAAGAAAGAAGGAGTTAATTTAGCTTTGTGGTAGACATTTAGAATTGGGATTGCCCAATGAATAAAAAAGGAGGCAATAAAACAAAGCTTCTCTGAAAACATATTGATGCTCCATGCAGATTCCTTCCTGAACCACTCAGATATTTTCAAGGCATCAATTCATTGTGCCATTCTGAATTAGGCATTTGAGAACTACAGATTCAGAATTAGCAGTTGGTTTCCTGAAAAGAAGGGCTAGTGAAATAAAAAACACTGTCCATACAGTATATACAGAAGTATAGAAGTACATTTCTAAAAGTTAGAAAACCTGTGCATATCTTTTCTAGGATTTTGAAGACTGCATTTTGGTGACTTATCTGCCACTTTTCACTTTGTGTTCAACCAAGACTGAAGGAGCAGAGAAGAACACAGTGGAATGAGTGTCTTTCTATCAGACAAGCAGAAATGCAAGATTCAACTTTGTCTTGCCTGTTGCAACCCAACATGTGAGCTTCATCCTCCCATTTACTCATATCTCACCTGAACATGAATACTTTCTCATTGCCCTGCCTCAGCACACAGAACCCAGAAAGGCACTTACAAATAAAAATTAATTAATGTTACTTTTCTCTATAACATTCACCATTGATTTTCTACTATTTTTGAAACAAAGATCCAAAACTCTTCTATGATCAATAAGGTTATTCACGAGCTAGTCTGCGCTCATCTCTAAATTGTCATTTTAAATGGCTTTCCCCACATTCCCAAATCCTTTCCTTGAATAGACAGTTCTTTGTTCCTTGAATACATAGTTCTCCCTTCCATTCATGTCCTCTGCATATCCCCCTTAATGTGCTTGGGTTAGTCCATCCTCTTCTTTAGGATAATACCTATTTTTCAGACCTCAGCTTGAACAACATTTCCCCAAGGAAACTTTCCCTAAACTCCTGGACTAAGGTTCTTCATATTGCAGTATATTCTTTTCATTTTGTTTTGTTGGTTTAAAAAATACCATTCATGTCACTCTATGTGTCTAATCACTCCACTTTCATTTTGAGATCTTAATCCTGCTCACCTTGCTTTTGCTAACCAGGGTGCTTATGAACCTGGAAAAGCCTAGAAATTTTAGAAAATAAATTACTGTAAAGCTCTGGGTCCATAGTGGGGATTAAAGAAAACATACTTGCTCCCAGGAGTGCCCAAGGTTTTTTAAATCATTCTTTAAAACTTATATAGCATGAGTGGTCATAAACCACTAGTAGATGGATTTTTATAAATTTTAATTTTGTGCAGTTAAGTTTGGATACCTGTTAATTGGCTGGCTCCTTGGAAATATTTGTATTTCCTAAATTGGGGTTGAAAGTAAATTGTAATATTCTCTTTGAATAGGTTAATGTCTGAAGCATACCAAATTTTATGCCTTATTATTTGGGTTAATTTGTAAAATGTACTCTGATACACAAACTTTTCCTGGAAGTACTCAACCTAAAATTTCTAAGTTTCTCCTGTGAATACATAATGTGAATCACCATCATCCCACCCCCACACACTAAATTTCTCTTTTTGCAATATATCTTTAGCAGCCTGACAGGTAAATGATAAATTCTCAATAAGTATTTATTAACTAAACTCATTGATAAAAACATAGTATATGTAGTAGGATGGTACCAGATCATTATTTCATTAACAGATACTCCAAGAGAAAGGCATCCTTCCAGAAGATGATCTTAAAATGAAGGAGTATTACCTCGCATCAAAACGTGGTCTTTGTTTGTTTGTTTGTTTTAAGCCGTTACACCGTGCACTCCTGTAATCCCAGCAGCTCTTGAGGCTGAGACAGAAGGATTATTTCAAAGCCAGCCTCAGAAATTTAGTAAGTCCCTAAGCAATTCAGGGAGACCCTGTCTCTAAATAAAATATAAAAAGGGCTGGGGGTGTGGCTCAGTGTTTGAGCACCACTGGGTATGATCCTGGAACCAAGGTAAATTAATTAATTAATTAAATAACAGAACAAATTCATACTGAATAGTATGGAATTGTTAACAAAAGCAAATATTAGAATATAAAGAAATAATAAACAAAGATATAGTGAAGAGGGACCATAAAGCCAAAAATGAGCTCTTTATAAAATTAAAAAGACATAAACCTCTGGAAAAAAATTAAGATGTACTAAAGAAAAAACACAAGTATATGAATGACAAAAATGATGCAGGAATAGATTGAGAAAAAGAAATTGACTTTTTTAACTCTACGCTTATCCAAACTTAACATTTACATTAATTGACTATCATGCTACTAGATTAGTGATTAATGATCACTCATTATATAGAAAGGAACTAGTAAATTTACATGAAAACTATTAAAATTTTGAGGAGTACCCTACTACCTTATATGACATTTTATGACTTGAGGGATATTTATCATGCCCTTTCCCAGCCACGGCAGACCCTCAAATGCTCCACATAGAATCCCTTTATCAAGCAGGTATAAGCATTGATCTGTTTTCATAAGTCCTAGCTGCTAACAGTTCATGGCTGACCTCTTCCCCAGGGAACTGACCACGGCTGATGGAGCTCTCCTTTCTTCTAAAAGAAGAAGAAGTTCATATCCACCAGGTCACCAAATAACTAGCACATCTTGACACATTAAAAGTACTGATTTAAAAAGGATTTCATAAAAACACCTTTTCTCCAAATAAAATATTTGTCGGTGATATTACAAAGCCATGAGACATGGTAAATATCATTTAAAAATGTAATTGCAGGATTAAGATTTATAAATGTAACTCAATACACTAAGCAGAATTTTTCCCTACTCTCCAACTCTATCCATTGTAGATTCAGAAATTGAATTATTCTAATTTGATAGCATGTTTAAAAATAAATTTGGGGAAGGATTGGGTTATTGGTCCATATGAAAATAAAATCAGCATGTTACTATACATGACATTTTTCTTATTGAAAAAAGAGAACTGGACAGTTTCAAGTGTTCAACTTTTTAGGAGTCAGGGATGGAAAGAAAATAAAACTAACGGGCTAAAATTTAGCAGCTCAGTCTACTATTCTGAACAGTCTAATCTCAAGTCATTTATTCTATAGTTCTCTAGAGATCCAGTAATCATTCATCAATTAAAATAAGAGGAAAAATCAACTCTTGTCAAGACAGCAATTCATTTTAGAAGTATAGCAAGATGCTCAGCTTTGGTCCCTTGTGAATAAAACTGGTTTGGATATGACTGACCATAGTTCACAAATGTGGCATCTCTGAGTCTCAAAGTTCCCAGATGAAAAGTGCAGAGTTCTTATGTCAAAAACTGCAGTCAAAGGTCTTTCTGGGGGGCAGTGCTTTAGGTCAACTTTAATTGTGAACTGAAAGAAATAACAGTGACAAATATATGACAAGTACTCTTATTCAATGCAGGATATCAAGTTCATTATCTAGACCTTGGTAGTATGGTACATACTTAATGAATGAATGAAGAAAAACTTGCTCCAATTATGTTACATATTTAAGATTCATAAACTTAATGCAAAAAATGCTATTTTAAATATGCTCTTAGCAGCCATAGAAATACTTTGTTTAATTGAATTCTGTTATATCTTTACATCAAGTATTTTTAAGTATAAGGAACTAAGAACAAGGTAAGTTCATTACTGAATGAATACTATATAATCTTTATATTGGTTTATCCTTCATTTTGTATTTGATATTAGCATGTAGATAAATCTACGTGCCATCCTTTCTCTTTTGTGTATTATCTGCTTTTTATACAATTGAATTTTAAAATTAATAAGATTGAAAAATAGATACTAGTAGCTTTTCTAACAAAAAATGACATCAAATTTACCTTAAATAGGTAGAAATGAACTTGATTATTTTCAGGCTGCTGATATAACTAAAAAATAAAGATTCCTTAATAGAAACACTCCATTTGTGTTTCAGCAAATTAAATTTATAGTAAAATCAAATCAAAGTCATGTCTATCCATTTATTGGATTTACTTATGGTTTAAGAATGCATTCCACTCAGTGAACTGAAGTTTGACCTGAACTATCCATATTTGCAAATATGCTTCTGAGTTTTTATTATAGTACCAAAATCCATGGGCACATGTAAACATACAGAGTCAGTGAAAAAGAACTTATATTTTGCTTTGTTTTGATTTGTTTTTATTGCATTGCAAGATTCTAGGAAGAACACAGGAATCAATGACAATAAATAAATAATGGAAATATTATGTATATTTTTCAGTATTAAAAATACTAATAAATATTATAAGTAAAAATTATTTGGGACAATTCTCTTTAACAACACATGCCCTTGTTGGAGCCAATTTTTATAGCTCCCTCCTTAGTACTAGTAAGAATATTAACCTAAGAGGTATCAATTGAAGAATAAAACCCTTAAACTCCTTTTACAGGGCTAGCTGCCCTGCAGTTGTTGTGGGGAAATTATATCCCCCAACCAAAAAATTAAGCACTAATTAGCAGTTTGAACATTAAAAGCTGCCAGTATCTAGAACCTCATTTCTCATGGTGATTCCAGAATATAGGGAAAAGGCAAGGAAAATGGGGGTGGGTGATAAAGGTGGTAGAATACAATTAAGAAAAGGCAAAATTTAATTCTATGTGGGAGAGTTTTTACTCTAAATGAAAGTCCTTTTCCATATGTGATATTTTGGAGTTATCTCTGGCCCCCCAAACTGCCAGGTAAATTAAGAGTTTGCAGTTAATAAACCAAGCAATTCTAATGTCCTCACCACTGAAGCTCACCTTAAAGGAAATCCTTCTGAGTAATTGTGTAAATGAGACTTTCCCTAACAGTTGATAGAACAATAATTATCTAACAGGAATTTTCAAAGTTAGAAAGACACATTATAGTTTAGAGTAATCTTATTAAAAATCAAATTCACAACATCAACAGATCCTTCCTGTGTCTTGTAATTACATTACAGACACTTAATTGAAATAAAGTGGAAATGAAACCTGGCCTAGCACAGACATGTACTGATGGTTAAGACTCAGCAGGGTGGTACTAGTTCATTAGACTTAGTCTTCACATAGGTCTGCTGCTACATTTTAAGAAAATATGAAAATACGAACACTAACTCTAACACATTAATAAATAAATCCTCACCTACGTTTTCTTTAATATATGTAAAACACACATGAAAACAATGATAAGTATATGGGAACTAATTATTTACCCCTCGTTGAAAAAACAAGATTGTGTATATGAGTTTATATAAGCATAATTAACAAGAAGTTCATTTTACAAATATTTCTAAACCATGCTTTGGTGTCTCAAAGTGTAGAAATGCTGTGCTTAAGCTTGCTAAACCTCTTCTTGGCTTCTTCAACAAATTCGACATCAAATAAAGCCCAGGCTAGACAGAGACTTTATCATTGCAAACCCAAGTACCTTATATTCCAGATCCTAAGGCTCCTTAGAGAAGTCAGTCAAGTGGAATTTTCTCATTTTGTCTCACACTCAGAAGTGAACTTATCCAGGCCCAAACCTCATAACCTGTAGCTTAAATTCAAATAAACTAATCAGAAAAGTGTGTTTCTGCTTGTGTGTCTGTGGCATTGGGTGCAAAGGATCAGGTCAGCTAAACAGTGAAAATGTATTTAGAAAAAGTTCAGGCAGATTCATTACAATTATGGGGATATAGCTTTATATAAGTTGTTGCACAATCCAAACAAGGAAATGCCCCTGTGAGGGTAAGAGAGCCCTGGGCCACTGGGCCTACAAAGCAAAATGAATTGGTGCTCTGAAAGCAGGTGGAATAGAAGAGGCAGCAGTAGCAGTGGCAGCCCAGGGAAATGGGAAGCTCAAGCCACAGGCCTCCAAAGAAAGGCAGCTAGGGAAGGACAAACTGCAGCATTTCTGGGAGTGAGTCATTGAGAATTTTATAACATGAAGTGATTGGATTCCAATGCTACTGTTTCCTATATTTATATGAGGCAAGTTTAAATTATATATTCATTTTGTACTATTTTCAAATCGCATTTATGGTATCTATAAACCTCAGAGAAAGAAACTTTTAGATTTTGGGGTTGGATATACTATCAACATATACATGTATTTGCTGTACATATATAGTAAAAATACTCTCTTAAAAACACTAGTCCAACTTGATGTATATTTATGCAATCTACAAATAAGTGATACTCTTGATACAATTTCTCATATATCTCCTTTGATGAAAAGTTTGTTCAAAACTTTGGAATTTTTGTATTTTGTATTATGCTTTTATTCTCTCTCTCTCTCTCTCTCTCTCTCTCTCTCTCTCTCTTTCATAAGGCATAGTTGATCTAAGGAAAGTGCCCAAGAATGACTTAGAGAAAATGAATCCCATAGTCTAAAATATAAGAAAATTCATCAGAATGGATGTTGTTTGTATATTGTGTCTGAAATACGATATGCGTACAAGCATATATAATTTCATGTGCTGATAGTTTATAGAGTTATATAGATATAACATATATATATATATATAGAATACTGGTAAATGGGAAAAAAGCTAAAACTGCATATAGTAATGGAGAAATATGTTCATTCACACTAATAAGTAAGCCTATTATTAAAAAATAAATAAATAAAAATAAAAATACTAGTCCAGAATTACTAATGGGGTATTATATAGCATCTCTTTTTAAAAATCCTTTAATAAAGACTTTGTTTTGTTATCAGTTGGCTAAGCTGGACTGAAAATTATATAATTCATAGCTAAATATATAAGGAAAACATATCATTCTTAAGAAAGTCTAGACTTAACCAGGCACAGTGGTGCACACCTGGAATCCCAGCTGCTTCAGAGACTGAGACAGGAGCATTGTGACTTCAAAGCCAGCCTCATAACTTAGTGAGACTCTAAGTAACTCAGCAAGACCCTGTCTCTAAATAAAATATAAGAAAAGGCTGGGAATGTGGTTCAGTGGTTAAGCATCCCTAGGTTCTATCCCCTGTCTAAACTTGAATAAAAAATCTTTACAATAGGTTTGCTAAAGCACACATTTTTTATGAATGTAATTTTTCATATAACCCTTACTTTTAAGAACTAGCAACAAATCAAAATCTTGCTATATTATCATGGACTAACAATTAGTGGAAATGCCAGCTCCAACACAAAAGAGGTTGACTGGCTGCCTAACTGGGGACCTTCACAGTTTGTTTAATTCAGCTGCTCAATAACATCAACATTAGACTAATTTATTCTTTTCTCTCTGTTCTGCCTTTGATAGAATTAAATGCAACCTGAGTTTCTTTCTCCTTATTTGAGACAAAGTGGTCAAGGAATTTCCTCTGCACCCGGTATTCTACAGGAGGAGTCTGAATCCTAGACTCTGCAACCAAGTTTGTCAGCTTAGTTTTGCTGTTGCTTCTAATTTTTTTTGTGTGTATTATAATTATACCTAATAGTGGGATTCATTAAACCATATTTGCATATGCACTTAATGTAATTGGATCAATCTCAATCCCCAGTTCCTCCTCTCTCCCTCCCCTCCGGGCTTCCTCCTGACCCCCTTCCTCACCGTTTTCCCCTCTATTATCATTATTATTATTACAATAGTGCATTATTTTATTTATATATAAGCAATATTAATAATTTATTTATTTATATTTATTATATTTATATTTATTCAAATAAGGATATAGCTAAATTTGGTAGATTTCATTCTTGTGTACTTCTCATGCTGTCCTCTCTTCTTCTTGATCTCCTTCTTCTACTCTCTTGGTCTCCCTTATTTTTTCATGAAATACCCCCTTTTTTAAATTCTCTCTCTCTCTCTCTCTCTCTCTCTCTCTCTCTGTCTCTCTGTCTCTCTCCCCTTCCTCCTTACACACATGAGAGAAAACATTTGACCCTTGCCTTTCTGAGTCTGGCTTATTTCATTAAGCATAATGTTTTCCAGTTCCATCCATTTACGATCAAATAACATAATTTCATCTTCTTTACAGCTGAGTAAAATTCCTTTGTGTATTTAATACAAAACCTAAATGCATTCCTGTGGCCAGAAAAATACCACATGTTCATTGACTTAAGCCAAAATTGATAAACAAATCACCATGGAAAGAAGAAAATGGAGCAATTTGCATTGGCCTTCACTAAAGAAGGACCATTGGGTGTAAAGACAATTCCATTCAAATTTTAGTGTCTACATTTCAGTGAAGGAGTGGAATAACACACCATTTAGTATCCACACCAAAGTTATTTCCACCTTCTTACTTTTTAATCAAAAATAATTTTTTACTTGAGAGTAAACAGAGATCCCTTGATTTCAGGCATGGGATGATAATTTATTTCTGGCCAATATATAAGGAAGTTTTTACTGGGAAGATATTGTCTTATTTCCTGTGTTTGAACTCAACCATATGAGGATAAATCTTGGACTCACCTTAGCCATCTTGAGAATACTAAAAGGAAAGCCCAGAAAAACCATAGGTATTCTCTTTCATTACTGTAAAATTGTCATGTTACTACTAAATATCTGTAGCAAGTCTCTTCCTGACTTTTGACTTTTTGTTACATAATTTTCACATTATGGTGCAAACCCCCCTTAAAAATCAGGAGTTTGGAATTTTGACTAGACCCTATTACAAGGGCAGAAGAGAATTCATCAGTCCAGTAAGATACAAGATCTAAGAAACAAGTCTTAAGTTTGTTTTGTTAAATTTTATTTAATTTTTTAAACTTTTTATTTGAAAATAATTTCAGATTTACAGAAATGTTGGGAAAAAACCACAAAGTGAATTCACATATATTCTTCACTTAATTCTTGGAAATGCTATGATTTTATAAAACCAAGTTATTCTTATCAAAACACCTCAACAACTCAAGATTCTCTCTCCTTCCTCAGCACCTGTGACAATATAGCTGGACTTCCATAAATTTTTTTCCCCACAGGTTTTCTTGATATCATTCACTTTTTCTCTTCCAATTTTGTGACAACAAGCTACATATGGAAGATACTGCTTTCTTCTCAACATGTCTTGCAGAAATCCTAGAGATGATATTCTCTGGTCTACTGTGGATCAGATGTTTACCACTGAATCAATTGCTCTAGTTAAGAAAATAAAATATGTTTATTGGCAGAAACTGAATTTTCTACTCATCCCTGAGGTTGTAGGGAGTGGGCCAGCTCCTATCTAAGCATCATGGACAGGGAATAGAAGAAAATATGACTTTCCAAAAGAAAATCAAGAAACTGATTACAAGCTGGAAGGGAAGCTATAATAGACTAAACTAAAACATCTCTTTGTTTGCTGTGAAACAATAAATAGTGAATGTGTAATTAATTACACTGAATGTGTAAAATGCTCACATATACTTGTGCTTGAAATTTAAAAATAAAATATCAATAAGTAAAATCCAAAAGTTTAAGAGATGGAATGGGGTGATAGGGTTTTCATAGACAGACAGTGTTGACTCTAGACATTTTGGAGGTGAGAGAAGGTAAGCATTTTGTGATGATTTTTCAAATAGGATACTCCTAAAATTTCCTAAAAAAAATGAAGTTAGGAGGAATTTAAAGAAACTTTAGGTTCAGAAGTTTATGATAGAATTAGAAAAATGTCATTTACTTACAGAACTTTTTGACTCTTTTATCACTTGCAACTTGGAAGGGGCTGGAGAAACACAGCAGTGGGCCAGTTCAAAATAAAATGGAGATGATAGATATATGCTGATAAAATGCAAGCATTAATCAAGATTGGGCATCAAATAATAAAGTAATTTTCTCCAAATTTCTGGAATACATGTACTCACAGACAATACAAATTGTAATAGAAAAGCAGGTACCTTGAGGTTACCAGAAGTGGAAGATGGTGCATACTAATGGAAAAAGTGCAAGTCAAAATATTCCTTATTTGCTTCCCATCTCTATCCCCTCAGAAAGAACTTGTTTTGTCTACTGCTCTGAAAAGGAAGGGCCCACATTTTACATGGCAAATGCACACTTCAATCCTCAGCTAATTGTATCAAAAATGGACAACTGACATAGAATAAGCTTGTCCATGGTCTGACTCAAGTAAATAGTGAAAAAAAATTCTCTAGAATTACAATTATAAACTTAAGATAAAACAATGTAAAGCTACATAAATATCAGAGTGGACACTACGTGAAGGTCTATAAGCTTCTGCTCTTGAGGGCAAAGATCCATTCTGGTTGCTCCCATTTACCAGGTTTTTCTTAAATCCTTATATCCAATAATGTTCTATCATATTCTTATATTTGTTAGGATGTCAAATTCTTAGGAACGTTTTCATTATTGATAGTTACTTCAAAGATCTGTACAAAGACTTTGAATATTATAATTATATCATCTGGAAATATATGGATATAATTTTTAATCTTTTTATTATGTATATATGTAGAAAAATGAATGAACTACCATGTACTGTCCATCCAAATTCTGTAATTTCCAGTTTTAATTATCAATTTTTATAAATTTTAAAAATTATACTGATTCAGCTCCCATGAAAAACTGATTCTTTATGAACTTGAAAAGTTTGGGGTATTAATTTACTACCAGCCACAAGTCACAAGCCTGAGTGGATTATTTCCATAATGCATTCAGGAAAGTACTAGTAGTAGCCTCAGAAATCTTTTCATGAATTTCTAAATTTTAATTTGCTAACATCCAGGCATATATTTATGCACTTTTTTAAAACAAAAATATGATTCAGCATTAAGTGGGTTACCATTTGTACATAAAATATAATGTATCTCATAATGTAAACTGATTTTCATTTCAGTATTATTTTATATTAATTACTTGTTAAAATAAGCTGTGCTATACTCAGAAGCTGTGTTTGAAAGTTGTTAAATACTTTTATCTTCAACTTCCACTTATTAAAATAGGGCTTTATTTACAATATTTGCTCTGGTTTTCAAATTTTGATAATAAATTTTATGAAATTTTAATTTTGTACTGTCTACATTTGTATGAGGCCCTAAGTACTTTGAACAGGATAAAAATATAATATGAACAAAATTGTTATTGCTATTATTACGGCTGTATTTTAACATGCGGAAATAAGAAGTAAATTTCTGTGTTGTTCAATGCACTTTCCTAGCAGACTTTTGGAATCAAGCATATAACAAATTTGTGATATTATAACTATGCATATCCATTTAGGCATAATGCATTCAGGAAAGTACTAGTAGTAAAATGAAAAACCAGGGAATCAGCCCAGGTCCAGCTAAAATAAATTGATCTTCTCAGTTCTCAGAGAGGTAATTTTTTTCTTTTAGGAAATTTATTTTTTAGTGCATTGTAGTTATACATAATAGTAGTGGGGTTTATTATGACATATTCATAAATGCATAAGACATAATTTGCTCCTTTTACATCCCCAGTAGTGTTCCTTTCCCTCCCCTCCCTCTCCCAACCCTCTTCATTTTATTCTTTTGGTCTTTTTCTATTACTTTATTATTTTATTTTATTATTTTCTGTTAATTTATTTTAATTGGTGCATTATAGTTATACATAAAGTGGAATTTATTATGACATATTCATACATGAACACAGTATAGGTTGGTCAATTTAGTTCTGCAGACCTCCCCTTTCCCATTCCTCTTTCCTCCCCCTGGATGCTCATTTTCCTTAACTTGTGAAATATGCTTTAATTTGCTTTAAGTTCTAAAATTTGATGTCCAACTATCCTTTCCACAATAAACAAATAGATATTTCTTTATAAATAATATTAATGATACAGGAATTATTTTCTCTTTTCCATTGATTTTCACTCATCACTTAGAAAATGTGACCTTCAAAATGATTATATAAGCATATGAATTTAGAAAATCAATGATCCAGAATATTTAAATATTTTGATTTGCATAAGATTTTCCCTCCATCTTGTAAATGGTTTTATAGGAAAAGAAAAGAAGAGGAAAATTATATGTAAGGATTACCTTTTATTTTATATTGCTTTAAAGAAGAGACTGTGCCTTAGATTACCTCAAAAACAAGGGGTTGAGAGTCCCCTAAATATCTATTGCTTATATGGAAAAACCTTCAGAAAATTCATCCTGAACATTTCACTAAACCTTGTATATTTGATAGGAAAGTCTCTTTCACTCTGTGGAACTGTTGTCAAGTTCAAAGCCCAGAAAGTTTCAAATTGTACCTCCAGAGAAACACTGGTCTGTTTCTAGGTGTGCACACATGCTTTCTGAGCACTTGAGATGTGCCACTAACAACTCCGTTTTTAAGTTTAATATAACTAATTAAATTAAGATTAACACTAATTTATTTTGTTTCGGAACAACTTGGCATGTCAATCTACTTTTTCAACTGTAAATTTGAGGACATTAAAATTTCATAAAGTTTGTTTCTGAAAAAAGCTACTGCCTGAATTGTATGTACTCAAAGTGTAAAGTACAGAAGGAAAAGAGTGTATAATATATCATTGATTAAAACAATCACATGCAATAGTTACTATTTTTGATTAATATTATAAATAATTTAATTTGTTCCTTTTTAGTTTTTAGGCATGATTACTAAAAAATTTAGAATTATTTAAATAATTCAAACTACTTTCAAGTTGACAAGTAGTGATAATCTAAAGCTTTGGGTCATTTGAGAAGAATTTAATTGCTAAGCAACATCAGTTCTTGCTAAAAGTACTACTAAAGCATTCAATTCAGATAATGACTGAATAAAATGTATAAATGAACACCTAAGTTCAGATGAAATTTTTTTTTACATAAAAATATGAATTAGAAGCACTTGAGGCTCTGTCATCATCTCTACAGAATAAATTTAGAATCAGTGACTTATTTTTAAAATATACCCAGAATTTTTGAATTAGAAAAGCCTTACCTCATCCATATTGCTAATTTTCCATGGAAAAAAAAAAAAACATGTTGTGTTTTCAAGGTCATTCAGAAAATAAATGGTCAAATCAGAATGCAATTCAGTTTTCAATTCTTTTGCCTAAGCATAAAGAAATTAAGAATTCAAGAATTCAAATAATAATTTCACAAGAAAACTATCCCATAATATACATTAAAAATGGTTCATGTTAAGATTGTCTCAAAGTTTTTATCTATATATAAATGATCAAACAAGTTCATTTTAAGACAGAAATATCTTTCTGTCAAAGAATACTCTTTGTAGTTGTTCTGTGGTTCTTTCCCACTTTTCTTGAGTTTTATTGAAAGGTGTATTTCTATATCACAGAAGCAATATATTCAATATGGCCATCCCTTTGAATATAAGAGGCCAAGAAAGGGTTAAAATTGGGAGCAAACTTAAGGCATAACTGAATTCAAAAAGTTGCTGATGTGAAGAGCCAGGTCTCCTGGGGAACAACATACAGGCTGCACCATTGACTTGTCAATTAATCCAAGGAGCTGCATGGCCATTAGTTCAGGAAAGAGATGCTTGCTTGCCTGCTTGCCTAGAGGTAAGAGTTTGGTTTGCAGCTGCCAACAACAGGATGACAGAAATAAATGGGGGGAGAAATTAGGGCTAAGACCCTAAGTATTTCATTTTCTTTCCTTGGCTTCAAAGGAAGACCCAAATGTCAAGCAAACTATGGTTATCTTATATAGGATGCAGAGGATTCATTTATCTTCAGAGACTTCAAAAGAGAATTAATTTTCTAAGAATCTTTAAAATAGCATCACGGTAGGTATATTCTATTAATTCCAATAGTAATTCTAAAACAAATCTTCAGGCTTAATAATTAAAAACCTGAATTTTAAGATCATATCACTTTCTATATTATCTGAACCAGAGATACCAAATTCAGTGAAGCTTTTAAAACTCTGTGCATTTATTATTATTTATATATAATTCACCATCAATTTCTTGTACACATTGAATTTCAATCAGGGTATAAGATTCTTTTAAATACCACATGATTGACTTTTCTATGGGAGCTTCCAGATATGAAATGATACAATGAAATCCGCTGTATTTGATTCCAACACTGAGAAATTGCTAGCAGCTCTTACCTGCTCTGAAGTTAATTAAAAACATCCTGCATATTAAAAAAAAGTACCTGTTTTTTGGGGAGGTGTTTCATAGTAATTCACCTGGTGGAGGGGGTAAATATGTTCAACTGAAAATAGTCAACTAAATAGTTGAAATTGCAGCTGTACTCTTTTGAAAGTACCTACTCAAAATCATAAGAACATTACATTATGTCATGAAAGATAACTAAATGAAGTTATTGAAATTAGATGTAGATAAGTATTTGTAGCTCCCTCTCACCTATAGTTGCATACAAATTCACTGCACAATTAACATGCCATTTCTAGTATTTTAAATGGCTTTTTGCTAGAGGTGTGCTGCCTTACTCTGTGTTATTTCCTTTCTTAAGCTTTGGCCTGCTTTATGACACCGTCCTCAGTGATGTAACCTGGACTGTGTAATGTAGCTGAGCACCACCATTCCTGTGCCACCCTCTTTGCTTTCAGTTGGAGAGGAAGGAATCAGACAGTCGACAGCTTCATCATTGCTTCCAAGTTCAGGTTGGCTGGGCTCCCAAATCTCTAGGGGCGTGTTGGCTGCCAAAGCAAATTAGTCTCACTTTATCTTTGGGGCAGTGACCTTGCTAACTTTATTGCCTGTGTGGGGTTTAGACCTACAGACATCAGCTGGTGACACATTTTTAAAAATGCAGTTAAGATATTGATCCTCTTCCCACCCGAAAATGGCAATCATGAAAGAATAATTTTAAAAGCGATAAGGTAAGAAGAATCCAGTTAGAACACATGAGAGAAGTCAGGGTTTAAATAACAGCTAAAAGAGGCAGAAGGACTAGTTAAAAAAATGACCCTAAGAAAACAGTGACCATCAGACTAAATTTTAAATATGAAAATTATTAATGGCATTGAAGAAGCAATAGATTGCACCTAAATGCACAGTATTTTATATCGATCTATCTATCTATATATTTTCTTAAAAAAAGATTGTTGGAGGAAGAGAATGAAATGAAAGAAGCAATCAAATGTGAGAACCACTGACGAATTGGACAGATTCAGTAAATCAGTTGAATAGTTTATGCAATCAATACAGAAACTCCCTGCCCTAAGAGAAATGTATTAAATAAGCTTCTATTTCATGTCTTCAGTTTTCCAAGTTAGCAAGAAAGTTGGAGGGTTTCATGTGTGTGCATGTGTGTGGGTGTGTGTGCACATTTGTGAAAAAGTAAATACCCTTCATTTATCTCAAATATGAAATTTTGGGGAAATAGATGGTGGAAAAGTATATGTTTTTAATAGTTGTATTCCACAAAAATGATTGACCACTAGTAGTTTTTGTCCTCACTAGCCATATTCACAATAAATCTAAGATGGAAGTATGAAGGGCCTGAACACCACATAGTTTGATTTGGTAGGTCAGAGAGAGGCCCCAAGAAATTTTCCTTTTTAATATCACTCTATCTACTAGTAAGAGACAAGACATAGTTTAACCATTTCAGTCCTAGAACACTACACCATACTTATTATGTGACAAAAACTTTATAAATTGTAATGAATGAATGAATTACTAATAAATGAATAAAGCAAAATTATTTCTGGTGCAAATAGTCCACGAACCTCACCTTGAGAAATGCAATATGAAGTCTATGTTCTTTAACTTTAGAGAATGGTGAAAAATAACATTTGTTGCCATGACAGACTGTTTAGGAAATATTTCCTTTTCCTTCCTCAGTGTTGAAAATTTTATATTTTTTACTTTTAATTGTTAACTCAGGCACGTGCTAAATTTAAGGGAATGGACTGCAAATTTGCTTAACTTCATTTCACTATAATCTTTTTTTTTTTTTGGTGGGGGGAGGGGATTGAACTCAAGGGCAATCAAACACTGAGCCACACCCCCAGTCCTATTTTATATTTATTTAGAGAGAAGGTCCCACTAAGTTGCTCAGCACCTTGATGTTGCTGAGGCTAGCTTTGAAATTGAGATCCTCCTGCCTCAGCCTCCATTGTAATCTTTTAATCTCTAGTAGTTGTCATGGATCATGGATTATCTGAACTCCCTGCCTGTGATAATAGGGAAAAGATGAAGTTAGTGAAAATTACTGAGCTGTGATATGACAAGTTAGCAGCAGGCCTGCTAACAGGACTACTTCTGGCATTGATTTCAAATATCTGTTCCATCACAGGTGAAAGGCAAGGGAAGGAGGAGTTAAGTAACATCAGACTGCTGAAAGAGCTTTCAGAGTTTGGGAGTTAAGGCTCTGAGGACTTAATACTACGGCAGATCCCTTTTATGACATGCTTTCAGATCCAGTGGTATCAAAGGTCAAGGGCCACTTCAGTCTCCTAGTAAGACCTGCCTTTTAGTTCTTAGAAGTTCTAATAATACTGAGACCAAAAATGGACTCCTAGTATAAATAACATTATTCTTGGAAATATTTTAACCAAAAAGCAAGAAATTTTGTAAAAGTCACAATAGTAAATAACAAAATGATCTTCTATCTCTTATAAATTTTTGATAAGGAGCCAGAAGTTGCCATATCATGTTTAAATCTAAAATATATTACCTAATAAGAGAGTTAAACTTGAAAACAAAAAAGCTGGGAGGATTTGAAAAGGCAGAGGTAACATTTCATTTTAAGGATCAAGGAATTCTTAGAGGAGACACCTCAGTGACCTGCATGCAGCATACACCAAACAAATACAAATAGGAATAGTCTTATGGACATAACCTGCAATCTGCCTTGAATTAATTCAATGGACATTTATTGATAATGATTTTTAAAGTAATTTTAATATATAACCCTGAAGTTTAAACATTGTTGACAAGTTTATTCACCAGCAGACTTCTACATACTGACCCACACCTTTATTTTCAGTCATCTTATTTAGAATCTGTCATATCATTTGTTGATTTCTCAAAACCTGATGTTCATGCCCATAAAGTATATAATACATACTGTTTTCCTATAATTCTTTCTGATGCAAGATAATCATGTTAGATTTCCTCTGCTTATGTCTAGATGCAATTTTACCTAGGATTCAGTACAGACCCTGGTCATCCAGGTACAGATAAAGGCAATCCTATTTGGTCTAGAAAATCTGTACCTTGTAGAATTCTCAACACCACACCAGGCACAGAAACATCCAGCTTTGCCTTGGCACTGTGATTTTTAAAAAGCGGCAAAGGATACATGTCAGCTATTTGCCCCATCTCTTTTTCTTTGTAAATTCTCAGGGTCTTTGTATTGGAAAAATTAGGAAAAGACCAAAGAATGTAGAAATGGGACTTGGATTATTGTTTAAATTTCCTCTCTGAATCTCACTTTTATTTAGATACTACTTGATTGACATACTGGGATGAACTTTAGGCTTTTGATCTTTAGGCTTCTGTGAGTTGAATGGTTCAAATCTCTCTGTTAATCTGGCATCTGAAGAGACCACAGTTTGTGTGAAAGGAGGAATAAATTAAGAAGTAAGCCAACTGAGATGGAAAGATAGAGCACTTTACACAGAAAATACTAGAGGGAAACAAACTTGAATAAAGAAGATGGCAATGAAGTTTCTTTTTCTTTTTTAATGGTGAGTTTGACATGAAATGATGCATGCCAAGAAAAAATGAAATAATGTCAAGAAAAGTTCAGACAAGGTCATGGGAATGGAGACTCTTATATTTTTATGAAGTACCTACAAAGTCTATCCTAAGTTTGAAGATAGTTTATGTCCCTTCCCTCTTCTCATCTTTGTCCTTCAGTTTTGATAGATATGTATGGGAATTGAATGACTTGACTCATAACCACAAAACTGACCAGCACACGTCATCCAATTGGAGATGAAAGACATCACTGGCAAGGTACAATAATGGGGTCAAGGGACATATCAAGGAGATATATTACTCTAAAACATTTATTTCTTAGCAGATGTTCCTCTTCAAACCATCTCCAAGTGTGTTTACCATATGGATAATGATTGCATTTGTCTTAATACTGAATTATCTCAGTGATCTCCAGCAGATTCTATTTCAAAAATAATTTGTCCACTTTCCATAATGTTGTGTAGTTCATTCTTTACAGGATGCATGTGCAGATCTAACTAAAAAAAAAGAAAGAAAAAAGAAAAGTGAAAAGTTCTTTCAAGTGTGTTCATAAATATGCTATGTTGTAAGAAAACCGATGAATGATATCTATTAATAAGGACAGAGTAACTTAAGGTTTTTTGGTTTGCATTTTGCTGTTCTTAGGCCTCATTCATTCTTCACAGTGCATAATTCAATTTCACAGTTTAAATGTACGTAGTTGAAATAACAGAATAGAAGTACTCCCAGCAGCAAAGTAAGCATGCTGCAGGCCAACCTTCCAGTCACGGCATAGGTGTGAAACTAGAAGCATTCCTCATTGACTTAAGATTGCATAGTAGTGTCAATGTAAGTAGCGATCATTTTGTGCTTTGGGATGGAAAAGACCCTTAAAATTACTTTCAACTTAAAACAATCATGAATGCTAGGTGAAAATTACCAACGGATTATTTTTCCTTTGAAAAACTTCTATCTTCCTAATACTGTACTCTTATTCTACATGTTAAAGTTTTATACTTAAATGGTCAAAATGATAATGGGTCTAAATTTATCTTTGTTATTTTTATAGACTGCATTTTGATTCATTGTACACAAGTGGAGCACAACTTTTCATTTCTATGGTTGTACAAATTGTAGATTCACACCATTTGTGTAATCATACATGTACATAGGGTAATAATGTCTGTCTCAGTCCACTATTTTCCCCCCTCCAGCCCCATTTCCCATACACAGTCCAAAGTTCCTCCATTCTTCTCTTACCCCCTGCCACTCCTTCTTCTGTTATGTATCATCATCTACTTATTAGAGAAAACATTCCGCCTTTGGTTTTTTAAGATTGGTTTATTTCACTTAGCATTCTCCAACTCTATTCATTTACCTACCAGTAAATGCCATAATTTTATTCTTCTTTATGGCTGAGTAGTATTCCATTGTGTGTGTGTGTGTGTGTGTGTGTGTATATATATATATATACATATATATATATATGTATATATATATATATCTCACAGTTTCTTTATCCATTCATCAATTGAAGGGTATTTAGGTTGATTCCACAACCTAGATATTGTGAACTGAGCAGCTATAAACATTGATGTGGCTGCTTTACTGTAGTATGCTGATTTGTAAATTGTTGAATTGGATCCTAACACTTCTGTCTCTCTTATATTTTTACTCTTCCATTCTTAAGGCATAGTTTCTTGTATAATACAGAATTAAATTATTTTTTTTATGTTGTCAACTGCTTAAATTAGCAGAAATATTTGCAGTTACTTCAAGATCTATTTGACTTTCTGTGCTTTTAAGGTCAAGGAAAATTGCTTTAACACTTCATGAGACACAAGATCACAGTGACTTCTACTTTATAGGAGATAGCAAGTTACTGCAAGCTTGTCAACAGACCCCATCACTATGGAAAAACATTCTAGAATGCACTTAAAATGGAAACTAGATTTCCATTTTAAAATAATATTTTAAATATACATGTTCAAACTAATGTGATTATAGAAATAAATTATATAAAAGGATATTGAGAGGAATTGATATGGAGAAAGACTATGTTGGATTGTTAACAAGGCTTGGTAACTGGCTAGATGAGTAGAAAAGAAAAAAGAAAACCAGAAAAAATTAAGTTTTATTTCTGCTTGATTGGGGGTTAATGGTAGTAGCACAAACAAAATGATAAAAATAAGTGGAAAGGACAAAGTCTTTAAGTTTGTTTAGAACATGTGAAATGTGAGATATTTCCAAAGAAATCACATAGAAACACCCTAGGCCAGACCTTTCTTCTCAGCTCCAGATCTGAGTGCCAATTTGAGATTTCTTCTCTGTTATCCTAGACTTAGCAAAGCTGCAAATGAATAAAACCTTATCCGTGGTCTTCTGGTTTTCTCCAATGTTTTCCTAAGTCTGCAATGACAAGTGTGGAACAGGGTGTCAGATTTAGCAAATAATTTGAATTTTAAGTAACAAATTATTTCTTAATGTACATGTTCCAAATATTTCATTATTGCATGAGATTTACTTGTGCTATGTATGTGTGTATATGTGTGTGTGTGTATATATATATATATATACACCCATATATATATATAGTTTATCTGAAATTCAGATTTATCTTGGAATCTTGTATTTTATCTGTTAACTCTTTATAGAATTGAAAATTTTATCATTGAACCTTCTTTCTGCCACTGCCCTTTCTACATTAACTCAATGCACCATTAACCACTATGGTTTTATCCCCTAAATATCTTTTGAATCATGCTTAAGTTTCCTTTTGACACCCACACACAGGAGGACAAGCCACCATAATCCTTCACCTAGACCACTTTGGAGGTGTCTTTAGTGTTCTCTGGTCTTCCCTAAGTCTTTTCCCCAATCTGCAACTAGTATTATGCTTTCAAAACTAATATATTTCTTTTAAACCACACCATACTTCAGGCAATTAATTAAGGTCAATGGAGGGAAAATAGAAAAGGGAGTAACTAGAGTTCAATCAATCCATTAAGGTTTAAGCCACAGTTTTATAAAACTACAGGGAGGGAAAATAGAAAAAAAAAAGAATGAGCATTGGCATCTAATGGTGATTTGGTACAGAAAAAAAAAATTTGATGGTGAAATAAAAAGCTAACTGCCAAATAGTAAAGAGAGAATGGGGCAATACAGACAAATGGAAGAAGACTCTTCATCTGAGGAGTAAGTTAGTCCTTCAACCCTCTTCATGTTGCAAAAATAGATTTTACTCAGAATTCAAAACAAAACAAATATCTGGCCCATGTGCAGTGGGTAGACATGATTTTCTTTAACATGTTTTGGTCTATAAGAGGAAATATTATTTGTAATTGTAAGAATTTCTAAATACAGGGAAAAAAGAAAAAAAATGAATAGCTATTTAGTAGACCCTGTGTGTGGATTTGTCCCAGGTATTTTTCTGGAGAAAAGTAAAATCTGTCAGCTGTCAGTCCACATGTAGCAGAAGTACACACACACTCATTTTCCATCCAAATAAACCTACATTTTTTAAAAAATGGAAGTGTTCTTCCACTGTTACACAATTATAGCAAAGGGTATTAAGCAAGAGAAACTCATGAAAATATGTCAAAAAATTTTGGTCAAAAAATTAGAAAAACTTGAGATGGATTTTTTAACCACTTAAAAACTTACTCAATAAAGAAAAATTGTGCAAAACTCTCTTGTGTATTTTCCCTGGAGTGTTATGTGTCTTCATAGATCCTGATGTCAGGCTAAATATGGGCATCATTCATGCACTTCATGTGACTGTGCCCTATTACAATTTTTGAAGAGCCATACTGCTTTTCAGCTTCTTTCATCTATTTTTCATGAACTGCTATTTTCCCTTTGCTGTTTCACTTAATGCAACATATAATATCTGAGTTAAATACGTTAACAATAGGGACAAATTCTTAAAATAGCAATTGTGTCAGATGGTGCTATCTTGAGACATCTTTCTTCTTTCATTTCTTCTTTCTACAAGGTCTCCAAAGCAGATCCGTTGTGGACCTTAATAGTTTTCAACTATTATTTAAAGAAGCCAATGTAATAACTGAGAGGCCACCATGGGAAGGACAACTTGGCCTCTCTCCTAAAGGGACCCACCCTTCACTAAAGCCTCATTGCTTTAGATACTAAGAATGGAAAGGCTGTGAACACTACTGGGGAAAAAAATGTTTATTTGGAATAGTTTCTTAAGCCTTCCTCAAATTGAACCAGAAATGAAAATTCAGCACTGCACCATTTTTTATCCGCTTACATATTGTTATGTGAATGAAGAATTATTGTGGAGAAAGCATCTTTACTTTTACAGCTATTGCCATATGCTTTCTGTGAGCAAATATATCGTTCATTATACTACTGTAAATTGGTGTTTTAAGATGTGCTTTTTAAAAAACTGTATTATGCCTTGAAAGTACATAATAACCATGTTAAACAACTTTATTTTTCCAAGAAATGGTGCATTTTGTGTTATGTAGTATAATCGCTTTGTATTTAACATGAATTGAACAGACACTCTCCTTCAGATGAACTTTCTGGTGACAAACTTTGAAATTGACAGATTAAAGCTGATTTGGGGTTGTCAAAATATTATATAGCTATCTGCACAAAATATGCACAAATTTTTACAGATGGTGGACGACTGGGACAATGGCAGCTATGTTAGTATATCCAGTGCCAGTTAAATTAATAATGTCACAATTTATCTTCCAGCAATGTGTAAATGACTTTTAGCATATCAATAACTAGCTTACAATGATGTCCCTCTTAAAGTTTACTTAAAGTTTTGTGCTTCATGCAAGATAGTATACAATATAACCCAATATTTTGTTATATTTTAAAATAAACTGAACATCACAGACTTGAGAAGAATCTATTAACAATACAAGAGCTAGTCAGTTATCAAATTTTCTACTAATTACATAACAATAGTGATTCCACGTTTATAACTTTCATCTTAAATTGATTGGTTGGGAAGTGAACATTCATGAAGACTCAGATATGCAAATGAATGAACCCATGTAAAAACATTCCTGAAATAGCCATTATTGTAATGTGGACAGTTCAGTGATTTGGAAGATATTATACAATGAATATTAGATTAACTGAACAACTCCTTATGACTGAACTTAGCCTTTAGCAATGGCTATTGATTTCATGATCTCCATCAGCATCACCATTATTATTCATATAATACCTTAGTTTGGAGAGGACTTTACAATCTGAAAGGTATTTTTACCTATAAAGTAATCTCACTCCAATTTTAGTTTCTATTATGAGAATTTAAAATATATGAATATTAATTTCTCTCTATATTTATGTGCAGCTATACAGTTCTGCTCACTTCCATTGAAGATTTTGAAAAAAGGAAACTGTTGGGAGCTTCAAAAGGAAGTTAAAGGGGATTGCCTAGGAATAAAGATTCTCACAATGGAATCTTTGAAAAGAGAGAAAAGAGATTGAAATCAGAAAAATCACTTTCACATGGAGAAAGAAATGAATGGAGCATAACAAGTGCTTTGGCAGGAAGTCACTTGGACAACATGCAACAGACTACTAGAGATGAGAGTTGTGAAATATCTACTCATAGAAAAATAGAAGATCATATGAAGTAATACAGCCATTTTTGTAGCTAAGCATCAACTTATTATATATTTTATCATTCACTATCAAAAGGTAGTTTTGGGAATCAACAAATTGGAATAATAAAATCAATAAAACATCGGGTTTTTGGTGGAAAGAATAGATGTAATAGAGATTTTTAAAACTGTCCAGGGTGCTTATTATGTTAAAAATGAAAAACTAATAAATATATAAGCAACTGTATAATAGAGAGAAAAGAACTAAGAAAACTAATAAAAAGTATAAGAAGATGAATGCATAAGCTATCATTGATATATTGATAAAGTAATCTCATGGGCTGACTTTTATTTTTTTCTGTAAAATTATTGATTATGTGTCTAATTCTGACAGTTCAGAAACTTTTAAATGTTAATTTAAAACCACTAAGAATATTTCATTAACAAGATTCACAACCATCTTTGCAATATAAAAATCAGTCTCTTTGTGTTTTTCTCTATGGTGTTTAGAGGGAAGGAAACACAGTAAAAACAAGAGATTAACCTAAGACGGCCACATTGGATTGGTAGGAATTATCATATTGCATAGCACAGTGTTCTGGTAGACTTACATGATTGGCACCAAAAGAATCAGATATTCAGATACTCACACTCTTGTGTTGTCTCTCTCCACACACATGCTGGGTTTGGTCATGTGACTTGCTTTGGCCAATGAGATATTGGTAAACATACAGCACAGAGGGATTTATTGAAACATTTGCACATTCGAGGTTTGCTTCTTAGAACATTTGCCTTTGGAACTCAGAAAGCACCGTATTTCAAGGTAACCAAAAGTAGACCTATGGATGGCTACGTAGAGGAGTATCTAGAAATATAGTTAGCATTCACAGACAATGACCCATGTATATTGCCCTATTCAAGTTTGTCCAAGCTATGTTTCAACCTTTCATGTCAGGTAGAACAGAATTGTGAGTAAACAAAAGAATGCTTGTTTAAAGTCACTTAGTTTTGGAGTGGTTTCTGAAGGCAGTTGAAGAGAATTTACAGTACCTGTTGAGTTTTGCAATACAGAGTTTAACAAAAATCAGTAATTGTAGGGCATAATAATGACAAAAGTGATAAAATGGCCTCTGATTATACAACATAATTGTTTAATTTTCATTGCATTTACAAAAGAATAGATTCATGTTAATTTAAGAATAAGAATATTGTATTTATTTCAATTGGCATAAAGGGTATCTACACATGCTTTAATATTTTTTCACTTAAAAGAATACCTTAAAGTAAATTTAAGAGATTTGAAGTATGTTAAATTTTAGTGTGAAGAATATTTGAGAAAGTAAATTATAATTAATGATGATAGCTCTATAGTATAGTTTGAAGTCTGGTATTATGATGCCTCCTGTTTCACTTTTCTTGCTAAGGATTGCTTTGGCTATTCTGGGTCTCTTATTTTTCCAAATGAATTTCATGATTGCTTTTTCTAGTTCTATGACAAATATCATTAGAATTTTAATAGGAATTGCATTAAATTTGTTTAAGACTTTTGATAGTTTGGCCATTTTGACAATATTAATTCTGTCTATCCAGGAGCATGGGAACTCTGTCCATCTTCTAAGATCTTCTTCAATTTCTTTCTTTAGTGTTCTGTAGTTTTCACTGTAGAGATTGTTCACCTCTTTTGTTAGACTGATTCCCAAGTTGTAGTTTTATTTAGAGGCTACTGTGAATAGGGTAGTTTTCTTTATTTCTCTTTCAGTAGATTCATTACTAATGTATAGGAATATGTTTGATTTATGGGTATTGATATTATATCCTGCTAATATGCTGAATGCATTTATTAGTTTTAGAAGTTTTCTGGTGGAATTTTTTGGAACTTCTAAATATAGAATCATGTCATCAGCAAATAGGGATAATTTGAGTTCTTCTTTACCTATTTGTATACCTTTAATTCTTTCTTCTGTCTAACAGAGCTATCATAATAAAAGCAGCATGGTATTGGCACCAAAACAGACGTGTAGACCAATGGTACAGAATAGAAGACACAAAGACATAAGACATAAATACAGCTATCTCATATGAGACAAAGATACCAAAAACATAAACTGGAAAAAAGATAGCCTATTCAACAAATGATGCTGGGAAAAATGGAAAACCACATGGAAACAAAATGAAATTAAACCTTTATCTCACACCCTGCACCAAACTCAACTCACAGTGGATCAAAGACTGAGGCACTAGAACAGAGACCCTGAAGACTACTAGAAGAAAAAATAGGAACAAATCTTCACCATGTTGGCCTAGGATCTGACTTCCTTAACAAGACCCCGGAAGCACAAGAAGTTAAATTAAGAATCAATAAATAGTATGCATTAAAACTAAAAAGCTTCTTCTCAGCAAAAGAAACAATAATGTGAAGAGAGAGCCTATGGAGTGGGAGAAGATCTTTACCACATACACCTAAGATTAAGCATTTACCTC
This sequence comes from Glaucomys volans, assembly GCA_020662805.1. Classification (NCBI taxonomy): domain Eukaryota; kingdom Metazoa; phylum Chordata; class Mammalia; order Rodentia; family Sciuridae; genus Glaucomys; species Glaucomys volans. Next base: position 153,023 of record JAJEJO010002416.1, read on the forward strand.
TAAGATATATGAAGAACTCAAAAACCTTAACACCAAAAACACAACCCAATCAATAAATGGGCTAAGGAACTGAACAGACACTTCAGAGCAGAAGAAATACAATCAACAAATATATAAAAAAAATGTTCAACATCTCTAACAGAAAAACGCAAATCAAAACTAAGATTTCATCTCACTCCAGTCAGAATGACAATTATCAAGAATACAAGCAACAATAAATGTTGTCAAGGATGTGGGGAAAAGGTACACTCATATATTGCTGGTGGAATGCAAAAAGGTGCAACCATTATGGAAAGCGGTATGGAGATTCCTTAGAAAACTTGGAATGGAACCACCACTTGACCCAGTTATCCCACTCCTTGGGTTACACCCAAAGGACTTAAAATCAGCATACTAACATGACATAGTCATCTCAATGTTTATAGCAGCTCAACTCACAATCACTAAACTATGGAACCAACCTAGATGCCCTTTAAAAGATGAATGGATAAAGAAAATGTGGTGTATATATATATATATATACACCACATTTCTTCTTTATTCTTCCCTATCCCCTGACCATTGTGAATTAGCATCTGCATATCAGAGAAAACAGTTGGGCCATATTTGAGATGTAGAAAGTGTGTATATATATATATATATATATATATATATATATATATACACACACATACACAATGGAATTCTATTCAGCTTTAAAGAAGAATGAAATTCTGGCATTTGCTTGTAAATGAATGGAGTTCTAGAATATCATGCTAAGCGAAGTAAGCCAAATCCAAAACACCAAAGGCCAAATGTTTTCTCTGATATGTGGGTGTTAATTCACCATAAGAGTGAGGGCTATGGAAGAATAGAGTTACTTTATATTAGATAGACGGGAGGAAGGGAAGGGAAGGGGTATGGAGGTAGGATGGAGAGTAAAGTGAAACAAACATTATTAGCTCGTGTACATATATGACTGCATGACCTATGTGAGCTTACAATATGTATAATTAGAAAAATGAGAAATTACACTCTATTTATTTATAATCTATCAAAAAATATAAATGCAATCTACTGTCATATACAACTAATTGGAACAAATAAAAATAAAAAATAATAATTATCTCATTAAAGTTTTAGACCTGAAAAGTTGTTTTTCACTTGCAAACCAAATATATTTATTCAACTTCATTCATAGTTCATAATTAAATTTTTGATGGCTAAAATTGTAAAAAATATAGTGGCATCATGTTCAAGTGCAAGTGTTAATGAATGATTATCAAGTAAAAGAAATTCAATTATTTGATCATGTTCCTATTACTATAGAAATTGTATGATTAGTGTTAAGTTGTACAAGGGGGAAATTGGATCCAAAATAATTACGGTGCAGCAAATATATTTGACATGAATATAAAAGCAACCCAGAGATTGTTCTATCTGTATTTGCCATTTTTAATTTTTATTTTTTTAGAATTTTTTTATTTGTTCTAATTTGTTGTACATGACAGTAAAATGCATTTATACATTTTGATAGATCATACATAAATGGAGTGTAATTTCCCATTTTTCTGATTATACATATTGTAGGATCACATCAGTCTTGCAGTCATATATGTACATGGGGTAATAATGTCTGTTTCACTCTACTATCCTTCCTACCCCAGACCCTTCGCCTCCCTTCATGCCCCTCTACCTAATATAAAGTAACTTTATTCTTCCCTATCCCCTGACCATTGTGAATTAGCATCTGCATATCAGAGAAAACAGTTGGACCATATTTGAGATGTAGAGAGTAAAAATTGGGTGGAGTAACCTTCTTTTATTTTCTAAGATAGGAAATATCAATGAAGGCCCAGGACTAACAGATAATCTGTAAGATTTGTTGCTACTTTATCATTTCCTGAACCTGTGAAATTTAATTGTGGGTAGACTAAACAGTGCATTTTTCATACCCCTTCCTTCCTGGCCCTCAAAAAATGGGAATTCATCATCCTTATTTCTCATTCATTTACATTTGTTTTATGTTATTTATAAAGCTTTGGAGAAAGCTGTGACTTGACAGTTGAAAATGAACTGAGAGAGAAAGAGAGAGACAGAGAGAGAGAGAGAGAGGCTGCTGAATTTAGAAATATGAATTTAATCCAACATGAACAGAAGTAACATTCAAATTCATATAGGTTCACAGTATAATACTGCACATTGGAGGTGCTACCTATCAATAAACATCTGTATTCATTAGGATATGTCTTATCACAATTAAAAGGGTATCCTTACTGGTCTCTTCATTTGAAAGTAAAACCAGTTCATAAGTAATGCAGATTATTTTAGAAAAAGCTAACAGAGCTACTGCTTTATAGTACAAAAGAGATTGGGGATACTACCAACAATTTACAACAGTTAATTTTGCTTGAGCCAAAAATTGAATGATATGATACATCAATCATTATACTACAAGGCATCACATGGATGTGAGGGCAATGGAGTGAAGGCACAATGTCATTGCAATCTCTTTGTGTTCCTGCAATCTCACTACCCACACCCTGGCAAAATTGATGATCGGTGATCTATAACCATCATTAAAACTGAAGAACTGAATTATCAAATGATTATATTTAACCGAATGTTAGATTATTCTATTCCTTGGCTGTATGACCTTGGTATATTTCAGGAATAATCACAACACATACAGTTTTAGAAGAATTACAAGTAATTAAAACTGTCTGACATATTCTTGCTTATCCATTTAAGAAAACAATGACATATAAGCTCACTGAAGCTTCTTACATAGTTATCAATAAAATATTCAAGATTTTATTGTAAATTAGAAATACCCTAACATGAAGGTTCATTTGTTATTTTTCTTACATGACCTGGTGCAAAATTTATTCACAAATAAATATAAGTAAAACACATATAAATGTAAACATATTCAGATTTATAAGTGAACAGAATATCTTATTTTTAGGATAATCTGTGGGAATACTGGGAATTTTCATTTCTCTCATTGTTTGTGTACTAAAAGTAATGACAAGAGTGCTTTTAAATATATATATATAAATATGTATATTTATATATATGTATTAAAATATATATATATATATTTTTAATAGAAAGGACCAGAAAGAGATAGTCCAGAGGGAAACCAGCAAGGTTCTAGCAGTTATATATTAATTCAGAACTAGGGAAGGGGAGTCAGCCAGTAGAGGTGTGGAGATATCGTGAAAGGAGTGAAACATTGCCTCTGGGGTAAGAGGAGGAGAAACAGCCATAAAAATTTAAAGGGCACTAGGAATTTACTCAGATGCCAAAGGGAATCTGTGGAGGAATTTATTGGATTCTCTGCATGAGAAATTTAAATTCAAATACAGTATCTCTGGGCTTTATTGACTGATATGCTAAATGCATAGGAGATGCCTTTTGTGTTTTCTCTACAGACAAACAGAAGTATCACATATTCAAAAACAAACAATTCCATACACCCCCACATATAACAGAATGATACATTTGTGATTCAAGATACAGAATTCTCTCCATTTAAACTCTTTACATAAAAATCATTTTGACAGAAGAATTTGTGGCAATGACATACCAATACAATTTTTAAACAAGTTTATTTAGTAGAATATTATATATTTTTATGAACCACTTACCTCAGTTGTCAAATAACCCATAATATATAATGTTTGTCAAAACAAACATCGCACCCCACCAAGTTAAACAAAGAAGAATTTATTCACTACTATTGCATCAGAGGAGAGAGAACAGAACTCAGTCTGAACTCAAATCCACTAAAAGAAAGGGCTAAAAAGTTTTTCATAGTTGGAGTAGTAGCTGCGGAGGGGTAAATTATAGGCCACCTGTGCATACTAGCCATTTTGCCCAAAAGAAAATTAAACCTCTCACATCTCCCTGACGAAGAATAGTTTTACAACTTGGAGAAAATGCCCCACTGAGATTAGACTTCTACTGTTCAACACAGGCTGTGGAGGTAGGAGTTTTGTCCTCCCTGATGGGGACATTTCAAAGGGACGGCTTCTGGGTTATTGAGAAAGATGTTCTGGGTAGTCAACCTGGAAGGATGTTTTTAAAAAGGATTTATATCACAAATGGGCAAAGAAAGAATTTACAATTACAAATTTTCTCAAGTAAATGCTCAATTTAAGGAAAGAGAGGTCACAGGTTAGAATCAGAAAGAAGAGAATCTAAAATTTAGTTCAGGGAAACATTAAGGCTCTTTTGGTCATGCCAAAAAAGCATTTCATTTCTCTTTTTTAAATGCTGGTAATAGTATAAATCCTACTTTTTTCTTTTCATTTCATATTGATTTTTACATTAATTATTAATATTTGAATGTATAAAATGTAAAATTACAAGTGAAAACACATTCTCGGGTTACAATAGTTTCTGGATCTATTTATATCTTATATTAATCCACTACATTGGGAGAATTTTAATGGTATAGTCATTTTCTACTCAGATTGTACTGAGAAAAAACAAATACAAAAAGAAGAGTTATAATTTTTTAAATTGTGGTATCTGCTTCTCAAAAGGCCCATCAATGTTGTTGGAGAAATAATTTAATTTTCAGTAAAGCCTTCTAATAAACATAATATTAAAAATCAAACAAATTTCTTCTTTCCAAATTAAACTTTCTATCTAGGTATAATGTATTTTTTGTGTTAAAATAACAAGTTATCTCATAAAACAATTTTAAACACAAACCATATTACAAAGAAGTTGAACACTTATCATTATAAAATTTGCTGTCACTTATAAAATATCCTATACTGCATGTCAGTCAAATTCAAGTTCCTTACTTGGATTTGCCTTTCTCTTGACTCCCAATGCGTGAGGAGGAAGGTGGAGGATCCAGAACACCAGAATGTCAGAGTGGATTGCGGGATGGGCAGGAGCTCTCAATCTGCACAAATCTCTCTGGTACCAGCTGATCCCACACACCTTTACTAAGAGATGTTCTTCTTGTGGGTGCCTTGGAAATCATTAGATACATATAATGAGAGATGTTGTGAGGTTTTTTTTTTGCATATAAATTTAGACAAAGAATGGAGATTAAGAAACAGTATTCTAAGCCAGTACCTGGCACAAAATAGATATTTAATAATCACTTGTAGAATAAATGCTTATCCTCACTTGACAAATTGTAAGGAAAATGAATAAAAGAAAAAACAATTTTATTTCTATTCAATAAATACTTTTGAACACAGTTATGGTCATCCTCACACATTGTAGAGAAATTTCTCAAATTATCAGAGAAAATTAACTTAAGGAAATTAAAAAGGTTCATAGAGTATGATTGAAGAAAGCTGGAGTATCCTCTCCCACTATGAATAATAGGATGAACAGAAAACAATTCAATTTTTCTTGGGAAATAAAGGTGGGAATGGATTCCAGTAGAAAGTGTGGGTCCCACCTATTCTGAGTGACTCATACTTCTTCTCAGATTCAACAGGGACCTATTTTTATAATCAGTATAATTTAGTCAAGTAGTAGGGTCAAAGTCACATTAATAAAAGGGATGTGTCTTTTTGTTTAGTTTTGGTTTTGGTACTTGGGATTGAACCTACAGGCAGTGTACCACTGAGCTATAGCCCCACTCCATTATTTTTTTAATGTAGAAATGGGGTTTTATTAAATGCTGAGGCTGGCCTTACACTTACCACCATCTGTCTCAGACTCCCAAGTCACAGGGATTACAGAAATGTGCCATTGCACCTGGTGGGGTGTGTCTTTTTCATGAGACCTGAATGTGTTGACTCCTATGTTGTGTTCTTTCTTTTAGGTAACACCTGCAGAGATTTAACAGGGCTGTTCTAGACAACAGTCTGTATATTCCTCCACAGGAAGAATTTGACTCCGTTAAAAAAGAAAGAAAAAAATTTGTGACTGAAGTCTAGGAGAGTGAGGACACAAGACACACAGGCATATTCCAGATGAAAGATGGTTCTGGCAATACAAATATTTTAGAGGTTACCGAGTCTTAGAAGATGAGGAGGAGGATGTGTGCATTCATGTGGGGTGTGTGTGTGGGGGGGGGGTGTGTGCAGGGCAGTGAGAATTCGGAAGCACTCTTCAAGATCTGGAAGGGACTGCAAACCTCACTCCTCTGAGAATGAATTAGGTCATGAGACCAATCTTGGCCTTCTATACTTGGTCACTCTGCTACATATGCTATCAAGGTTCACACTGAGTTGAATCTAAAGAAAAAGGTAGGTGGGAAACAGCACCCACCCCAACCTGCATCCCTGTGAAAACTGCATATTGAATAAATAAAGGATGTCTTAACATTTACCATAGGTATCTTCTAGAAAGTCCCAACTAAAGGAAACCTGTGCTACCAATAGCAAATGAGAGGTAGGGGGAAGAATAAGCATGAAAACAGAAGGTGTTCTCCCTAGCAGGGGCATACCCAGCCCTGGCAACAATTTACCCATTGCTTTCCTTTCCTCTCCTATTTTGCCTACATTCCAGTTTTCCTCTCCCTGTCATCCGGTGATATTCCCTATTCTCTACCACTGTTGATCTGATTTACACAAAGGATAAAAAATGAATGACCCACAGTTTTAGCCTTCCTGGCAGTTACTTATATTCCCAAAAGAGCTTGTTAACAAAAGAATTCAGTTGCCAATTGGAGGAAAATGTGAACAAGAAATGTATTGTCTTCCTCCTCTTCCTTTCCTCTATCCTTAACCCCTATCTCATCTCACCAAGCCAGCCTAGCAGGGATTACAGTGTCTCTTAGCACTTCTTAGGGACAGACCACTCACCAGCTTTTCCTCATGTTCCTAAATACATCAGTGCAAGGAATGTAGAATTTCTGTATGGTAATTATATAAAGGAAAAGGATTCATTGCACAGTTACTCAGAATTATGTAATATAAAAGATAACATGAAATCATTGTTGAATACATGTATAGTTATACATTTAAAGTAAGGATAAGTCAAAATCAATGATCAGAAAATAAACAAATACATCTTTTCAATAGTTCAAAAGGACACAAACCAAGGGTGGTTACTAGGAAATTTCCTCTCATAATATGTCAATGCTAATAGCAAATATGAAAGCATTTTGGAAAGTATACACTATTCCTACACTATCTCTTTTGATTTCACCAAATCTTCATTCTTTCTTTTCAGTTTGGTTTTACAAACAGATCTTCTTTGCTCAACTATCCAATCCAAGTGTACTCCTCTCAATATCTGTCCCTAGTCTGGGAGATACCTTAAGTATCAAGAAGCAGCTGCATATTTGAGTCAGTTGAGAAATTGAACATTATTTCTAAAGAATCATTACAAGTTAGGTGTATATCCATATTGCTAATATTTACTGCCTCAAGAAATCTTTTGTTGTATTTCAATTCCCCAACAGTGCCTTAATTTTGTATTCTTTCAATATACTGTTCTATAGTTCACTTGGTCTATTTTGCTGGAATGCCAAAGTGCCAGGCATTGGTGTGGGCCATGGGGAAAGATTGACAAAATTTTCTTCATTCTCTAATTTTCTCCTTCTTGTAGACATTCCATATGGCATTGGTGGTCCTGCCAGTGATGAGTTTTACAGCAGAGCTGTCTCCTTTCTTGGAAACTGAGAAGACACTGTTGGGGTGGCACTCCTGTTCTGCCTTCCTGGTCCCATAGAAATAGCAATTTTCTGAGTCATCTTTTTGAGATGGCCACCCTAATGCTCCCAAGCTGAAGCCCCTGCCAGCATGTACTCTGGTGCAGTAATACATTGTGGGGTATCTTCCTATGGGTTTCATCTTTAGCCACACCATTACAGCATAAGATTTAATCAGAAAACAAATTTCCCCAAGACTACAGCATTGAGCCTGTAGACGCCTGGTAGAAATCTTCATAGTACTTTATCCTGAAGGTGACGATACAGTTTAAAATTATAAAGATACATAGCACTTCACTATCAATTTTGATTTTTTTTTAACTCAAAAGGCAGTTCGTCATTAAGGATTTTCAAAATGTATCAAGACAAAACCAAAAGGGACATATTTTATTAGAGAATAACTAATGAAATTATAAAGAATTCACATATGACAAATGTGTAATGAAGTGAGTGCAAACTTATTAGAATAGATCACAACATATGAGAATATAGATGCGTAGATGGCTCTGAAATAATCATGGAAGGCTTCTTTCTATGTGATATTTTATGAATATATATTTCAGCCAGGCATGGTGGCACATACTTATAATCCCAGCAGCTCCACAGGCTGAGACAGTCAGCCTCAGCAAAATCCAGAGGCTAAGCAACTCAGTGAGACCCTGTCTCTAAATAAAATACAAAATAGGGCTAGGGATATGGCTCAGTGGTCAAGGGCCCCTGAGTTCAATCCCCAGAATCCAAAATAATAATAATAATAATAAACCTTTGATTTTTAAATTAATATTTACCAGTGATAATAATATTTATGATCTCCCTTGAGTTTTACTTGCACTAAGAGTTTAACCATACAACCATCCTAGAAGTTCAGTATGACTCTTCTTGTTTTGCATATGTGGAACAAGGATCCTGAGAGATTGATTTAAATTTTCCAAGTTCTTACAGTAAGCAATTATAAAGGGCTTTTCTAATTCAGGTAGCAAGGCTCCAAAGTCCATGCTCTACTCACTACAGTATTTTCTCTCTCAGATCTGACAGACTGTGTGGTGAGAGAAACATGACTGCATGAAGGTAAGAGGAAAGGATATTGTTAGGTAATGCATAGGCAGTGGGAGCACAGAAATGGAAGCAAAAAATGTTTCAAAAAAAGTTGAGTCAAAATGGTAAATCAATGCAGATATCTCTCAGATAAGGCTTTGTATTTGATCCAAAGGATAATTCAACAGAGTGTGATGTTGTCAAGCCTGCATATTTTGCAAATAGTTCAGACGACTGTATATAAGACTACTTTGAAAGGCAAATTATAGTTGGTGAAAATTTACTAGAACTGTAATTCATTCTTAGGTCATAGAATCTAAGTCTATAAAAGGAAGTTGGATTACATCACTGTAAGATTCCTTGCAAATTAACATCTTATATTCTTAGAATAAAGGCAAAGAAAATAAAACCTACAATAAAAACATTTAATAAATAAATTTGTGCTCTTAAAATTGTGCCCTCTGGGAGTCTTTTTTCAACTAATTTATTTTGTTGCTGTCATTGCTGCTGCTTGATCAAGATTTTGCCTTTGTGTGAAAAACCTTAGAGCACCTTTAGTGATCAGCAGCCTATGCATGACAGGGAAACTTCCTTCTTTTGAGCCACCAATTTTTCTTCAGAACAAGGGACCTTTTGTGATCGTTCTACCTACAAAACAAAGTAAAAGTAAGAGAGCAGAAATATATTTTTTAAAGCCATAGCTAAAGAGGACATTTCTATTAGAATTACTTTAGCAAATCTGGTTGCCTTTGCATCTACTGCGTCATGCAGAACTAGTGACTGAACTTGTACTCTAAGTGATTCTTTAATGATAAGACAAGCACAAAGAATATTTATCTGTTATATTTAAGGATAAAATGAAAAATTCTCATAGGGTTTTAAAAAGAATATAATTAAAGAACTGATATTTATTAAATATTTATTGTGCACCAAACATTGTGCCTTATGAAAGGGAAGATATAAAAGGATTCTGAATTATGGTCCATATATTTTTAAGATTTAAATTTTGAATGGAGATAAATGACCAACATGAATGAAGTAAGAGAAAGCAATTATTTAAATATCATTTAACAATTAGAATGCCTTTATATTCAGGTAACAAAAGAAAAGCCAATTCAAAGTAGCTCAGCAACATAGAAAATCACTAGGAGCACTAGGGAGCCATGAGTCAAGGTAGCCACAAGCTTGCTGAATCCAGTTACTCACTATTGTTAATAGAAACCTGAGTTATATCCATTTATCGGATTTACTGTTTTCATATGAGTTAAGATATTTTGGTACATTTGACAAAACTTAAAGTGCTCTGAAAATTAGTAAACTATTCCCAGTTTCAGTGGTTGCATTGTAGTTACACAAGACAATGCCCATGTTTTTAGAAAATACATATTAAGGCAGGGTACAGTGGCACATGCCTGTGTTCCCAAAAAATCAAGAGGCTGAGACAGGAGGATTACAAGTTCAAGGCCAAAATGGGAAACTCAGTAAGACCCTGTCTCAAAGTAAAAAATTAAAAGATCTGGGGAGGTAATTCAGTGGTAGAGCACCCCTTGGTTTTCTTCCCAACTTGAAAAAGAAAAGAAAAAAGAAAAGAGACAAGATATGTTGAAGAATAGAATATGCTGCATTTATTATGCTATTATCTAACCACTTGTGCCACCCACTCCCAAATTCATACATTGAAACATCACCCCAATAGGATGGTATTCAGATGCAAGACCATCAGTAAGTGATTAGATCATGTGGATAAAGCCCTCATAAGTGGGATTAATGGTCTAGTCAAAGACACTTGACTCTGTGTCCCGGCTGGAGCTCCCCTGACACAGCTGGCGCTAAGTGAGATCAGCCAATGCCAAAAATCCAAAAGCCGAATGGTCTCTCTGATAAATGAATGATGATGCAAAATATGGGGGGAAATGACGAAAAGGGGGGGTCAAAGCTAGCTAGCATAGAGGGAAGGGAGGGGTGGGGGCGGGGGGGGGGTAAAATTAATAACAGAATGTGTGACAGATACCATTGCCCTGTGTACATGCATGAACGCACAGATGGTGTGACTCTACTTTGTGTACAACCAGTGAAACAATAGCTGTACTCCATTTGTGTTCAATGAATCAATAAGTAAATAAAAAAAAAATCCAACAAACAAAACATCAAAAAATCTGTAAAAAGAAAGCATAGATTTTCATTCCAATGAAACAAAAATTAAGAAAAAAAAAAAAAAGACACTTGAGAAAGCCCCCTTTGCCTTTCTGCCTTCTGAAAACACGTAGAAGGCTGCAGCTATGAGGCATAGGCCCTTTCCAGATATCTAATCTGTTCACACCTTGATCTCAGAATTCCCAACCTCCCAAACTGTGAGAAATAAATTTTTGTTTCTTGTCAGTCTATTGTATTTTGTAACAGCCACCCAAACAAAGTAAGTCAGGGGTCATAAGGCATCAGTTGGGCAACTTAGTCTGAAATAGCTCAAGGAAAAAGTATTCTTTGTACTCTTGCAACTTTTTATATATTTAAAATTAGTTCAAAATAAAAAAATATTTTAATACAAAATGTGAACAGAAGTGACAATAAAGAGACAATATGATATAAAGGTTATATCATAAGACATATTTGCCACTTTCATTCAATTAACTGTTAGTTAAAGACCTAATGATTCCAGGAACTAGGGCTATAATGGTTTGGATAGGAGGAGTCCCCAGAAAAGGCTAACAATAGACAATGCAGAAATATTCAGAGGTGAAATTATTAAATTATAAGAGCTGAAGCCTAATATGTGGATTAATTCATTTGATGGATTAATAATGTGAATGACTAACTGGATGGTAACCATAGGTGGGTAGGACATGCCTGGAGGAATTAGGCCACTGTGGGCATAACTTTGGGGTTTATGTTTTGTCCACCAAGTCCTTCCATCATGATGTTCTGCCTCACCTCTAACAGCAATGGAGTTGGCTGACCATGGACTGAATGTCTGAAACCATGAGCCAAAATGAACTCTTCCTTCTCCAAGTGGTTCTGGTCAAGTATTTTACTTACAATGACAACAGCTGACAAATAGGTCAGAAATATGAAAGGATGGAGCCTTTGCCCTCATGGAACATCTAATATAGTCAATGATACAGTGAATCAAATACATAATCAAGGTATGATGATTATGTTTTAGAAGAAATATCAATGCTGTGAATTCACCTAGTGAGGACCCCAGATACCTATTTTATGGGGTAGGTATCCTGTGAGAATTAATATCTAAACTAAGCCTAATGCTTGAATAAGAGTCATCTAGTGAGGTAGCTATTTGGGAGAGAATGTGCAGGAGAGAAGTGATCCAGATAGAGTAAGTATGTAAGTGAATATGTGAAAAAAAAATAAAGTAACATGGTTTGGCAAACTGAGAGTACTTTGTTACCACAATTCATAGTCATGAATTTTTCTCACATTTAAAAATCATGGTGAAAATCATTTTACTGTAAAATGGTGCTTATTAGATAACATAAGTTTTCTATTGTTTCAACTTGGATTACAGTTGAGTCAAGGAATAAAGCTCAGGTAACACAGTATCTCATGTGTCATGTTAAGGATGTTGACTTTATCCTGAAAGCTTAAAGTAATCATTTAAGAATTTTAAGTGAAGAAAAGAAAAACAGGATTTTAAATGAAGAAATGGTGGTTTTAATCACTTTTGTTTCATCATGAGAAATGCTGGAGTAATTTAAACAGGAGAAGATGATGGGCAAAATTCAGAAGAGTGAAAAACTGCATGGATTCAAGAAATACGTGGAACTTAAGAAATAATCAGAAACTACCGATGAGGCAAGTGAAAGTTTTAGGTTTGAGCTACTGGATGAATTGTGACAATATTAACTTATGATTGAAGCACAGGAAGAAAAATGGATTGGTAGGTTTGTGTATGAAGGTGATGAATTACACCCTAGAGAATGTAAAATTTTCTTATTTACAAGGCATCTAATTGCTGGTATACAAAAGGCCATTTGGTTACATAGTGGTGCAGAGTTAACCCTGATGCATGAGCTGAGTGGAAAAGAGAGTATTGAGAATATTGGTATACATATGACTAAATTGTGTTGAAGGTAGATATAATGTGGAGGAAGGAAATTTTATTTGAATATTTAAATGAAATAGGACAAGTTTATGGGGAGTTTGAATGTCAAGGTGGGACACAATTTGATGAACAACGGGGACAGAAACTGGGATCTAATAGAATAGAAAGGATACCATGGAAGTTGGAAAACCAGTTAAGTGATTGATTAGTACATGGGTACTAACCCAAAGAATGGAATTACTGCTGAACCTGAGTCTACTGCACAAAGTATACCCCCTGTAGGAGTGTGGAGGGGGCACAGGGGTACACAGAGGGCAGAACTCCTAATCAAGTTCAAGGTAAACCCACCAAGTGTGAATGACCCTTGTATGAACCAATGTGCATATGTTCTCCTCTATGCCATGGGAGCTAGCAGAAGATTTTAATTATATGTTCCAAATCAGGGACTTTTTTGGAATGCTTATGCCAATCACATCCAAGGGGATTAAAACTGTTGGAGAAGCCGTCGGTTTATTGACTGATCATTTTCTTATGTTCTCAGTGGCCACATAGGATACTCTGAAGCATCTGGAACAACATCTGTAGTTTCATGTATTCTGAATGATTGGCTGGCAAGAGTGTGGAGGAGTGTGTTAGGCCCTAGAAGACAGCTGGGTCTGCAGGAGCAGCCTGATTTTAAGGGAAGGTAGTGAGCAAGTGGACTTTGTTTCTCTTTACTTTCAATGACTAGTTTCTGATGCAAAAAGGTTTACTTTGTAATAAGGAATTATGACCAAAATTCAGAAAACTTGTTTCTTATCTGTGTCAAAGTTGATATATGTATAACCTTACGGAAGTCACTTTTGAGTCTAAAATTCAATATCTCAAATTTTAAAGCAGGACTAATACTTTGTATCTCTCCCATACAGTTTCATGAAATATTCACAATATAGTGTGAATACAGATTATTAAGAAATATGGGGCATGTAAACTCTCTTAACAAATTGCTTATTTCACAAAATTGACATTTACTTACGTACTTAATTCTAAATTAAGCATGACTTCTACAAATTTAAACAGCATATTTAATATTTGCATCACAAAATATATTGTAAGAAATACAAAACCATCCTTCAGACTCTATATTCACTTTGGAAGCATATTCTATAAAAGAAAATATATTCTATACTCCCAAAGAGAATGCCAGAAGAATGAGTAAAGCAGTCATGCTGATCCTACCTTTTATATCAACAACAAGAGGAATAAACCTTCATGCTTTCGGCCAGTTTTGAATATAGGAAAGCAACTGGGGCCTTGAATCTTCTTTCATCACCTTAGGGTATGACATGATTATTCAGGAAAAATCAAATTGACTTTATAACTTCGGAAAGATACATTTGCAAAAAAAGAACTGAAATGAAAAACTGTAAATTATGTTTCTCTACTTGAGCAAGCCAAATAATTCACCTTGATCTCAGAAATCTCTCCTGTGTTTCAAGGATGCAGCATGATTTGTGTAAGAAAAAGGCTAAAGTTAAGTGATACCAGTCAGTAAGGGTTTCATTATTCTTTTTATTTACTTGTTATCCCCATTTCATTTAAAACCCTGAATATATATGTATAATTTAGAGAGAGGGAGAGAGCTCACAAAATAAAATGTATTTGAACCAGATACAATTGTGAAAAAATATGAAATATTTATTAATTTATTTAAATCTTTTTAATCCATGTTTTATACCACAAATCTAAAAGTACTGAGATTTGACCAAAACTGTGGTTATTACAATGGCTTACATAGAAAGAGTGCTTATTTGTACATATATCACTGCATGACCCATGTGATCCTACAATGTGTACAATCAGAAAAATGAGACATTATACTCCATTTATATATGATTTATTAAAATACATAAATCCATTCTACTGTCATGTATAACTAATTAGAACAAATTTAAAATTTTTAAAAAGAGCATGGTTAGAAAAAAAAATGAAAAAGTGCTTGTTGGGATATTATTGCCCTAATTCTCACATTCTAAATTCCACATATTTTGAGTGTGCCAATAACATCACCAAGGACCTTAACAGGAGAAATTAGGCTCTTTCTCTGGAGAACAGATAAGAAGCTCAATTAAAAATCCCCCCCCACACACACAACACTTGTTGATTCAAGTGCAAGGACTTGAATTCCATAGCCATTTGCATCCATGAATAAGATTACAAAGAGAGCATACCCTCTTCCATTTTCACTGACACCTCTTCAAATATTGAGTGACTTGCTTGAGAAAATTGTTATAGGCTCAAATAATTTAATACTGCCCTCTAGAGGCATTATAATAGCATTAAATTTGCTCCTGGTGTGGTTTTATTAAATTTTATCTCCCTAAATTTAAAAGAACAACTTTTGGAAAACCCTCAAAAGGGTAACTTGGTAGCTAACAAATTTTCTAAAGTTACATCTGTTTCAAATTTGAAACTATAACCTTATGTTAAGAAGCTCAATAAAGCTCAATAAATTAGTATTTTCTCTAAAATTAATCTTGTCATCAATTCTAAACCATTAGCTAAGTGGAAAGATGTACATTGAAGGTCACTGGTGTGTGATTTTTCTGCAGAACCTGGAAGCAGTGAAGGGGAGCAGTCAGTAAACAAAGTCCTCCACACACCCTCCCCCACTAAAAAAATCTTAACTTCAATCAAGAATTTAAAAAATGAGAACTATCTTTTTCTGCCCAAGGAAAAAAGTAAAGTAGAAAACTAAAAGCATTCTCTTCAAGGAATGAGTAATAGGCAATTTGCTTAACATATGAGTCAGTGAAGAAGAAAAATAAAAGACTGTTTTTAGAACTGAATACTTGGAAGACTTTCATGGATAGATAAATAGATTAAGCAAAGTAAATTTGGATTTACCATAACAACAGTTATGAAATATATTCAAAAAAGAAGAGAATATGCAAGTGTTTGGGATTTCTGAGAGAAAAAAATATTCAGATAACAGGAACTTTAGATACTGAGAAGAAATCAATAGGAGTTTAAAAACTAAGAAGCTGCCAAGAGCTGTCATAAAACATCTGGCCATATGAGAAGTAAAGGACTGGTCACAGGAATTTTATTTTAAAAAGACAAGTTCCATGTTTTCTGCTTAGGTCTGAAAGAAGAAATTTTACTTTATAATTTTTGTGCCAGGAATTGGTGTGTAATGCCTGCTGCCTTTCCCATTGGCAATCAAAAATCTATTTGGAAATAAAATGCAGATTCTATTTACTCCAATAAGAACACTATTTTGAAGTGTTTGTATTGAAATGTTGGATGCTATCAATTACAAAATAATAAATTACTAACTACTGCATTATATAGCAATTTTAAAGAAAAGAAAATGCTTGTTAAAACAAATTACTTCACAATTATCTGCAAAATAAATTACTTCCACTCATTTTTCCATCTTGTGGTTTGTAATCAATGACCCATTTTCATGTCCCAGAAGCCTATAATTTTAGTATATCAGTAAATGTGCATAGATCGAAGTCTAATTATAAAAAGTATTTAGAGTTAAATTTTGTTGATCTCAAGGAATTTATGCTACATACAGGTGTATATTGAGGAATGTTTATATACATTTGCAAAAATGTTCTTGCCCATGTAGAGATCATATGATTAGTCTAATTTAAAATTTAAATTGCACATGGACAATTTACAAATTTTTCCAAAATGGAAATATATAGCTTGTTAAACAAAAGTATTTAATTATTAGATAAACTATGAGAATTTAGAGAAAATGTTAATTTTGCATGAAGTCATACTTGGAACTTTGGCTTGTGTTCAATTTTATAGGACAATATACAGGAAATATGAAATATTCATTTTGGAAGTATAACTAAAGTTCATGCATGTATGTTTTATCCCCTTCCTTCCTAGATTGCCTTAACTAACCACTCAATTGGTTTGGAAAGTTCTAAAACTGTTGGACTAAATATAAAGATGAATTTAGGAATGAAAGTTGGTATTGAGTACAATGATAACATAATTTATTTAATTAATATTATTTACTTAGTAGAGCAAATAATAAAAATCATAGCCAATCCAATACAACCTGAGCAGCAAAATATGTTAACAAATCCATTTAAGTATGTTTGCATATAAGTAGGCAAACACCTAAAATACAATCAAACTGGAGAATTTTTGCTAATTCTCTAAAAGCATAATGAAATTATGCATCTAAACACTGGGTGATTGTGTTGACAAAATAACCTGGGTGTGGGTGTGGGTGTCGGGACAGGCATTCATTTCTTGCTATATACAAACAATTTAGAGAGTGTATGGCACAGAGAAGGGAGTAGGAAAGCTCAAGAAAAGAATCAGTGTCATTATCCCTAGGCTCAACAATTTCACATATTTCAAATATTTCTTAAAGGAATAATGAATAAAATATATCCATCAATACAATCTATACTTTTCCAAAATAATCTTTCAAATTAAATCATGAAGAGATTTTTGAAATGCAACTACTTAAAACAGTTATTTCATCTGAAACAGTATCTGTAACTCATCAGCTAATATCCAATAAACTAAAATTTGAAATATAATTTTTTACTTACAAATATAGAAGAAAATAAGACAGAGATTGTAAGAACTATGTGTTTGAGGATGGAGTAATTGATGCTGATGCATTTTCTTGAAATCTTCGTGGATCCAGTTCTTCACAGGAATATGGGTGTAATGACATTTCAAACTTAGATAATGTTAGAAGTAAGCATTAAGACAAGGTGCTAATTCTTCAGTGATGCTTCAAACATTGCAAAGGTACTTTTGCATTTTAAGAATTATGCAAGTGTTTTTTTTATTTAGAAAACAGAAGAATTGAAAATTAGTTTATTTTTAGGCAGCCATTAGTTTGTCTCATACATTCCATTTCAAAATTAATATACTCTGATGACTTTTAGATTATCACTCTGGGTTCTTCTTATTAGTGAACAAAATTCATTCAAATAAATAAATAAACTATAATATTTTAAGGGACAATTTATTTATAATTTCTGTGTTAAATTTTGAAAGTATCTTTCCGAACCTTTACTAATGACTTACAACTTGCTAAATTTTGCAGGCTACAAATTATTATAGTCAGCTTGGAACTTTCTGA
The DNA here is from genome assembly GCA_020662805.1 of Glaucomys volans. NCBI lineage: Eukaryota > Metazoa > Chordata > Mammalia > Rodentia > Sciuridae > Glaucomys > Glaucomys volans. The sequence continues at coordinate 170,846 of JAJEJO010002416.1, forward strand.
AATATATGTACAGTAGGAAGAAATTTGCAACTAGTTCCAGAAGGAAAGTGGAAAGTTTTTATCACTCTTTCAGATTTGGTTATTATCAAAGCAAAGGATATAGAGTAGAGTTGAAAGAATCTACAATTACATGTACATATAATTTGGTCATTTTTAATTAAAGAAATGCAAATATGCATTAATGACGCTTCTACTTTTCTTTTTCTTTTCCTTTTTTTTCAGTATTGGGGAATGATACTGGGGTGCTCTACCATTGAACCACATTCCCAACTCTTTTTATTATTTTTTTATTAATTTATTTTTGCAGTGCTGTGGATTGAACACATGCTAGCCAATTGAATAAAGGGCCTCACACATGCTAATCAAGTGCTCTATCATTGAGCTATATCCTCTGTGCACTTTTTAACTTTATTTTATTTTCAGTTTTATTTTGAGATAGGGTCTCACAAAATTGCCCAGGCTGAACTTGAGTAGCTGCCTCAGCCTTCTGGGTAGCTGTGCCGTATGCCTATTGCAGTTATAATGCTTCTAATTTCTAGAGCATTAGAATGAATACAAGCTTTCTCATCCTTCCTCAAACTCATAATCCTTATTGGGTGCATACATATATAATATATATATACATATATATACACATATATATATATTACAATATATTATTATTATATATATGTAAATATATATATTAGTCTGTGGTGAAGCAGATCTCCATGTCCATAAAATGCAAAAGATCCAATTTGTGGCACGGTAATTTGTGCTTTTTTAGAAGCAGTCCATGGTGGTGCAACATTCTGAAGCCATACTTGAGAAATACTGCGTTTTCTTCTGTGAGTCACCTGAAAACAAAGATCCCAAGTAGTTCCCAAAATATCAGTCATCATAATCACATTCACTTATACTGACCATTATGGAATTCTTCCGTTCTAATCAGTAAATGCTGCTAGCTATAAAACTCTTTCTCTTCCAGTCTAAAATCCTACATACTTTTCTTTTCTTATAAAAAGTAAGAGTTTTGTGTAACATTTTTTCCCTTTTTCCCTCTGCCTCTTTTCTTCTCTTTCCAGCTATTGCTATATGTGGCTAGCATCTTGCTTTTATAGCACTGCCAGTCAGTGTATTATTATGACTTCCTTATGAAGCACTGGACACAAATTCAAGTTCTGGATCTGCTATTTGTTACAGGGAAAGATGGCAAGTTTCCTGAACACTCGCAGCCTCAGAGTTGTTCTGCATATCAAATCAAAGCAAGTGTGCCAAAGAAATTTCTCTTCTGATTTTGTTATAAATATTGTTGTATGCTGGTATATTAGGATTCTCTGGGAGATAGAACCAATAGGATGTAGATAAAGATGATTGATAGAAAGAAAGATAGATAGATAGATAGATAGATAGATAGATAGATAGATAGATAGATGATAGATTGATCAATCTGGAGGAACAGAGAGAGATTTGAGGGAACATGTGTGGAAATTAGTTAATACAATTATGAAAGATAAGAAGTCCCATGATAAGCTGTCTAAAAGCCGGAGAATGAGGAATACCAACAGTATGGCTTATTCCAAGTCAGAAGGCTTAAAACTGGGGTAGGGCTGAAATCACTGGTGTAATCTGGAGTTTTGATGTCCAAGGACAGGAAAAGAGTGTATTCTAGCTTTAGGATAGGGATGCACTCATTTGCCTTTCTTTCATTTTTATGAGGTCCAGGCTCCCAGCCAACTGTATGGTGACCAACAACATGGAAGAAAGATCTTTCCCACTTATTCCACTTATACTCACATGCCTGTGTTACATGTATATGACTTCACAGACACAAATTCCTTACCAATTTTCCAGGTATTCACTAATCAAGTTGACACCTCAAGCTAATCATTCCCAATGGCTATGTGACTGGTTTTTTTTAAGATTATGGTAATGTTATTTGGCTTTGTATTTGTGGGAAATTCTTTCTCTGAAAGTCACTATTTCCTACTAATTTCAATATTAAACACACCAAAATCATTTGACTCACTGTTTCTTAAAGTTTTCTTTCTCTTGACTTTTTTATAATATCGCTCTGTCCTAGATTCTCACTTTTTTACACTAAAAGGTTCTAGTCAGTGTCTTTGTCCCCATAATTTATTCCAGCCATCTATTTTTGCTGTTATTTCTCTGTGATTTTTTTCTTGAATGTGTTTTTTGCAAATACAGAATTTCCTTCTCCCAAAATGAAATATCTACCCCAGATTTCTTGCTTGACTTGAGCCATAATTATAAAATAAATACCTACTGATCCTCTCAACTGGTGTGCACCCCCAAGACACTTCTTATTAAATATGAATGAAATTCTTTACTTCCTTTTAAGTCATCTTTCTCTG